>VZTY01025307.1:0-31687 GCA_013400935.1 Turnix velox
CCTCTTGATGCAACCCAGAGAGCCAGATCTGACCAGAAGAGCCTGTCTGGTAAAAGAACCCCAGGAAAGCTAAGTGCTTAAAAATTGGTATTCACCTTTCACACAAAATGCATCAGAATATTCTTTTATACCTGAAATTAAATTATTGGTTTCTGGAGCTGCTGTCATGATTCTTTGATTATTTAACTTTTTTTTAATGAAACCCAGAGCCTCAGGGTATCTACTGACTTAGCAATTATACTGGAATATAGAAGTAATTTTTCCAACCCCTTCACATTGTTCCTGTTCATTTGAGAGCACATTTTTTTCCATCAGCATTTGAAATGCAGTGCCACTTGCTTGCTGTAAGCAAAAATACTTTTATATGAATTAATCCTAAAGATTAGTGAGGTGATGTACTCTGTTGGAAACAGAATGGTATCTGGCATTGAAGAGGAGGAGAGGGATGAAGCAACAGATTATGTGCATTAACATCCTTACCATGCTGTTCAGGAGGATTATGGAAGTTTGGAGGGACAATGAGCCATTCTCCTCCTGCCAGGAAGAGAGAATTAGGAATGAGTAGTGATGCAGGCTGTCTGTGGCCATGTTAAATATGGATTAATCTAGAAGAAACAGAACTGTTGAGGTCAGCTTTGACTAATGATGTATTTGACACCATGTTTGTCTCCCTCTGTCCTTTTCCAGTTCTACTTCAGTTCAATATCCATGTCTTCAGCCATCCTGAGCAGTGAGGCTTCGGGTAAACATTTTTAAGCTGGACATTTCCAGGTAGAAATGGGCATGGTTTTCAGCACAGCACAAGGTAGGAGCAAAGGGTTCAGGTGGGTATGCTAGCTTCTGCTCCTAGTGAAGAAGAGATGGGAAAATATGCAGGGATATGAGCAGGGGTAAAAGAAGAATGGTGAGAAATAAGTTATGGGGAATAATCTCTAGTGCATGATACCTGCTGATGGAAAGTATACCCTGGAAAATACGTCAAACAAAGGTTGGGCATATGAATGCATCCAGCAGTGCTCTAAATTAAACTAGAAAGAATCAAGTGTTCTGGCTTTGAAATGTATATGCTTCTGATTTATCTGTAGACAGTCAGATTCAAGTCCTTTGATGGAACTGAGATCAGTAACTGCAGGAAGTACATAGTTCATTTTAGGGTGAAATCCTGTTAGCAGTCTTTATCCAGAAATCATTCTGTCTTCATTAGTTGTTGATAATTCAAATACATAGAGTAGTGCCTTTCCAGTTATTTGTGCTCAGGTTTTATAAATGAAGCAATGAGAATCTAAAGTTTGAAGCTAAATATTGTTCTGTCATCTGTTTGACATACTTCTTATTGTCACTGTTATTTGTACAGGTATCTTCCAAACATTTGACCTTCTTCTATCTTCAGATGTTAGAAAACTGTCAGCTATCTGCCTTGTGTTGGTACTGGGAGGCACTATCCAAGCTACCTCTTTTAATCTTCTGGTAGACTGAATAATTTGCCCCTTCCCAAATTACAAGCTTTCGAGAATTTGTCAGGTTGGTTTTTTTTTTAAAGCTCATCTTAACCATTTTCAATTTTTTTTAAAAAAGAAACTAGCTCTGTTCTTTTTTTCTTTTTTTTTTGCAAAGAATCTGAATACTTTTTCTGTTCATAGGACTGTTGTATTACTGTGATCTCACATTCACTTGCTTGTTCATGATGATGCCTTAAGTACTATTTAGAGCTGCTGCTTACTTCATAAAATCAGCCTAATTTCATTTTTATATATACAGTTGCCCTTTGCAGTTGCTAGAATGCGTGCTTTCAAAAGGGTCTGTTTTACTAAGTGACTCAGGTTGTTTTCAGAAATAGCTGTCTTGCCTCATTCTTTGTCATTGTAGTAGTTTCTTAGTAGGGCAGTTCAGAAATTTTAGTTAGGTGGTTTTATATTATCTTACAACTAATGGATAAACTGTGGCAAAACTCTGCCTCAAGCTGGAAGACAGTTCTCTAGTGAAAACCATATTTGGAGATTTATAATCTGTTCCATTTTTATTTATTTACTAGGATCTTTTTTTTTGTTGTGTTACTTTTTAACATTGGCTAGGTTAAATTAACTTCTTACAACTGCTATAGATTGCCAGTACAGTTTTGCAGCTACATCAGGCCCCTAATTTGATATATGTGTGTGTGAAAACCAGATCCCTATCCTTCCATATCCCTAAATGCCCATTTATTTTATACAAAGAAAATTGCTAGTTTTTATTTCCCCCCTTGACTATGGATAATCATGTTGGAGAAGGAAATGTGACATAGGAAATTTCTGATGCAAAGCTGAAATGTTATGAAACCTCTAAATAAAGCCTTCCAACCTCCCATCCTCCAGAATCACATAAATATTGAACTATATCATGAATCGCCCAAGGGCTTATTTTGTTACGTTTACATAACAAACATGGCAATGGTTTTGTAGTAGAGATTGGCAGGGGTGGTCGAGGGTAAAAATTGAAAGGAAGCAGTGGCAGAGAGGAGCTGTTATGGCCTGATCTCAACCCCTTTTCCTCATCCCACTGTCCTCCTTGAAGAGGGGAGGATGCAAAGGAGTCAGAAGTGAAGTTGCAGCTGGGAAGAAGTCAGGGAAGGTGTTTAAAATTTTGCCCTTGTGTCCTGGTTTGGGCCCAAAAGGACTAAAGGACCCCCCTCCAGTGACAGATGGCCCCCCCTCCTCTCTCCGAAGAGAGGAGAGGAAGGAATGAGGAGATTTATGAGTTTAGAAGAATTCCAAACTACTTTAATAGATAATGAAATAATAGATAAAATTAAAAGGAAAAGATAAAAAGGTATACAATATTTACAAAACCGTATCAAGCTCCCAGGATGATGATCACGTCCCCAGCAGATGCAGGGAGAGTCCCAGGCTGGGGTTTCCCCCCGCAAGTCCAGTTCAGTCAGGAGCTGGATGCCGGATCTGGATTTAGGAGTGCTCGGATCAGGGTCAAAGGCAGAGTCTTTCCTAGATGTCGACCATCGAAGAAGGATGAAGGGAAGTGCCAGAGGTCAAGAGAAGGGGCAAAGAGAAGCACTGACCCTTCAATCCCTCAGCTTNCCGCTCCTCCTTGCAGGTGGGACTTCTCTATGTCTTTCCTTTTCCAGCCCCCCGGTGGGGTGGCTGACAAACTTTCTGACCTTGATCACCACAGTGAATAATGAAAATAAGAGCTTCTTGCATACCATTCCCTGGTCTTATCAGTCTGGGAGTGAACAGTGTCTGAACAGTGTGCAGTGAATTTCAGAGTTTAGTCAGACAGAAGAGGCCTAGCTGAAAAGTGAAGTTACAAACTAGAAAATTTACCCTATTTTACCTCAAACCAGGACACCTTGTTTCTCACATCCTACTTTTATTTTAAATAGGCAATAAATTAGATCACTTTTCCCCAAACTGAGTTTGCTTTGCCCAAGATAGTAGCTTTTGAGCCATCTTTCTGACCTTATCTTGACTGCGAGCTTTTGGTCTTATTTCCTACAGCTTTTCAGGTTGAAGAGGGACAGTGAAAGAGCTGCTGGATAGGCATCCAGAAGCCAGACAAGACAACCCACCATAAATAATTTTCATGAAAAATATTAACAGTGTTATTTCCTTTAATTAGAACAAGAATACATTGTTCCAAACAGTTATGATAATGGTGCTCATATCAATGAATGACAGTAGTGGATAAATGGAAATGTAAAAACCCAATACATGTGATTGCAATAGTCGTGGTGCTCTCATGCATTTCAGTAGTCGTGGGGATGCCTGCTCTTCCTCATCAGTTGTACTACTAAGTTGAATCATTGACAGATTTTGGTTTATTCTGTAGATCTATGTAGTTCAAAACTACTTGACATTTTTTAAAAATTAACTTGCTTGAAGACCTACTTAAGCTTGCTTTAATTATCTTTAATTTTATTTTAATATTTTCAATGTGTTTTTTAATACAAATCAGCTTGATCTAGCTGAACAAGGAAAAAATTACTGATGCTTGATAGCTTAAATTTTGAGTTTCATGTGGCATTATAGACTTAAAGTAACGTAACTACTCTTATGTTTTTGAGTTCTGGTTCATAATAATATTATTCTTCTTCCAATAAAAACTGAAAAAAAATGAGGAAAGAAGGAACAAAGGTCAGCATTTATTATGGAAGATCTCTGTAATTGTTTCTTCCTTTGAACTAACACATAAGAAATCAATGATGATAATGACTGACTGATAGTTTATTTGGGAAAAGGAGATAATGATAATGAATAAGGATAATGAATTAATGTACAGAGAAAATTCAGTACTTTGTAAGGCATGTTTGCCTTACAAGATGTTTGCCAACATCTTTAATGTTGGCATGTCTGCTTTACTAATGCTTTTTGAGTTTTCACTTTCTTCTCTTGTTCCTTGCCCCACATAGACTTACCCCACATGATTTACTTCATAAATTTATTTACTGCATTTAAACCAATGGGCACATATACATCATGTAAAGAGTATGTCCTATGTCTGCTCAGTAGTCTTTTCAAAGAAGCGTATGTGTTTTTTCCAGTTATTTAAGGTCATAGTTGTCATGGGAACATGCAAGTGACCCATTCAGATGTGTACCCATTATTGTCTGATGAATTTTGCACCTAATACAATCAAAGTTTTCAGTTAGCTTAAAAGTAAATTGCTTCAGTTAATGTCTGTTCTGCTACAAAGGAGTTGAAAATAATTTATAGTGAAAAAGACTTCTTTTATTATTACTTCATGAGTAGGCAGTAGCAGGCATGAAGACATCTCCAGGTCATTCCATTGGATTTGTGTTGTGTGCCATGTTAAACTCACTAGCTTTATGCTCCAAAAGGCTTTTTGAGCTTTGTTTAACTAATACCATATATATCATATATAAGAGTGCAGACTATTTTCAAGTGTCTTCCTGGAAACTGAGTTAGCAGAGTGGGACCTAGTACTGTGGCTTTGGTTTCATACACAGTCAAGTTTTTGTTTCTGTTTAAGTTATTGTGCTTGTTAAAGGCCAGCAGATTAGGAATGAAACTAAGTTGGATTTTATGTAATGTTTATCTTTTTCTGAAAAAAGCCAGTGATTTCTAATTGAAATACTTGTTAACTGAGTCCTGAAACCTCCTATTGTCTTTTATTAGAATGACATAAAATGGCTTAAGGGTGAGTCAGTCCCTGATGGATGATGCAAGCAATGGCTGAAGTAAAACTTTCCAAATTTTACATGCTAGTGCTGAAAATTTCTCTTTTCCTGCCTGCAACAAATTCCTCCGCTGGGATGCTGGCATCCCACATGTTAACAACTACACAATTTCCCTTGCCAGAGGCAGCTGTCAGGTAATGGTGCCTGGCCATAGCCTTCTCAGGCTTGCAACAGGTTTGCTGCATATTCTTCAGCCTGATCTGGATGGAGGATACAGGAGACTACTTCATCCACAGATGCCACTGAGATGTCCCTGTCCCCTAGACTTTGTGAGCTGGATTTCAAGGAATTCAAGAAGTCTGAACAAGACCATAGTATCTGAGAGGTTGGATGCGTTAGGGGTGAATGAGCCAACAATGTTAATAGTCCTTGTGAATGACAGTTTTCTGTATTCTTAAACCAGGTAATTTGAAATGTTTGGAGATAAGTTCTCATAATTAAAATGTGTTCCTTTTGTGGAACCTGCCATGTAAAATGGCATGATTTCAGCTAACAAATGATCTTCTCATCCTTAGCACAATTTGTGAATTGAGACCTAATTCAGTTCTCTGGTTTTATAGAGGAATTGGACCACTGTCTAATGCAACAGCTTTAAATCAAGATTTGCTGGCATATCCGTGTGGGGTCCAATTATTTCCATATTGCTTTCCAAAACAGTGAGTGGGGCTTCAGTACCATAGATCTGGGCTGAAAATTTTGACTCAGATTATTTTCCTTCTAACAGCTTTACAAAGATAAGAAAATAAAGGACCAGTAAGATTAATATCTTTCCATGTGCAGTATTAACATAAATGTCTTACATCCTGATTGATTGCACCTATTTAAACCAGTGTACAGGTGTAACCTGATGAAGGTATCAGTTAACTAGCTGCTGAAGGTATCAGTTAACTAGCTGCCTATATAGTGCATAGTTGAGGTTATGAAATAATACTTCACTCTGTGAGATTAGCTTGATGTTTTAAGCCATGAAATTACATGAGCTCAGAATGTTTTCTTACCTTCTGCTTTATAAAATAGCAAATGAAGAAGTACTGTAAATGGCCCCTGAAAGTTATGTAAGTATAAAGTTTGAAGAGAACACTGGCAGTGTTAAAGAGTTGTGTTAGTGCCTAGAACATTATTAGCTAAGACAAGACTAGACTACTACCTTGCTTCTTACACCTGAGAAATGTGTCCTGACTTTAGAACAACCATATTTTAAGAAGTTTGGACTTAAAGCATTTTAAAGTAATTAAATTACTCCCAGGAGTTGTTTTGGAAATGACTTTTGAAGTGTGTGGATCCTGTATGTTCTACCAGAGTTTCTCAGGCTGATAGCACTTGTTTCTCTCTTAGAAGGAAGAAAAAAGGAAAAGAAAAAAATCAGATTAAGATTCTTGGAATTTGGCATTTGACTTGGTATTTTTCAGATAATACTCTTCTCATTTCCATATGTAAAAGAGGTGAAGAATGATCTAAGCTTCAAGAAGAAAAATTGTTGTATCCACAAATTTTGCTATGAGATGCTTGAGCTATAAAGCTTCAAGAAGAAAACTGTCTGTTTTTTAACTAAAGTGACAGGTAAAAGAGACTTTTTAATGAACAGACTGTTTCTAAAACATAGCAACTTTGGTTCCGTGACCTAGATGTCAGAAATTACACCATTAACAACTACCTTCAGCCCTAAGTTCTGACATATCTGCATGCCTCTTTACTTTTTGCCAGTTCATGAGCAGTAATTACTGAAGAGTGAAAGATTGATTTCCTGTTTCTGTTGTGACTGGTTTGCTATCCTTGTCAGATTATTAAGTGTAAGCAAATTCAGTGTTGCATTGCCTTTCCCAGAGGAAAGTCAAAGCATTGTTCTGTTATAACAGAGGTGATTATAGCTACCCCAGTTTAAGCTGTCCAAAGAGTTTTCTCTTTCCAGCAGTAATAGTTCATAGTAGCATACATAGCTAAAAATGTTGCATAAAAATATGAAAGACAAAAGCAGATGTAAAATGGCAGTCAATTATCTATGTTTATAATTAATGCTAACCTATCAAATCGTACTGTGCTTGAAATGGTTTCTATGTGGGTCACTGGGAAACTTGTGTTTCAGTCAGCCTGTGAGTAGCATGGTTGATCTAAGAGACTTCTGTTAATAATTATTTAAAAGAACTCGTGACAAGTCTTGCTGGGCCAGGATTTTCTAACTATTCTCTTTAGAAACTCCTCCAAGGTAACATACCTACAAATAATGCCAAAGATAAACAGAGGTATGGTTGACTTTATGCTTAACCAATCTTTTGGTGTCTTTGCTTTTGAAGTTGAGCAGACTTGCTGGTTAGCACAAGAATATTTCACTTGTGCCACAGTTAGTATCTTTGGATAACTTTTGGGAACTTTTGCTTTTCTTTTAAATAAACAAAAGCTATGTAAAATGAACATAAAATACCTTGTGTGCACACTTTAGGAGTGTGTATACTATGAATTCATCTGACATTAGGTTCAGAGTCAAAAGGAATAGCATTTGGCTAAACAATATTTTGTTGTACATAGAAAGTGCACTGTTTTAAAACTTTTCAATTAAAAAATACTGACAATGCTGGTACATAGCATAGTACATGTCTGTACAGTCTCAGGAGTTGAGAGTTTTGCAGACCAGTCAATAATATTTTTTCCCATAGTTTACAGTGGTATTAATTATATACATTTCTTTTATTATTTTGTGTGTGCAAATGAGATATCTTACTCCAGCCCTTGAAGCTGAGGATGTGAATACTATTCCCCAAGAAGTATTATTTCCATGAATTCCTGCTCTAGTCTAATTTTAAGTTATGGGGTAGGATCATTCAAGTTGGAAGGAATCTCTGAAGGTCATATAGTGTAGTTTCCTTCAAAGACAGAGAGGATTGCTCAGGATCTTTGTCAGATGATCAGGATATTGCTCAGGATCTTTCTCTGGCTGTCTCTACTGGTAGAGGCTCCATAATGCGTGAGCAGCCTGTGCCTGCAGTTAGTTACAACCTCTTCCTGCAATTACTTACTCTACTGCATCTACTTCCTTTTCTTGCCAGGTGTATTTGATGAAGGTCTGGCTCTACATTTCTTACTGCAACAGCATCGTCCTTTGACTTAATCTCTATAGTGCATATGAATAAATTCTCCCAGACACTTGTATGTTCACATGCTGCAACTTCCTAACATCCTTTGTGGCCCTGAACTTCATCCTGGTTTATCTTTATACAGGACCCGAGTGGACTTAGTGGCCTTTCCTTTGTCTTTAACTTACGAGTGATCTTTGTTTAATTTATGACTTGAAGACTGTGAACATTCCTTGTCTTTAACACTAGTTTAGTTTAAAAAAAAATTGTAAGTTGAGTGGAAAACCTGGAAGTGTTGTCCTTGATGCAGTAATCTGTGTGGCCAAGGTACCAGGTCATTTTACAGCACTCTGCCCTCCAGCTGAATCAGTATTGTGTTCATGGCAAGTGCTAGTGGTACTGTGTTTGATCAGTAGACCTTTATCCTCTCTGCCCTGTTCACTTCTGCTTATTGATGTTCCAGCTGTAACAAGACAGCTTTGATCAATAAGAGAATACATCTGCAAGACTGATGAGTTAATCTCATTTCTATTGATGTGATCCTCTAGGTAGTTTTCTTTAAGGTGTGTTTATCTTCCTCCTTCTGAATTTTAGCCTGTAGAAATGCAAAAATGTGAAAATTAATGATGCATGTTCTACTTTCAGCCTTAGTGGAACTTGTGTTAATAACATTCCTTTAAAAAATATTTTTATAATGTTCCTTTAAAGAATGAAAAATTGGCTATCACTTTTCTTTAGCCAGCTTGTCTGTTTTATATTTTCTCTATTAAACTATTCTTAGTCCAATTTAATTAATAATGTCTCACATTGTGCCAGACTGGATATTTTATTAAAGCTCAAACTAGCGAGATGTGCTGTTTTCTAATCTTGAAAATAATTCCTTAGCAATGAAGGGTGATTCCTTATTATATGAGGAGAGCCTACAATCAGCAACATTCTGTTTACCTATGTGTCTTAAGTCAGTGCTTTCTTCAAAAGTTTTGTATAGTAGAGAGATCAGACTTAAACCCCATTTTCACGGAACAGGAGGCTTAATTGATGTGATAGGCATACAGTACCAAGTGAGGAATAAACATGAATTTTCTATTGCCTTCCATTACAAAATGTGCGAAGTAGCTATCTTTTATCTCTGTCTATATTATGATGATAATAAATTACCAGTGTTTCTGATGTGAAACTTTTGATCCCAATGTGTCTAGAGATACCCCTAGAATGGCAGAAGTGTGAATATGTCAGATTGCTGCATGCAGTATTAGCTATTACAGGTCTGACTTATGACAGCAGGCAAAAATATGTATTACGATATCTATAAAATGACTTTGTGGAAGATACTTGGCCCCTCTATACTTGCTGTGGCAGTCTGTTCTGCTTGTTTTTAATGAGGTATCTGTTTCTCAAATTACCAGAAGAATCTGACAGCAAAATAGCCTTTTCCATAAAACAGAAATTTTAGAATTTCCAGTCTAAGTCCATTAGGCCTTAAGTAAACGCTTAATTTGATAAATGTTATCTTTTCCATTGCTTCTGAGAAATACAGCTTTTCTGACCAGTATCTTATTTCTGCAGTATATGGAGAATTAAGACACAATGTCTGCTGTCAGAATAACTGTGTCATCAGTTGACTTGTCAAACTGAAATATTTTGAAGCCCAGTCTTGCCACTTGGTTTAGACAGTGGAGTTATATATCTTTTCTCTTCATGACAGATCAAAGACCAAGCATTGTGTAGAGGAACACAGCGAGGCTTACAATACACTTCTGTTTAGTATACTAAAAATGTTTTTGACTTTACAACAGCCATAACTTTAAACTATTCAAACATTTCCTTCAGACTTATTATGTGGAACAGTACAGCCAGCTGCTTTGTAACAGTTGTTCAAACATTGGGTGTTTTCAGGTGTTGTGAACTGATTGCCCTGTGGACCTAACTAATGCTGTTTATCAGCTGAAGACACTGTGAAGTCTTGACTTCTGAAGGACCTGCTGCAATAACAATACTAAAAAGATGTGGATTTTCCTTTTGCCATTGTTCATTTATGTGTGTCAATGCATTTATGGTCCTTATGGATTTCATGCAGAGGAGTATATCTATGTATTTTTTTCTTTTAACCTTGAAGAATCAGTTGGACAATGAATGTAAGTTTTACTGGTATCTATTTGAAGTGTAAACTTCTTCAGTATAATTTGGGCAATTAGCCTAATTTAGCTACTTGGATCTTAGTATTGTGTGATGATACTATGTCTAGAGAGAAAAGTCTCAATTCTTTTTTGACATCATTCAACTACATTGACTTAAGTGATTTTATGCCAAAAAAATAAAAAAGGGACAGTGAATACACAAATATATATTTTGAGGAGTAGTTGTTTGTTTTTTTTTCTTACTGCAGAAAGGATGAATGATGACGCTTGTAACTGTGTAGGTGAAAAATGGAAAAACTGTGGTTCTTACTGAGATACAGAAGGAAGAAATCCAGAGAAGGCTTTCCTGGGAGATTGGGAGGAGATTTAAGAATTATATAAAAAAATACATGTGGACAAAATGAAGTAATTACAAATGTGCAAACATCTCCATCTTTGAATATTAACCTACTCTTGCCATCTTAACTTTAATATGAGGTGTATTCAGTTTCTGTAGGAACATACAGTGCTTTTATTCTTGCTGATTGTTGTTTTAAAACCAAGATTTAATCCTGTAATTACAGATTAAAGCAGAGTGATAGAGAGGACATATATTAAAGCATTTGTTCAATTATATAGTGATGAGAAACTTCCCCTCTGTTCTCAAAACAGTGTTGTTAATCTAATCATCGAGCCTAAGTGATAATTACTGCCCTACCTAAGTTGATAGCTCGTTTGAGTTATTGCCGCTTTGGATAGGAGAACAGATGAGTTTCCTTTGTATAGGAAGACAGGAGAGTCAAATGCTATTTCTGCTTCAAAAATGTAAAGTAAAAGCCAGCAACTCTGAATTGGTCAGAATGCATATCTTGGTTTCTGAGCACAGCAGCCTGGATGGACAGTCTTCAATGTAGTTATGCAAATGTATATGTGGCAGGGGTGAAGCTTCCTCTTATTATACTTGCTTTTGATTGCCTACACTTGATTATCATACTGTGCTACTTTGGTGCCAAAATGTGACATCAAATCCATCAATTCCCTTTCTGGAGGAAATGTCAACAGCTTATTTTGGGCTTTGATAATGTCTTCAAAGAATGATGTCAGTGCTGGCTTTCTTCACAGTGTTCCCAGGAGGAACATGGCAGGGAGTGATAGCAAGGTAAAAACTGAGTTTATAAAAGCCTTCAGAAAACATTTAAGTATGCAGATGTGAACAGTTTGAATGCATAAAAGTGAGAACTTATTCTGAAAAATGTCTGAGTGTGTTTATGATGAAGGAAACCTTCAATGTCCAATGTGTTCTTTTCATATTTTGTTAGTTTACCTGGTTGATCTTTGATCATCCTTCCATCATTGAAGTTTTTTGTTTTATTTGATTCTTAATTTACATTAGAATATGTGTAAGATACTGGTACAGTGTTTTCCACTCACCCATGAACAAGAGCAATCACTGTCTTTTATGGAACACATTACTGACTTAAAGATAGCACTTCAAGAAGCACTCACAGGGCATTTTTAATTTAGTAGCTCATTGCCAAAGTGAGGGAAATTGAGTTCCACATGCCTTAAAACATGCAGAAGTGGTGTCTTTCAATTAAAATGTAAGGAGGAATCTATGAGCTATTACTTTGTTCAGAACTTCTGAATATGCTTAGAGTTACTCTAAGTAAACCATAATATTTTATCCTAAACAAATCAGATTAAACCTGAAAGATTTGTGCCTCCTGTCTTCAAATAAAAGAGTGTTTTCTGGCTTTAGATTTCTATGTGAATAGAGCCATGTCTAAATTACACAGGAAGCTATATTTAATGTAAACAAAGCTAATGCTGGCAGAAGTCTTATATTCAACACAGATCAGAGATTGATCACTTTGTCTTCAAAAAATGGATATAACCAAGTACATTTCTAAAAATAAAAGTAGTGTTTTTCTGTTTGAAATTTAATGCTTAGAATGCATAACACGTTGTGAATTGCCAGCAATGAAAGACATGCACTTGGCATGCACTTTAAATTGTTTTTCTTTAAAGCATTATAAACTTAGGTTTATCTGACAATCTGTTTCAGGATGCAAGTGCAGCAGAACTAAAGATATTCCAACATAGACTTCTGACAACATGCTAGTTGTGATTTAACAGATATAAAAAAAAATCTGTCTTCTGTTGTATAGTTTTGCTTTTATTACAATCATAATTTTTTACTGTTAGATTACTGGAGCTTGGGCCCAAACAAAAGCTAATAATCTCATAACTACAATAGCTCCACAGTGAGCAATTGTTGACCTTAGGTAGAGTTTTGCCTCAAGGCTCGGAATCTTACTTCTAACATTAATCTAGAATCTGCTGCCTCAAAAGTCACCAATAAAATTCATACTGATTTTAAAAGAATGATGTTTTCACCCTTAACTATCAAAATTCCCTCTGAGTGGAAATAGAGTAATCAGTTATTTCCACATCACCAGTCGATTTTAAACAGACATTTTGTCTTCTGGCATTAATTGACTTTTTTTCTCATGCGAAATATGTTTATGATTTCATATCTGAATTCTGGAAGCTGTCTTGAGAATTGTTGTCTTTCTTGCCTGAGAAGTTTGAGCAAATTTATGGAACACAGCAGATAGCCACACCCATTAGCAAAGCATAGCATGTCTGAGTTAACATTTCTGTTTATGAATAGACATATTTGTTCATTCTGTGCAAAATGTAGAGAATAAAGATTTTGGTTCTGCAAAAGTTTTTATGATGTATTTATGCTATGCTTATCACCAATCGGACTCTCAGCTTGGAGGGAAAAAAGAATCCAATATTGCACATGTATATCATCTCTTTATGTTCTCCATATTACAGAAATACTGATTAAGTAAGAGTTTTGTTCTATTTTTGTTTCTTCTGTATGTGTAAGGTTTTAATTAGCATAGCTAGGCTGCCACAATATATATCAATATATATCATGTATCTGTATATCACACATATCATATCATGTGTAAGATGTTATAGTTTCTATTAGGTCCCATATTGAAGTACAAAAGCCTTCTGTTGGAATAGATTTCAAAGCCAAGATATGGTAGTTTTTTCATTTGTATCTTCATGTGAAAAACTCCCTTATCCAGAAACTGTGGTATGTTAGATATCTTAATTTATGAGAATTTAATTTTAATTGGTGGATTTACAAATTAATAATGATGTAGTGGGTGGGTGTAATGTAGGAGCTTAGGACTGTCAGATAGGGATGAGGAATAATGCTAAGGAGAAAATGATAGTCCTGTTGAGTTGAGGGGTGGGGGGAAAAACTGATCATAATACTGACACTGTACATACATACAAGTGGCTGAATAAGCTGTTTGCAGGTTGCTTTAATGCTTTACATTTTTATTTTATATGATGATGCATCCTTCTCATCCCTCTCCCCCCCCCGATACTTTACATCTATTAGAGGCCTTTATTTCTCATGGAAGGACTTTTTAGTATTTTGTTTTTCATTCTCTTTTTTCCACTCAAAGTTGAATGCAGACTAGTACCAGCAAATAGTAAAGAGACCCTGTGCAGTGTGTGGCACTGGAGCTCTTGGAGACAGTCAGAAACTCTAGAAGGGGCAGGAGAGAAAGCATCTATATAGTGTTCCCAGTTACTAGCCATTAAAGCATGCTGATGGATAACTTATTCCTGTTCTGGTGCAAACATACAGATTGGATTATTATGTTGTTTTTCTTTTTTTGTGTGTGCTTATTTTGCAAATTAAAACCACTTTTAGAACTCCCAGTGAAACTCTCATGAGAAATGTCTGGGGTCTTTTTTGAAAAGATGTTTTTAAACATTTTAATCCTTAATTTTTTTCAAACTAATTACAGATGGTTATTATGACAGATTTTACTGAGAATTAAGTTTGTAGTGGAATCAAATAATTTTATGTGGGAAGCACTGTGGCAATCAGGTTATCAAGGCTGTACAAAAAATGTCTGTAGAATTTTATTTCTAGAATAAAAAATTTGTCCTTTTACCTTCACTGGACATTGTAGGAGTAATAATATTCTAGTGTCAGTCAAAAGAAGAAGGTAAATTCCATCAAACTAGAAATAAAAACTTTTAAGTAGTTGATATGTTTTGGACATGTTTTTTGAAGACGTGGCAAATCATCATTACACAGACTAGAAAAGGATGTTTTGATGAAATTATGTTCAAACACAAATGAGTCTTAAACTGACAGTAAGCCCCTTATGTACTTTAAAAAGTTGTTGGTTGATTGTTGTGTAGACTCCATTGAATTCAGTACCAAAATATCCAGGTTGCAATTGACAGGCAGAAAGAAGTTGATTGACTCGCCTTCAGGAGAGCAGCAGATGAAAACACCATGATGTTTTCTTGACTTGCAGGATCTCTGGGCATCCTGATTAGGGATGCACCAGCGGTGGACCACAAGCATCTGGCAAGGCAGAAAACCAGTACATGTGACCTTGTAATGTACACACTGCATTTGAAGAAGGGAAATAATATAAATTTTTGAACAGTTTTTTTGAACTGAGCTTTTACATGACTCTCAGTGTAAATTGACTTGAATACACGAATTTAAACTTATGTGGTGTTCTACTTAAGCCCTTATTTTTAAACAAGATGAGTGGAAAAAAGTTGAGGGACAAATGGAGAATTTATTTGTTAATTACCATCAGAATTTTGTGACTCAGTGACCAAAACTTTGAAAACATTAAAAAGAGAAAAAGTGGAATGACATGAGTAAGATTTGGGGAGTAGCAGACATAAGAAACAGAGGAAGAGGCCATTTAGCTTTACAAGTCATATTGAATGAAAATATGGTCCAGGAATTAACAGTGTCATTAGGCCCAGGAGCAGGTGTTAATAGGATACCAAGTTTGGTCCTTGCTGGAAGAGAGAGAGTGTGAGAAGACATTTACTTGTCTACAAATAGTCTTTTGTGTCAGCTCTGAAAGTATTCATTCTGAATGAAAGAAATGTCAGAATAAAGGATTAGAAAGATGTATCTAATCTTTTTGCCTTTTTGTTCGTGCTCCTAAAAACACCTCTGAACAATGTAATATAAACCATTCTACCGATACTCTCAATAGTTCAAGTCAACTTCTTGTAACAACTGAAGTAGCAGTAAAACCCTGAAACACTTTGTCACTTTAATTTTTAACATTTTTCTTTCTGAAATACTTTCAGTGTTTATCTCTTTACTGACATTCTCTTTCTACAGCCTTTCACTTAAAGCAGTTAACCAAAGCATGTGACATATAAAAGTGGTAAGTTCTTATGCTCTCAAACTGCTGTGCATAATGAGCTTAATGTGGTTCATAAAAACCACATATTAATTTAAAAGAAGTGTTCAAACTAATTACTATAGAAAAATTGGAAGTGCTAGAAGGCTTTGATACTTAAAGTGCTTCCTTTTTTCACATATATGAAAGTCACAAAGTCTATGAGAAATGTAGAATAGAGCTAAACTTATCAGAACTAGACAATTAAAATGAAAGGGTGGTACCTTCTTATTTATTCTGCTGTTTGTATTTTGTATGTACATTGACAGAAGCAATGTAATAAGTACTACTCCAGTAAAACAGCAGAAATAAAATAAATAGGGCAAAATAAATAAATCAGGCTAAACAACTGACAAAGTAAAAAAATGGAAATTGCAAATGTTTCAATACAGATCTGTTTCAAGAAACAACAATATTTTAAAGATTTAAAACAAGTTTAAAGATTTAAAAAATTGGGACAAATTTGTATGAGAAAAGTTTCAAGGAAGGCTTCAATGTATGAAAAAATTTTTGTGGGAACCACGTCAAGAAAATGAATGAGAGACCATTGGATGTTTTCATAATTTGGAATGAGTGTGCCAAAAGTAAGAACACTGTCTTTTCTCTTCCAGGAGAAATGTCTACTGAGCCTCATCTGGCAGCCTTTGGTGGGTTTAATGGGGTGTGTCCACATTTATGGGGAATGATTTAAAATAAATCTGTGAGAGTGCATGAGAAGTGCATGTGTTATAAATCCATATGTACTTCTGCCTTGTCAGGTGCTTGTGGTCTATTAGGTAAGCATACCTGTTCAGGATGCGCAGGGCCCCTACCTACCATTGTGATATACACCAGGTCACAGAGCTTCGTGTGAAATGTATTTTTTGCATAGTAGAAATTTAATAATAATTGGCATCTAACCATTCCAAATTACTAGGTGTACACAGTGGTTTTGAATTTCAGTATTATTTTAATGGATTCTTTCTTTGTTGTAGGAATTATTTAAAGTGCGTGACAGGGATGGAAATGATGATTGGTATTCAGTTCTCATGAGGAGCTCTTAAGAAGAGCCATGGGCAGAGACACTTTCTACCAGATCGGGTTTCATGCATTATAGCCCTGAGGGGCACTGATAGATTCTCTGGGCAATTGGTTTCAGTGTCTCACCACTCTCACAGTAAATAACTTCTTCCTAACCAACTCCATGTTGGTAAAGACCACCAACAACTTTGATTTTAGAACCTTGTGCTTTGCTGATTATAAAATCAGCGGATGCAAAACCACAGCAATGCCTCATCTTTTTAAAGCTTGGGGTAAAAAGAACCATGACAAAGTACAGTTTGGAGTTATATTTACTAGGCATCTCCATCAGGCGAGGGGTGGTCAGCAGGGATAGGGAGGTGATTGTCCCTCTCTACTCGGCTCTTGTGAGGCCCCATCTGGAATACTGTGTCCAGGTGTGGAGCCCTCAGTACAAAAAAGACATAGAGATTTTGGAAAGGGTCCAGAGGAGGGCCACGAGGATGATCAGGGGGCTGGAGCACCTCCCCTATGAGGACAGGCTGAGGGAGTTAGGCTTGTTCAGCCTGGAGAAGTGAAGGCTGCGGGATGACCTCATTGCAGCCTTTCAATACCTAAAGGGAACCTACACCCAGGAAGGGAGTAAACTCTTTGAAAGGGCTGACAATAGCAGGACTAGGTGAAATGGATCCAAGTTGAAGGAGGGAAGATTTAGGTTGGATGCTAGGGGGAAGTTCTTTACTAGGAAAGTGGTTAGGTCCTGGAACAGGCTGCCGAGGGAGGTTGTGGATGCCCTGTCCTTGAGGGTGTTCAAGGCCAAGTTGGACAGGGCCCTGGGCAACCTGATCTAGTAAATGTGTTTGTTAGGTGGCCCTGCTAGACAGGGGGGTTGGAGTTACATGATCCTTGAGGTCCCTTCCAACCCAGGTCATTCTGTGATTCTGTGGCATTGGATGAGCTGGTGGCTCTGCTCACTTTAGTTGCATAACTGTACACCACTTTTGTGCATGATTTTCATCCCTCTTTGGGAACCTTTAACTTGGGGCAAAGTCCTGCACTTTTGTGTCTGAAAATGCTTTATGAAGTTTACTGCCTGTCTATCTCTGCATGCTGATGCTGTCTAGCTGGTTGGTGGTGACACATGCATCAGGAATTACACTTGTTCTCTGTCCTGCCCTTTCCTACTGGTGCGGAAAGTGCCAGTGGCCCATGCTCCATCTCCAGCAGGAGCAGAGTGCTTTATGTAGTGATGCCATAGGCATGAAATGTTGTCTGTCATGGAGGTCACACATGAAATGTACTTTCCACTTGGAGGACTCATTAGCTCAGTTGGAGCATCAGACTTCATACCCAAGGGTCAGGGGTCCAAGTACCTGTCCGGGTAAAAAGCTTGTCAGAGTTGAGTTGGTGGCTAGACTTGATGACCTGAAAGGTCCCCTATAACCTAGGTGATTGTTAAATTGTTGTTAGCAGCATAAGCTTCCTGCAGCCCTGGACTTGATGGGGAAACATTGGGGGTATTTGTTTTGCAGAAGTTTCTGATTGTCTTAGTGTGACTTTGTGTCATCCCCTACAGCATCCCCCTTGATTTTGCATGCTTATATAAACTCCCGCATTCAGCATTAGAAACCTTCTGCTCTTCTGTTATCTCTTGCCACTATATAAACAGAATAACTAATTCAGCATCAGGTATGACTTTACAATAGGCTCTAACAATGGTTGTGGTGGGGAGAAGCATCTCAAAAGGCAACCAAAGTTTTAAGTCTTATTTTTGACCCAAGGCTCATGAATTCTGCATTGGCCTTAGCATGTCAAAAGTTGCAAGATTTAGCGGCTGTGGATTTAATTGCTTTTAGGAAGAAGTTTCCTGATGGATGCATTAACAAAAATAAGTTATGTGGGTTTTATTTAATTTTTAATAAAAGGGGGAGGCTTCACTTCTCACTGCTTTTCTCTCAAAAGACAAGACTAACATCCTCCTGAGTCGGATAGGGCAAGACATCTTGCTTTGTCTTTTAGTATAACATTGATTTGGAATCTCATTTGGCCTGCCCAGCTGTGAACAATACAGAAGAGAAAATTTTAAAGTATCCAACTAGAAAAAACTTCATTTGAGCTAAAAAGCAATGAGTGGTGTGGAAGAGAAGAATTCCTGGTGACTCAATGTACAGTAATGTATGTCATTGTATTGCATATACCAATGTTAAAAGAACAATTTTTTACTTAAAAATACAATTAAATCATATCTCCTCTGAATGTTCTTTTTTTTTTTAAGCCAGTAGAAACCTGCCTTTCTGGTTTGTGAAGTGACGGTTCTAACATGTAAAGCAGTATGTTATGACTCATTTGAACAATTCTTTGTTCTCTCTTTAAAGCATTGCTGATGATATTTTCAAATAGACTTGGGCTTACCCCTAAGAATGCAAGCCTCTAGCAAGCCTGAGCTTAATGAAAGGCAGATTATGTAATTTTAGCAATGCCTTGTAGACAGAATGTAATCCTGTTAACATCTTGTATTAATATTTTTGTAGTTTTACTTTGCACATTTGCTGAGTTTTGCCATAGTTGTGTCGGGAGATGTAAGATGCCTTTTCTTAGTCTGCAGAACTTTCTTCAGATGCAGTAAAAATGGCAATTTAGGGATTTATCAGCAAATCTGCTCTCTTAAGTCCAACTTGAAGTGGCAACTTACTTGAATGAACCCTTGAAATATTGTGGCTTAAAATGAGCACTTCAATGGAAAATGAGGGTGTAGTAGTTTCAGCAAGGGTCAGGGTTTTATCTGAAAAGCACTCCTGGATCCTGGGAAAATCCAAGGGTAGAAAAGGCAAAGTTAAAGGAGTGCGGGGAGACATGCTGCTTATCCTGACAATGGCCTTACAAAAAAACTGCCTTATGTACCTGCAGAGATTGCTGGAGGATGCAACAGGGGATGGTGAGGTGGGTTGAGGAGACTACTGCACAACCTTGTTTTGTCTGAGGGTACCCAGAGTTTTGGGTGTCTTGCAACACCAGTCATTGTAAGATGGATGGTTTTGCTCTGCTGTTCCCCACTGGACCCACAATGATGGGAAGTGTTAACTGAGCTGTGTCAAGAAAATAAGTTAAGAAATATTTATATGCATTGTTTTATCATTGTTGCCACTTATGGCTGAAAGGAAGGAAGGGGGTTTTTAATTTCAGCCAAACCAGGTGAATGTTTCTTAGGGATAACACATTAGCCTCCACTAGAGGAAAGGTGACCCAAGGACTGTTAATGTACAGCACATTGCAGTCCTCACCTGACTGAGGACAACAACTTCCAGCTAACTTGGATGAATCCTAGCTGGTGCAGTTAAAGTCCTGTAAAGTCTTTGTTATGTGATTGTCTTTGATTAACCTTGGGAACTTGAAGTATCATTGTAAGATGGCTGAATAGAAAATTGACAGTTTCATCTTTTCCGCTGGATTACCCTTTCTGCTAGTAAAGCTAACTGACACAGTGTATAACATTGCTGGTGAGACAGAGAGCAGAAAGATCATTGAAAGTAAGCAGATTCAAGCTTACTACAGTTAACCAAGTCCTAATTATGAGTTATGTTTTCTTGTGGAATTCAGGACTGTGATAGTCAAAGGCTCTAATTGATTCTGAGGGGGTATCATTCTATGCAATTATTCTTAGTCTTTCTAAACTGTTTGTTACTGGCTTCCGGGCAAACTGACAAATAAGGGGCATTCAGGTGGAAGTAAGCTTTTTATAATGCATTGTTAACATTACAATGTTGTTTGCAATATTCTCCCCAGCACTGTTTGCAAATATTGGTGTATTTCTTTAATGATGTTGTATTCAAGAGAACAGTGGTATTATTTCAAATCAAGGTATTGGATCATTCCCACTTATAGTATAAAAAATATTTTAAAAGAAAAGCTTTACAAAGAATAGCAACAGAGCAGCTAATGATGTATAATTTCAATATTAAGAGCAAAGTTTTGACTCTTGAACTTTGTTGTCAGAGGCTGAGTGACAGGTCCATGCTGAAGAGAAGAGGATGATTTTTGAATTGCCATAGATCATGGGGATTTGATCAATGAACAGAAATTTTCTAGAAAAATTCTGGTTTCACTAGCATAGTGCTTATGCAATTACACTTGAATGGTGTTTTTTGGTTTGAACTGTATTTTGTAACTATTGACCTGCCAACTACTTAATAGTATTAACAGAATGATTGATTAAATATGTATGAGGACAATTTTTTTTTTTTCGATACATCTCAGATTTTTATTAAAGACACTGGGAACTGCCTCTTTTTTTTAGACAAAACTAATGGAATGCATGAGTGCCAGTGCACATAGCTGACATAGGCAGAGCATCTCTGTAAAAAGGCTCTGTAAATTCTTTCCCACAGAAGTCAACGAAAGGGTCGGTTATCCTGGGCTACGTATTTCGTCACTTAAACCTAGTGGAGATAGATTACTTTGGACTGCGCTACTGTGACCAAAGTCACCAAACGGTGAGTAAAGACGGTGATGGTAGGCTCAGAATTATCCTTGTTTGTGTGGTTTGCCTGTAGAACATTAGATTGTCATACCTTCACTACTTTGACTGTTTCCTGGCTCATTTTTCCAGTAATAATGTGTTTGTTTACATTGAAGTCTTGGAGTAGCCATCAATATATTAGATAGGAAAAGAGTCAAAAGCAAAATGCTGTTGAAAACAAAATGAATAGTACAAAATTATAAAATTAAACAGAATTCATATTTTTCCCTTTCAATATTCCCTTTTAATATTCCTTTTTAATACTGAGGTCAATGCCTGGTGTACTGTGTTGTTTGGCCCTGCAGTGTCTAGGTAGCAATGTCCCTCAGTGTGAGACGTCAGACCATTTGTTGGGCATGTGTTCCAGGTCCATGTGGTGGTTGGTGTGGTGGCTGCCTGGTAAGAGCCCCAGGAGTCAGAGTGTTGGCAATGACATTTTCACTCCCTCTGAACCATGTCTTCATCCTTGAGCCCATATTTTCTTGAGTTATCTTGACCAGGATTCCTGACTTTCTCTGTCAGGAAATTACTGTCCTAAAGAGGCAACAAAATTTGAAACCAAAGCTGAGATGTTTCAGACAAAGCAGGCAGTGACTGGGTGCTACTGTCTGTAGTACCCTCCTATGCCCTGAAATTAGCCTGTGCAGGATTACTGCAGTCTGAGCTGAGGAGCAGGAAATACTCAGAAGGTGGGACCAGTGCTGAATTCAAAGGGTGGTCTATCATATTGCCTGAATTTTAGAAAAGGGATAAAACCAGGCCTGTAGTTAAATCGAATAGTTATGTTTTTAAAGTCACTTTAAAGACTTACATGGAAACTACATTACACAAGACACTGGCTTCAAGAGTTGTCATATTTCATCTAAAAATAATACTGTTATTGAGTTGGTTAAGTATTTGCCAATTTCTTTTGAATATGTGGAGACTGAATTCAGAACAGTATTAGCAGAAAACTGTTGCTTGCTGCTGAGAACTATGGATGGCTCTACTCATGGATGGGCCTAATTGTGTGCTGTAGTGTAGACATCTGTGAACTCAGCTCCTTGATAAGCTTTTAACCAAATTTCATTCTGTGGAGATGAAAATCTGATTCAGCCGCAGTGTAAACATAGATTCTGAGAAACAGTATTTTTTATTTTCTAAGCAAACTGAACTATGGATGTATTTTTTGCATTTAGAAATACTTCCCATTTTACTATAAAGGCAACTAAAATAGAAATAGCTATCACTGAGAGCATTTACAGAGGCATAATAACTGTGTATTTCATGGTGTGTATGAAATTATCAAAATAAGAGAGAACATCAGTGCTGTGAAGAGCTTAACACACTAAGGCACATATTAGGATGCATCCTCCTAACAGAGTACATGATGTGACTTTGTGGTACCAGTGCATTTTGTGTTGTGGTAGTGTGCATGAGCTGTACATAAGCTATAACCCCATTAACTCTGTTTCTCCAAATAAAAAAACACATTTTCTGCCTTTTTCTCTCAAATGACATTCAGGTGGTTTAAATTTATTGTTGACCTTTGTCTTTATTTTCTGGTAAACCCAAGGTAATTGAGCCTCTAGATTTCCCCATGGGATTAGGAAGACATTCATCCCACTCGCCTTGTTTGTCTGCTCTTTCCACAGACACTAGTCATGCCATGGGGATACAGTTTGCACTATCACTGACATGGAGCACCAGTCTCTCACTGACATGGAGCACCAGTCTCTCTCCACATGGGAGTCTACTGGCCCATGTGTTCTGCATGACTTCTGTCCTGATGGGCAGGCATTTCTGTCACCTGCATGTCTCCCCCCCTGCCTACAGGGTTTCTTAGCAGGGAGATCGCAGGTGAGAGTGGTGCACATATCAGTTCTGTCTGGACATGCTACTGGGAAGCAGCCAGGAGTCACGACCAGGAACCACAGTGATGGGCCATGTTGAAGAGAGCGCCTGCCCTATCCTGTAGGTGCTGCCACAGTGACGAAACCTAGGGTTTCGGCTGCAGACTTAGCACTTGGGCTGTGTAACAGCAAAATATTATGAAGATGCCTGTTCCTGTTGAGGGTTTTTCTAAAGTTGCTTCTTTTATCTGTAAAGCAAGTAAAAGTTGCTTGTTTTATCTGTAAAGTTTGAAAATGAGATAATCTGTGCTGCTGTTTTCATTTTTAGAACAGAATCATAGAATAGTTAGGTTTAAGAGGGACCTTTATGATAATCTAGTTCTAACTCCCTTGCCATAGGCAGGAACACCTCTGACTAGATCAGGCTGCTCAATGCCTTGTCCATCCTGGCCTTAAACATCTCCAAAGAGGGGGCATCCACAGCCTCTCTGGGCAACCTGTTCCAGTGTTTCACCACCCTCATCCCAAAGAGCTTGTTTCTTCTCTCCCGCCTAAATATCCACTCTTCCAATGCATCCATTACTCCTAGTCCTGCCATCACATATCATCTTATAAAGTCCTACCCCTGCCTTTCTGTAGGCCCCCATTCAGGTATTGATATGCTACTATGAGGTCTCTCCCCTGAGCCTTCTCTTCTCCAGCCTGTCCTCATGAGGGAGGTGCTCTAGCCCTTTAATCATTCATCTTTGTGGCCCTGCTCTGGACCTGCTCCAACAGATTAGTGTCCTTCCTATGTTGAGGGCTCTAGAACTGGACACACTATTCCAGGTGTCCAGTTGATTGCTGGTTTGTTATTTTCAGTGATATCCTCTAAATTTTTAGAGTGGGCAGTATGAAGGGAAAGCTTCCATGCAACAAACACCATCCTATGCTGTAGCTGTGAACATTCACTTGCACACTGGATATTGCTAGAACTCTGTGCTGGTGTGGGAATTAGTCCTGTAGAGACTGGCAAGAGGCCTAGATTTGAATTTTCATTTGGATATGTTTGGGATTGGCCACTGTAGATTTCCTAGGGGAAGGAGGAAAAGGCTGCCTTGATAATTATTTTTAAAATCATGCTGTTTGTTTAGTCTCAGATTAAAAAACATGTTAATACATTGGTTGTGGTGTGGAATATTTTACTATTGGCTCTGTCAGGTTTTTGGTCATACTGTATATTTAAATGGATGATGAATACTGCACAGTGGACAAGCTAGGTATTTTAAAGAACAAGCCAGTCATGAAATAAATATTTTTTATTAAGGATTTGTTTAGTGATTACTTTTGCATGCCCCAGCACTTTGAGGTGGTCTTTTAAGTGCTGTGTTGGTGTGCTATCTCTTATGTGGCTGATGTAATAATTATTTTAGTAGTACCACTTGGACTCAAATCAGTGAACAGAGTTTCACTATGCTGTGCAGCACATAAATGTGTAACATTAAAATGGTCTGTTCCTGAGCATCTGACAAACTAATTAGCAAGAGAGAGAAAACAGCTGGATACAGCAAACAGATTGATGGAACTGGAGGTGCTGAGAAGACTATCAGCAGTAGGTTAAAGTATGAATTGGATATGAATAGGGTAGTGTTTGGGTCACATTACACAAATTTCTCTTGATTGACATTCTAAGCTCCCCTAACTCCCCTATGTTAAAAGAACAGTAAGTATTTAATCTGCAAAATCATGTTCTTGAGAGTTAGGAGTTGCCAGAATATATTCTACATGAAATATGTAGCATTATGTATCTTGTTCTCTAAACATGACAGGACTCTTAAGAGAAAACAAAATGTACCTTTTAATAATTTCTTTTAAATAGAGAACGTCATAATTAATTGAAAATCTTTTAACATAAATTTACACCAGAAGATACAGATGGGTTGAACTGATGCCATAGGTTATCAGCAGTGTTTCTGAGCTCCTGTGTCCTTTGGTTCAAAAACTACATGGTGCTTTATAATGTACATGAGCACCTTATTTTGGTACAAATATTTTAAGGAAGATCAGTTTTCTTTGAGTGTCACTGATTTTCTTCTTGTGCATTATCATTAACCCATTCACCTAAGCCTTTCACCTTGCTGCACAGACTGCTGACACTCAGGTTAGACTAAGCTGAGACCAGATGCTGTCTGATCAGCTGGGTCCTGATTGATGGGGCATTTTGGTCTTCCGCCCTGTCAGACAGGAATGCAGGACATTGTGCCCCATCTAGTAATTTTCGGGCAAGACATGATCACCAGAGTTTGAACTGCAGAAGCTGAAGGTAGCTTTGGAAAATCAGTCCTGCTTTTTATTCCCTTTCTGTGTTTGGGCAAACAGTGCTCCAGATATACCGCCCCTTTAGTAGAGGGGGGGCTAAGTTCTGGGCAGATTTTTGGAGGCACCATGTAGGTCTCCTGTCCCTCTGCATCTCCTGGGCTCTCCCTGGATAGTTGCTGTGCTGCTGCTTTTATAGCATCTCTCGCTTACTGCAGGATAGTTGTGCTAATTACTGTTTTGGCAGGAGACCAGCATTTTCTTGGGCCATGCAGAAAAGCATGGAAATGGCAGTTTTAGCACATATTATCTCAGGAAAAGCTGAGCAGAATTTGATGAGGGGAAGGATACTTTTGAAGCCCAAAGGTATTCCCTTGTTAAATCATGAAAGTATGCTGAAGAGAGTCATGTTTTGAGGCTTTCTCTCACAAAAAAGATTTTGAAACTCTCGTATTGCAGAAATCTAGATGACCAAAGGCATTTTAAAGGTCCGTTGATACTAAAATCTTCCTTTTTAATTTTTTTTTTAAGACTTTACAGTGCAATTTAAGACTTTTCCAGTGCAATTGTTTTTGCATTTTACAAGTGGGTCAGGTTGTCCCCTCACCATGCCGAACCAAACTCTTGCACTAAATCTGCTTAAGCTAAAGCTGCAGGAGGCATGTCTGCATTGTACAACAGCCTCTCATACAAATACCCTTCTCTTCTTACCTGATACAATGCTAATCTGAGCCATTGAATTCACAATGTACAGTGTACTGATATTCTCTCAGGGCTCTAAGGGGAGAAATACAAATACAGAAAAATGTATCACCTTGTTAATTCAGCACTGAAACCAAGATAATTTCTCCAACCCTGGGTAGTTCAGGCGCATGCTGGATGAAGATGTGTGTGCTGCTTCACGTTATGGAACTAACATGAAATGGACAGCACTTTCTCTCTGTACCATACCTCTAGAATAGATGTGGGTTTTTTTCTTCCTTGCTATGAGAAAGCTCTGCTAGGAGCCTACAGACACAGGAGCACAATAGGCAGAGAGAGTCCATGGCAATACATTACACAGCTTCTGAAGCCCAGGTCTCAGGTTCTCGCAGGGCTGAATTTTTACTGGGGTGTTGTCATCCACCAGATGGGCTGTGGCAAAACTTAACTCAGAAGTCTGTGCTGCGAATTACACATCCCTTCTGTGCAGATGTGTGTATCAGAAAAATGTTTCTTGGTCCATCCAGCATGATTAGCAGACTAACTACAGCATGCTCATATTTCCAGGTTATTAACCAAATCAGATCAGGGAACAGATTGAACAGGGTGTATGAGGCTTAACTACAGAAAGAAGGGCATGACTTTAACAGAGGGTTTCTTCACAGTCAAAAATTCCATAGGGAATTGCTGTCACCTAATGTGGTGTATATTTTGATATCAAGATCTCAAAAGAAGAGATGAGCTGCACTCAGTTTGTATTTAATTTTTGTATGGGTTTTTCATTTTGCATACATTTGATATTTGCACATAGCCATGGCACAAAGAAATATCTTGATAGAAAAGTGCTTGTTGAGTTTGCTGAAACAGATGGCATAGCCAACAAAATGAAAACAGAGACTGATAATGTTGATTAGAAGCCAGAAATTTTAGGAGATTGTTAATAGATTGTAACAACCTATAGAATAGTAATAGTAAGGTGGTGAAAGTAAATTTTAAGAGTATATCAGGAAGAACAGGAAATACTAAATATTCTATACTATACTAAATACATTAAATATATGTGCTAGATGTAACATAAGTTGATAATGAAGAAAAGACAGAACTATTAAATACTTGTATTTTGTATGTTAGGAATAGCTTGATGATTTATACATGTCTTACATAGTAAGCATGTCTTGAACTAGGCACATTTAGATTCTTTGTACTGAACATTTTCAGAAAAAAATGTGTAAAAAAAATCTGTTAGTGTTGCCCAAGATTGTGGAAAAATTTTAATAGTTTCTGATTATAACTCAAAAATACTGGGTTTTCATTTGAAAGTCATTGTTTTCCCTGTTGTAAATGTGAATCAGATTCTTTATCAAGACAGCCCAGGGTTTAGTTTGAAGTTGACAGATTTTTCTCCACCAAACACTTCATTGATTGATGCCCCAGCAAACATTTTAACCTAGTTAATATTTTGTTTCAAACGAAGTATATGGAATTTGACCATGATTTAACCCTATGCAGATTCAAGGAATGAAGATTCTAAATTTGTGGAAAATGTTTGCAGTCATTGAGAAGAGCTGAATATGAAATATCTCATGGTCCTTAGATGCATACTGCTTACACATCTGGCTGATATGGGACCCAGATGTATAAAAGTACAAGGGACACTTATTCTTAGATATGCTCTACATAATTTTTTATATTTTCTACCTAGAAATTAAAAAAGATTAAATTGGTTTTAGTGAATTAAATAAATTAAGTTAAAGCAATACTATATGATCTTTGTAAGTAACAGTTAGTAGCCATCACTGTAGTAATTGCATAGTTGCATTGATTAGGAGTGATTTCTCTTCCCCCTCTTTCCTCATTTCTTATGTAAATACGAAATTCCCCTTTCAGATTCACTAAGTTTATCCCGGGCTTTTGCAGCAGTGTTGAGCTGCTAAGTCAGATAGCCCTTCCTGTCTGTGTAGGAGAGATACAGGTGGGGGATCATCCTGGAGTGTCATACTGGCTGACAAATAAAAGGAGTGTGTTGGAGGTACTTGGAGGTACTTTGACATTCATGGACGCAGGGTTGGCTGTCAGCACCTGCTGTACAAGCCTATTGCATTAAGACACTCTATCCTTGTTTTATTTTTTCCATTTCTCTTGGCTCTTTAACATGTCAGCTCAAAACTGTAACTGTACCCAGCAGTATTTAGTATGCGTATAGGTATGCTTAAAGGGTTCTGTTGTTGGGGTTTTTGGTTTTGTCAGCGTTCTCATCTTTACTGTCTAACATTGGCTTGAAAAATGCCTTTCCATTACCTATGAAATTCCATTCATGTTTGGCTTATAAATGAAACTTTAGAAATCTCCCTCTCCTTGCATTCTTCAGCCTGTGTAATAAGAAATAGCTATGCAGAGAGAGGGCTTGTGGCATTGCCACAGCACTAAGTATTTAGTGGAGGAATGAGAAGGCAGATTTGATTCTTGACTGTTTCCCACCACTGTCTGTCCTAGCAGTAAATCAGCTTGAGCTGAATATTTGAAGTCCCCTGTGCAACACAGGATCCAGATGCCCACAGTACTATCAGAAGAGCGTAGTTCTTGCTACCAGCACATGATACCTTGCCCAAGCAGGAGCAGCAGCTGCCTCTCTCACAGTGATTACAGCTCAGAGTATAATTTTTCCTGCTGACTCCATTTGAGAGAACCCTTTCTGTTCCCTTTTTGTGCAACAGTAATGGCAGGCTGTCTATTGATAAATAGTATGGAAACTCATGTAACAGCTTATTCCCCTAAGGTTTCTGTCATCACCTCTGACACATTTGTCTGACTAGACCTTCAACCATGCAGTAGGACAGTTTGTGCTCTCCCTACCTTGCAGTCAATTTCCAGTCATCAGCTCCTGCTGCTGCTACAAACTGTATTGGAAAGTTGAAGCTAATTTTAATTTGGTTCAAGTAAAGCCAACTTTCTACTTAGTGGACATGAAGAAAACTTGATTGCTATGTCCTTACAGCAGTTGCACAAATGCTGGAAGAGAATGTCTCTTTCCCCCTGCAGTCTTCTGTTTTTCAGAAAAATAAGGGATGTGCCTTCATTCTCTCCTTTTAGGTCATATCTTATGTAGTTTGTTGTTCCTGTTATTTAGAGTTATCCTGCTTAGGTTAATGTCCCAGCAGGAGAAAAACAAAGTAGCATACCCATGTACAAGCTATTGCAGATCAGGCTGATGCTTACAGGGTCTTTGTTTTTCTATAGAACTGGAGTGTCATGACCCCAAGATACGGTGACTCTTAAACAGATACGCTTTTAGGTGGAGCTCTATGCCCAGAGGTTAGGCTTGTAAACATTAGGCTTGTATAGATAATGTTTCTATGATCAGAAGCTGGGAAAATTTTGTAAATAGGATATAGAAGTGTGTTACCTAATAGATATTAATGTATGAATAAATATAGAATTGCAACTTTTCTGTATTGATTTTCCATATTAAGTGATTAATTTCCATTATTATGTGTCTCACAGTACTGGCTGGATCCTGCAAAGACCCTTGCTGAACATAAAGATCTGATAAACAGTATGTATTTTATTTTATCTTAACATATGTGAAGTTACAGAAGCAATGTGCCATATATGCACTGTATATGATGTTAATTGTATAGTCACAGCAGATTAATAGCTTTTCAGCAAGTTTATTAGTGCTGTTCATAGCTGTATCAAAATTTCACACATAGATTGTGCGTACCATTATTTCCCAATAATTTGTGTCCTGGCAGTCCAAAGATTTCTCTGTGCTTAAATTTTATTTTAGAATCATAAGTGGTGCTACTCTTAATGTGGATATTTAACTTTATAGTAGGTGTTATGCATCTGTCATACTGTACCCATACCATAACCAACTTAGATTCCTTAGATTCCACTGATTCTGAACGTAAAAGTCATGCCTCTTATTGATAATAGCATATGTGATGTTACTGTCACTTTTCAGATATCATGGATGCAAGATCTGTTATTTTTATGACATTTAAAGAACATGATTAGATTATTTTCTTAAGGATTTGTAAACCTATGAAAAATGCAGAAATGGAGTATGTATGGAATAAATGTAGCTGTAACAATTTTATTACTACTATAACTGAATCTTTGAGGAGAAAAACATTTTTAGAAGGTGAATGAAAAAGCTTTTCCAAATATATCTTAATTAAAATTTTGCATAATTAGAGTTACTTCATAAGGTATCTGAAAGTGTGGAAGCGATTACTACTCAGTACTATTAATTATGACAGGAAATCACATATCATACATGACTGCATTTTTTGGGAAGTTTCAGTGGAAAAAGGATACTGCAAGCCAAAATCAAACAATAGAAAAACACCCATGACTTGGAGAAATACTAAGTTAGCAATGAAATCTAAAGTTAAATGTCTAAAACAAGCAAAAGCTCTCAAGTAGACAGAACAATGGTGAATAAATAAACATATGACTAAAAAAGTAATTTTTTTTTCTTTCTTTCTCTTGTTATGAGCATAGATGTACAGATTCACTAGGTGGATGTTAGATTTTCTGCTGTAACTTTCAAACTTTAAAAATTAAGATAGGCTTCACAGTAGATGTTTTGTAGTCACCTAGTACCAATTCATAACAGTTACCACTTTGTAACAACTAACTTCTGCACAAAATTTTTTCCCCTCAGCTGGACCACCTTACACTCTGTATTTTGGAATTAAGTTCTATGCAGAGGATCCCTGTAAACTTAAAGAAGAAATAACACGGTACAGTACTTAATATGAATCTAGTTTGTTATTTCAGGGAAGTCAGCTCCTCTAGCCAGGTGTATATTGATGTGTTCTTCTGCTAGAGATGGGATTTTTTTTGATTGAACATCTGAAACATTTAAGCTTGGATGTGTAGGGGTAAGAGGAGAATGGTGACAAGCTATATGAAAGCCTAAGAGGGGAAGGTATTTTCTCTGGTGCAACAAAAACCCAAAGCAACTTGGGGTGTCTTCTGTTTGTTGTTTTTGTTTGTTTGTTTTTAAAGGAATGCTTCGTCACATGTGCAATTAGATTGTGTCATATTCAAACTAGGAGTTTACTTGCAAATCAAATACAAATCTAAGTAAATTTCTTTTTTATTTGCCATAGCTTACGTTCCAAAACTGTTTTTCAAGCAGACTTCATTTGGTCTTTTTAAAAATGTGCAGAGAAAACTTAAGGGCTACATGCTTTGATTTTACAAATATGTAAATGAAAAGAGGAAGACTAGGGAAGATGTGGGCCCTTTCCAAAATGACACTGGAGAGCTGGTCACAAGGGATTTGGAGAAGGCTGAGGTACTCAATAACTTTTTGGTCTCAGTCTTCACTGATTCGGCCTCTGATTCCACAACTCAAGTCTTGAAAAATGAGGCCGTATAACAGGGGAAGCAGGATATACCCACTGTGTGTGAAGAGCAGGTTTGTGAACACCTGAGAAAGCTGGAGGTGCACAAGTCTATGGGACCTGATAAGATCCACCCACGGGTCCTTAGAGAACTGGCGGATGAAGTTGCCAAACCACTGTCCTTTCATATTTGTAAGGTCATGGCAGACTGGTGAAGTTCCCACTGACTGGAGAAAGGGGAACATAATCCCCATATTTAAAAGGGAAAGAAAGAAGACCCAGGAAACTACAGGCCAGTCAGTCTCACCTCTGTGCCTGGCAAAGTCATGGAGCAGATCCTCCT
>VZTY01025307.1:32167-60691 GCA_013400935.1 Turnix velox
TCACAGCCAAGAAGGCCAACCAAATCCTGGGTTGCATCAAGAGGATTGTCACCAGCAGGTCCATAGAGGTGATTTGGCCCCTCTGCTCATCACTGGTGAGACCTCACCTGGAGTACTGTGTCCATTTCTGGAGCCCTCAGCACAAGAAGGACATTGAGCTATTGGAGCGGGTCCAGAGGGCCACGAAGATGGTCAAAGGGCTGGAGCAACTGCCCTATGAAAACAGGCTGAAGGAGTTGGGGTTGTTCAGCCTTGAGAAGAGAAGGCTCAGGGGGGACTTCATAGTAACTTACCAGTACCTGAGGGGGTCCTACCTAAAGGCAGGGGAAGGACTTTTTAATATGATATTGGATGGGAGGACTAGAAACAACGGATGTAAATTGGAAGGGGGTAGCTTTGGACTCAACACAAGAAAGAAATTCTTTACAGTGAGGGTGGTGAAGCACTGGAACAGGTTGCCTAGAGAGATTGTGAATGTCCCCTCTCTGGAGGTGTTCAAGACCAGGCTGGACAAGGCATTGAGCAGCCTGATCTAGTGGGATGTGTCCCTGCCTATGGCAGGGGTGTTGGAACTCGATGATCTTTAAGGTCCCTTCCAACCCAAACTATTCTATGATTCTATGATTCTTGTTATTAAACTTGGCTTCTACAAACCACGAGGCTGCAGACATCGACACATGCACATGCATGGACAAGGATGAATGTATACTCACTCCTGAACCCACTAACACATGGGGTTTTCTGTTTGCTGTATTTGTGGAAGTTCTCAGACAATTTTAGGTTCAAAAGGAAATCTGAGAATTTGTGTAGTCAGGTGGACAAAATTATTGTGCTTGCATTAATAAATGAAAAAGTATTATGTTATAGGAATATGACACATGAGAATTCATTAGCATGTATACAGGGTTTTTAATTTTCCTCAATCAAAGGTGGCAGTTGTTGCAGCACAGGCAGAATATTTTTCTTGCACCAGAGCGAGTTAATTGTTTTGTTTCTATACTGGCATAGCAGGAGTGGAAGTCTCCAATATAATAATACTGGGACTGGTCTGGTAAAAGTAACAAACAGTGTGACTTTGCAGGTAAAAGAGCATAGGCTGTGTGCAGTGTGATTGCCCTGAACTTTAAAAGTATGATGCAGTTTTCCAGTACTTTTCCCAAAAGCGCTTTCACCCCTGCTCCCAGGGGAAGATGGATGGTCCTGGGAACGGAGCATCGGTTACTGAACCTGTTGTGCTTGCTGCCTGGGGGGCAGGGTGCATTTCTATCTGGGAAATGACATGGGCTGAACTTTCAAAAGTTGTTTTGCTTTACTTTGTGATAAGGTCAGCCTGTGATTTGCACTGCTAATTAGGGGTGCAAGCCTACTTGATAAACATTTTAGTAAATTAGTAAGCCCCTGCTCATATCTGCACGGTCTTTGGTCATGCAGAATTTGCAGCTTAGAAGGAACAAGGACAGGGCATAAGAAAGTGATATGCTTCTGTCAGCTGTTTTCAACAAACCACATTGACTAGTCAAATGCCTTCAACATTTTGGAGCATTTATTTATTTGGGCTATTTAACCTTGGAAGGAGGATATATCTTTTCAGAAAAAAATTCTACTAACCAAACCAACAAATCTTCCTTCTGTTTAGGGGAGATTAAAAGCCCTGTTTTTCTTTATAATAATAATAATTTTCTAAATGTGTTATTTCAGTGGTGTTTTAACCGTTTTGTGCTAACGTGTTTCTTTGGAAGGTGTGTTTGCTATTTTAATGGATGTGAGAGCAGAGTCGTTATTAGATACTGATGATCTCTGGTATTGCATGATTATTGTTTCCAAATAATGAAAGCCTGTCAAATTTGAATCTGCTTCTCACCAGTATCTTTCTGGCTTGTATGCAAAAAGCTAAAACTGTGGTGATTCATATTAAGATGTGTTTGCTACAGCAAACTGGAGTTAGGCACTATTATTTATATATAACATACTTGACAGAGCACAGATGAGAGTACTTGAGTTACACATTCAGACAAAAGCCTTGATTTTTTGAGGAGCTCAGTGGCGTCTACTGGAATTGAGATTGTTCACTTTGTAAGAGTCACTTAAGCACTTAGCAGTTGATTCTGGCTGCTTTTCACATGGCAGTGGTGTTTTTTGCAGTTTCCTAACCTGCTTTACTTTGTGACTACACTGTGACAATGCAGAAATACAGACAGCTACTACATGGAAAAGAGATTTGTAACATCATCTGTTAGCATCACTCTACACTGCAAAACTACAGAATTGTTATCTGAAAGACAAAGTGCTTATCAGAAATTAATTTCCTGGTGAAGATGCTGTGTGGTCCACAGTGGATGAAAAATCTTTGTCATTAGCATCATTCAAGGTTTGTCTAGAAAGGACTGGAAATTGAAGCAGTGCAGAGATGTTGCATGGAGTGAAGAAACACTGATTCTAAGTGCTTTGTGTTGCCTAATAACATTTACAGAAAATTCTTTTGCAATGCTCTGCTCCTTTAAGGAGGAGAATATTTGCCATTTTTTTTCATGGTGGATGTTCCTACTGTAGCAACTGTCACAGCACAAATACTAAGAGATCATTAACCAAAAACAGAATTATATATATAGAATTATAGAATCATAGAGTACTTTGTGTTGGAAGGGACCTTAAAGATCATGTAGTTCCAAACCCCCTGCTATGGGCATGGACACCTCCCACTACACCAGGTTGCTCAATGCCTCATCCAGTCTGGCTGGGGTAATACAATCTAGTAAATTTGGTTTGACCTTAAATGACAATCATGTAACCAGAAGTTTGTGAATTTTCCTGAAATTGGGATTGATGCACTTTGAACTTATAGTTCATTCCAAAGTGCTTTCGTAAGTAACTTGTACTAATACCAAATAAATTATTTGCAGACTCCATGAAGATTAAGTTGAACTAGCAGATAGTGAAAAAACTATATGCTTACATTGATGATAGTTTTTTTGTTTTGAAAAGTTACTTTCTCGGTATCACTACCTTTTGAATGAACTTGGTGCAAGAAATTAGTTTAGGATGTTGTACAATAATCTGGTACAATAAAACCAGACAAAGCTCACAAAGTATTTAGAAAATTTCCTGTAAATTAATATGAGGAGTTGCATGCTCCATTGTATGATGGCTTGTTTTCTCTTTAATTGTCTATCTGTTTTTGCATATTGTTTCACTGGGAGTGGTCTCGGTTCATGCTTCATTGAGTGTAGAAGCAGATTATGACTTTGAAAATTACATTTTTACTGCAGCTTCCTTTTTTCTAAGAGAGTACCCTATGATCTGATAGATACAATCAGCTACAAGTAATACACTCATTCATTTTTTTTCATGGGAATATGGACTCCATCAAATTCCCTTGCTACTCTAGAACTGACACTCTGGTGTATGAAGAAGTATTCTTTCAGTGAAGAAGCTTACAATATCCAGTTCTCACTTATGTTGATCAACTTATCAGGTTAAACTTTGGCACTTTGATATTTTTCTTGTTCAATTTTTCTCACTCACAGCTCTCTTCTCCATCTTCTAGACCAGACACTCTATGAAAGGCACAGAAAGAAATTATTTTTTTTTTTGAGAAAAATTATTGTATCTGCTCAAACTGCAGAGTGCTTCTCTATGATGTTCTTTCACTAGACCAGTCTTAGTTGTTACTTCAAGTTTAATAGGGGAAAAGCAATTCAGAGAAGAGTACAGTTTTTGACTATCACAAAGTTATGGTGTGTAGAATGTCTTCAGTAAACTAAGATATGATGAAACATTGCTTGGTGCATGAGGCTCTCTAATAGCTTTGTTTTCTCTTTGTGTTTTAGGTATCAGTTTTTCTTGCAGGTCAAGCAAGATGTTTTACAGGGACGCTTGCCTTGCCCAATCAGCGTTGCAGCACAGCTGGGAGCATATGTGATTCAGTGTAAGTTCTAATGGCCAATCAATATCTTACTTGTTTTGATCCTACATTAGGTTTAATTTTAAGTGGTGACTGAAGATTTCAGTAACACTACATGCATTGATTTCAAAGCAGAAAAAAACTATTATGACTTATTTCAGCTAAAGAACTGTAAATGGATGACCAATCCTTACAGATTAAATGCAGAAGCAATATAAAAGTAAACGTATAGAGGAATCTTGAAATTCAGTGTGAAGAGTCTGGAGAACACTGCATTGCTGAGGAAAATGTTAATATACTTAAGACCATGACTTAATCTGGATTGTATATAGAGCCTTCATCAGGAATTTTCCAGATTTGATGGGCTATTGGCAGCCTCCAGCCAACAAAGTCTGTCAAATAAAAAATTAATTCAAAAATTACATTATGTATATATCAGTGTGCTTGTACTTGAAGGGAAGATGTGTTTTTGACCTGAAGTTGAGAATTGTAATTCTGTCATTTTTCTGCGTTCACCCATCAGTAGTCAGTAGTCAGAAGTGGATGCTATCTCTTGCAAACTTGATAGAACTAGCAGTCAATTAAGAAAAGCTATCTGTCTGCCACTCAGTTATTTCCATAGTATTATAGCACATGTTCTGTGTTTGAACACAAATGATAACCAAAAATCAAATGATGAGCCATGCTGGGACCTGTATCTGTAATTTGTTCTATGTTAAATTTAGATTTTCCATGAATGACGTCTATTAGTAAAAGATAATTCATATTGCTGGTGTTCCAAGCCTGGCTCAATGACACAATACAATGTAACAAATAATTATCCTCTCATTTCCTTTTTTGAATAACAAGATATGTAATATGTATGAAATGGAAGTGGGTGTTATACAGAGTTTCCCAGTGTGTCCAATATGTTTCTAAGTGCTAAAAATTCAGGCAGTTTTAATCTTCATACAGCTATTTCTAATTTAATTTTGCTATCTAAGAAATGTGACATATCATGTTCTGTAGCAGACTGTTTGCAATGCACATTTTATGTCCAGCTCTGGTGCCCTCAGCACGAGAAGGACATGGCCCTGTTGGAGAGGATCCAGCGGATGTCCATGAGGATGATCAAGGGACTGGGGCACCTCTCCTAGAAAGGCGTGCTGAGAAAGTTGATGCTGTTCAGCTTGGAGAAGAGAATCATAGAATCATAGAATAGTTTGGGTTGGAAGGGACCTTACAGATCATCTAGATCCATCCACCCTGCCATAGTCAGGGACACCTCCCTCTAGATCAGGTTGCTCAGTGCCTCATCCAGCCTGGCCTTAAACACCTCCCGAGACTGAGGGGGCATCCCCCTCAATCTGTGGTATCACCTTGAGTATTGTGTCCATTTCTGGAGCCCTCAGCTCAAGAAGGACATTGAGCTATTGGAGCGGGTCCAGAGGGCCACGAAGATGGTTAAAGGGCTGGAGCAACTGCCCTATGAAGACAGGCTGAGGGAGTTGGGGTTGTTCAGTCTTGAGAAGAGAAGGCTCAGAGGGGACCTCATAGTAACTTATCAGTACCTGAGGGGGTCCTACTGAAAGGCAGGGGAAGGAATTTTTAACATAATATCGGATGGGAGGACTAGAAACAATGGATGTAAATTGGAGTGGGGTAGATTTAGACTTGATATAAGGAAGAAATTCTTTACAGTGAGGGTGGTGAAGCACTGGAACGGATTGCCCAGAGTGGTTGTGGATGCCCCCTTTCTGGAGGTGTTCAAGACTAGGCTGGACAAGGCACTGAGCAGCCTGTCTGGTGGGATGTGTCCCTGCCTATGGCAGGGGTGTTGGAACTCAATGATCTTTAAGGTCCCTTCCAACCCAAACTGTTCTATGATTCTATGATTCTATGATGCACAGCCTCTCTGGATAAACTGTTCCAGTTTCTTTCAGTAAAGAATTTCTTTCTTATATCTAGCTTGAATCTCCCCTCTTCCAATTTACATCCATTATTCCTAGTCCTCCTATCACATATCCTATTCAAAAGTCCTACCCCAGGCTTTCTGTAGGCCCCCTTCAGGTATTGATAAGCTATGAGGTTCCCCTCGGAGCCTTCTCTTCACCAAGGTGAAAAACACAACTCCCTCAGCCTGTCTTCATAACGCCGTTGCTCCAGCCCTTTGATCATGTTCACAGCCTTCCTCTGGACCTGCTCCAATAGCTCAATGTCCTTCTTATGTTGAGGCTCCAGAACTGGACACAGTAACTCCAGGTCCTTTTCCTGTGATTATATTGGATATTTATTTGATTATTCTTTTTAAGAAAAATCTTTTAAAAGTTATTTTGATTCTAAAAGTGAGTTTAATGTTCAGGAAATATATAAATATTTTATTGAAAAACGTAGTTAATTAGAACAACTACTAGGTGTTTCAGGATATTTGTCCCCATTTTCATTTGTATTAGGATTCCCAAAAAGAATATGGATCAGTCCTGTCTGTAACATTACATTTATTATGAGTGCTTGTTATTGCATTCCAAAAACTATACTTCACTTACTATACTTCACTTCTACACTTGTTATGCATATGCAGCCAAATAATACATGCAGTCAAATTTCAACTTTGTTGGCTTGTACAGAATTATACTTAGTCCTGCAGAGGTGATAGATTTCCTGTCAAAACCTCTAGATTTTTGCATCTGCCATTTATCTTTTAAAATGACTGAAGACATTTTTTCTTGCCTTTATGTGCTCTAATACGAACAGTTTTATACTGTCTTTGAGATTTTTTTACAGACTCCTCAGTAAATTCACAGTCACAACAGGTGGCTTGGTAATAAACGGGTGGATTATATAACTTATTTTATGCTTTACATTAAGTGTTGAAAGTAGGTGACCTTTCTTTTCTTTTTGTGGCCTCTAGCTGAGCTGGGAGACTACGACCCATATAAGCACACAGCAGGATACGTCTCAGAGTATCGCTTTGTTCCAGACCAGAAGGAAGAGCTGGAGGAAGCCATAGAGAGGATACACAAAACTCTGATGTAAGAACTCAGTACTGTTGGCAACCTGTGAGGTCACATCAGATTGGGAGATGATTGGTAGCTGGAGAAGTGAGCAGTTGGTGGTATAGAGTGGAGGTCTCTTAACACAGGGCATCCAGTTGGGTCCCCCAGAAAGAGAAAACATTTCTTATGGAGTTGTTCTTTTAAGGAACTGAGCAGGACAGTAACTGCTACAATGTCTGTCGAGCCTAGGTGCAAGTGTTTCAGAAGGAACTGTTTTAGTAGTGCTCCTATTTCCTCTTACTTTCGTAGTGGAACAGAATGAAATAAAAATCTGTTAGTTCAATTCTAGGAGAGATTTCCTGCATAATTTTGGAGGAATTGTTTATTATGCCCTTCCCTCTCTTTATCATCTGTAAAATGGGGATAATAACATTTATTTTCTTCATACTGGCCCATGCAGTCAAACAAACAGTTAGGACAAAACTACTCTTAACCTAATAATGTACAGCATTCAGTATAATGAAGCCTCTATTTTCTTGCCAGATCCTTAGCTGGAGTAATGAAGGAGTGCTTGTTGCAACCTGCATGAGTCTTTGTGGGAGCAGCTCACATTGCAGGAGGTACCAGGAAAGAATTTTGTATGCTCATGTTTTAAGTGATCATCTAAGTTGCAACATCTGTGTGAAATGAAGACACAGTTTGGTTTTACAAGCAGAAGGTCCTTTCATTTTAACAACATGAGGAACTTATATAAAACAAGTTGTCAGTGGTCAGTATAATTGATTCCATTGTAAAGAAGGACATATGCCTTGTAAGAAGAAAAGCAGCACCTAGAAACAGAGTCATCAGGTGACACTTAATAACATGAGGTATTCAAAGGGCTGGTTTCTGTACAAAACCCAAACAAATTCAAGTACTCAAGTGGGAGTACTTGAACTGAATAAGGCATTACAGAAGTTCACTGGTATTGAAGCAGTACTTGGTAACACTTCTTATGTATGAGAAATAGCTGAGAAGGGAAGAATAAACTAGAGTACTCAGCCAGGGCAACTGTTGAAGAGTTTGCAGGAGAAGGCACTCTGCAGAAAAGACAGAGGAGAACTGCAGAGATCTGCAAAAATGTGTATCAGCAAACCTGGCAAATTCCTGCAATCCCAACATAACTTTCAAAAAAGTTGGAAAAGATAGATTTTTATAATGGAAACTGCAAAACTTTTCTTCTCCAGTTCACTGATTCTGGATAACTTCTTCCTGATGGTGGATCCCAAGATGGTGCTTTGGGAATCAGCTGATTTTCTGTCAGATTGCTATTTGTGCAATCTCTTCCCATGCCCACTTGCCAATGGACCAGGAGATAGGCTGAAATGACCAGCAGATAAGCAATGCAAGATAAGAACTAGTAATCTCTGATGGCCCCATCAATGCTGTCAGTGCTTGAGAGAAGAACAGCAGCAGCCTAGAGGGAAAAACAGCAGTGAACAGGGCCTCCCAAGCTGCTGTTACAAATACTAGACCATAGTGCATTCACAAATGCAAAAGGTGAAATTGGTTTTGAAAATTAAGCATATGCCAGAAGTTCTGCCATACATAAAGCCAAAATAAACATGTGCTTATCTCCAAGTTTTTGTTCCCATCAAGCTTGTTCTAACAGATCTCAGTTAGGCCAATTGTGATATAACGATTTATTCAGATGAGAGCAGTAAGAAACATGAGTATGTTCATCATACCCTTTGTAAAAGTAATTCAGAGATAATCAGAGCTAGCTGTCTTGTATGTAGATCTAGATTTCTTGATTCTCATGCTGTAATGAAGCTACAATCTGGATGAAGGTTAAGTAATTTCTTACCTGTGCTTTTGCATGTTAGATTTATTTGTGTTTGCTTACTGAGAATAGATATTAACTCAGACTCAGCTGTTCTCTTTGAAAAGCTTTGTAATTGGAATCCCTGCCAGTTGCCACATTGACCTGAGTTTTCTCTTTCATGGAAGGAGGTCTGTTGTTCAATAATTATTTCTGTGTGGTTGCTTGACTGCTCTATAGTAATTGATATATTTCAGAGAACCTTACTGTAGGTCCTTTTGTGAAGTAAAAAAGTACTTTTTATTCTGTCCTAGAGACTGTGGCACAAAGAATTTGTCTTGTTCAACATCAGAGAAGTTGTGTTTGGGAAATGAAACTTGAGATGGATTGCTCTATACCAGCTCTGTACTAAGCAACCTTTATTCCTCTGTCAAGTTTCTGTAGTCACTAGCATCATGAATCAGATTAAGACTTATTTGCCTTAAAAAATTTATATCCTTGAAAGTTCAATTCAGAATCTGGGTAGAGACATTCTAGGGATGCGTTTGTTTTAGAAAAATTTAGAAAATTCTCCTTATCCTTTCTGGGCCCCAAGGAAGCACGTGTTTGTTTGGGGTTTTTTTGCAAGACAGTCCAGTAGCATTCACAAAAGTATTAAAAACTAGTGAAGCTAAAAATGCAGCTTCAATTATTTAAACAAAAAAGTAGTAGGAACGGTTGCATACGTGTCCAGCAAAAGTTCTTACATAGGATTTTGTTTACAGGGGTCAAGTTCCTGCTGAGGCTGAAGTGAACTACTTGGGGGTGGCCAAGTCCCTAGAAATGTATGGAGTGGATCTCCATCCTGTTTATGTAAGTATTGTTTAAATATCTAAAACTTGGAAACAAAGAAAAAAATGTTTTTGTACTAATGTGGGGGAGAGTATCTGTATAGTTTAGTTGCCACACAATAACTTGAAATGAGATGCTGCACTTACGAAACACAAAAGAAGACATTTACAGACTAAAGAGTTTCAGTCATTCATACACTAAGAAGCCTTATGGTTTTCATATGAAAGACCCTATTACAACCTAAAAGACATTATCCAAAAAATACTCGGAAAAAATTGATATTAATAAATAAGAACAGTGAGTGTTCAGAGGCCAAGAGTGTCAAAAATTTGCATGTTATTCTTATGTAAATAGCAGCATCACTGCAATCTTTCAATAGCATCACTTTCAATATCACTGCAAAAACTAGAGAGAGGCAGCAGCAGCCTGCCTACCTTTTTTTAATACAAGTCTTGCTGAGGATCCAAATTATGTTTCCAGTGTTTTTTGTGCTGCATTGTACAGTATTGCAAGTCACCTGTACTGCCTTAGCAAATCCTTCCATTTTTGCAAAACAGTGTGTATGTTGGGACTGGATCCAAGTCATCACCTGGATGCTATGTGCTCCTGGTGGAAACATCATTCTATCATATTTGAATAATTATGCCTGTGGCAGGCTTTTTTTTTTTTTTTTAATAAAAGAAACTTAGAAGTTCAGATAGAGAGCTGAATGTAGATAGTTCACTGAGTTATATGTCACTACTTTGTAAAATTACTTGAAAGAATATAGAGAAAGCAAGATACTACCAGAAGATTAAGTATGTATTTCCTGATGAAAATTGTGTAGCCTGAAATATGAAGTACCTTTTAATTCATACTGTGGCTTAATTGTAATTATATCCCTGCTCTGTTGCCCCTCCCACCCATAGAAAGCTGGGGGAGTAATTGGGACAAGATTCAACATGATCTAACAAAATTGTATTAAATTAGCAGAGGCTAGATTTAAAAAAAAATTTTCTTAGCTTGCTTTTTCTGTGCAATGACTTTCCTGCCTTGGTAACAAGGGATGATCAATAGTATGCCCCAAGTATAACCTCTGAATATTATTGATTCTATTTAAATTACAATAGCAGTAGAGACCAAATTAGCACACATGAAGAGGTGTAGTAAATCTTTACTTCTCTTGGTCCTATTTGGTTTTCTTGAGCAGTAAGTTCACTAGGCACATAGGCAGAGCTTGCCAAGATGTGCTTAAGCTTTCTCACAATTTTGGACAAGCTGGAGAGACTGTGGCTCTTCTGTCATTTGGCGCCAGGTTTTTCACCTTTTTCTCTCACAGGTTTATGATTCAGATACTGACCCCAACAACAGTTTCCTTTGGAGAGGTAATGCATGTGGCTGGTTCATGCATATTGCTTGGTAGCATTGTGCAGGTCACACTGTTCTAGGAGGGAGAAAGCAGCTATGAGGTTATATGGTAGTAGAATAGGTCAGAAAAAACAGTATTTACCTTCATCTAAAATTTAGGATAGCTGTTTTTGTCATGTCTCAATAAATAGTTTGGTTTCTGAATTTTGGCTGTTTGATAAATATAAAAAAATAATTCCTAAAAAAAACCCAAAAAACCCCAAACTATTTTAATTTTTCCCCATGGCATGTGGAATAATCTGCCTTTCTTCCCCTCCTTGTCTTTCTTTCTTCATTGGCTAAAAGTTTTCTCATAGGAGTTTGCATTCATAGATTAAATAATGTTTTGCCCTTTGGAGGGAGAAACATTATGTTCAAGTCTGTCATTAGGCTGACTTCTTCACCACAACAGTGATAGAATTTCTAACCACATGAATGATCAAACGTTTTTGTTTTCTAGGGGGAAAACAAATCCGAATATTTTTTAGGATTAACACCCATAGGAGTTGTTGTCTACAAGAATAAAAAACAAGTAGGAAAATATTTATGGTATGTATAGTTTAAATGTACAATCTGTGCTTAAACAAATGTCTGATTTGTGGTATCTGTTTGAAAGATTAATAGCAGCAATAAAAATTCTTATAATTTCTGGTCTTTATCTAGATTATACAGATTTTTAGTTCTTTGATAATCCAAGTAATGAAACAATGTAACTCAACAAAGTTGAGTTACAACTTCATCATACTCATGCTGAAATGTTTAAATATGCTAGTTTTCTGTTGTTATCTGGTGCATATCTGAAAAAAAATTTCTACTGTGAATTTTTTTTCTTTTTATGTAAATATATATAACTGTCTGTTTTACAATGTCTGAAATTAAAGGGTGATGAAGTTTTGTATGTCTTTTTTTCTCCAATATCACAGGCCTAGAATTACAAAAGTTCACTTCAAGGAAACACAGTTTGAACTAAGAGTCTTGGGAAAAGATGTAAGTTTTTATTTATGCTTAAAAACCAAGGACAATGTAATCTTAGGTCTAATGAAGTGGAGAATTTGTTGTGTCCAACAAAATCTAATTTATTTTGTTGAAGTTTACTGCAAGAAACCATCAAAGTGAAATTAATGGTATGGATAGTTACTACTATAAAATTACCATCATGTGGTGTGTTCTTGATGGTACTTGTTTGTTTTTTTTAAAAAAAAAGAGAAGGAAGAAAGATTTTCTGTCCATGTTTTCCATGCAAGGTTCAGGAGGATAGTACTGAAGTAGGAATTTCATAACAAACTTTTGTCATTTTATATTATGCTGTGTAAATTAGAGGATACTTCTGCAATACCTTGTTTACAGCGTTATGTAGTACTTTTAAACTGGAGTAAAGAGGTCTAACATTAACCAAAATGTGGGTAAAAGAAAACTGACAAAGCTGTTAGGCAGAATTAATTTTGTAGCCTTGGTAACAGGCAGCTGGAAGCTCAGCAGGGTTTGTCTGCATGGTTCTGTTAGACCATTTGAGAGAATGTGGTATTGGTTCCAGTAGAGCAAGGATAACAGGAGAAGAGGTTTTAAGGTATAGTCAGTGGAAAACAGAGAAATTTATCACCTGTAAGGCCTGTGGGCAGGGGGAGGAGGTGGAGAGTGTTAAGGATGGAGGCAAGATTATGAAGTGTACCAAAACAATTAGCTGTAGTTGGCCTGTGATTTTCAGTGTCTGTTTGAGTTACAAGTTTAGTTTACTGAGTTATTTTTTGAAAATATTTTGGTGTCTTTGGAATACCAGGACCGAGAGTTTAAACTTTTGAAGAATTATTAGGCTATTGACAGTATTGTACTTCACTGATTATCAGTGAGTACTCATTCACTTATGTAGTACTTACTAGTCTAGTCCATACCTCTGACTGGTTGCCCAGTTACTGTTGTGGACAGCATTTCTTGTGTCACTGCAGATATATTGGCAAGTTCTACTTTTGTACCTTACAAATGGTTTGTTTCAGTTTGGTGTGGTGATCTCTGAGAATTTTATGCATTTGTTGAAATTGAAAAGTTGTTTGAAGGCTGGGAAAGCTTCATGTGAAGGATGAATGCCTGTTCATGTATAAACAAGTCCAAGCTTGAGTTAGAATGAATTCACTGAATTGATGTTGTAGTTTCTACTTAATGCCATATATGTGTGAACCACGTGAAATTTCCCTCTCTTCAGGAGGGAAGATTTAGGTTGGATGTTAGGGGGAAGTTCTTTACTAGGAGAGTGGTTAGGTCCTGGAACAGGCTGCCGAGGGAGGTTGTGGATGCCCCGTCCTTGGAGGTGTTCAAGACCAGGCTGGACGAGGCCCTGGGCAACCTCATCTAGTAGATGTGTTGTTAGGTGGCCCTGCTAGCCAGGGGGGTTGGAGTTGCATGATCCTTGGGGTCCCTTCCAACCCGGGTCATTCTGTGATTCTGTGATAAGCATAAAAACTGGAAGCTTTGGAAAATGGGTTGAGACTGTTAATGTGGATGACTGATGTACTCTTGCTATAGTGATCATAAGGCAAACACTCTGACTGCAGTTGTTTATTTCAAGTCTCAGCAGGTACTTTTTGGAAATTGTTGAAGAGAATATTAAGTACAAGGGTGTGTACCGTCATTAAAATCCTCCTGTACAACTAATGCTAGTTTGAAATATTTCTACAGTGCTTCGTATCCTGTCAAGATTTGGATAGTGTCATAGATAGAGCTTCTTATAGCAAAGGTGTTGACAACATGTAATGAGAAGCAGGTTACTTCATAGTATATTGAGCACTGGATCAATATACTTCATGTGAATCACACTGGATTTTAGTTCGTTTCCACACACTAGCTACCTTCATTCACACTTATGAGAACCTTTCATAGGTACCCCTGCCTTTAGTACTGAAGATGTATTGCTCTTCCTCCACATGGGGTTACTTGTGGTAATTTCTTGGTACTTGACAAATGACAGAAATGGCAGTGTAAATGTGCAGGACTGTGTCCTTAGGCTACCAAAAAGATGCACTATGGAATGCCTATGTCAGCCATATCTATGATTGTGGAATTTGTTCTTTGCATGGTTTCTCTTTTCATAAATCAAATTTACTGAGCAGAAGATGTTTGTGCTTACTGTCTTATAAGGAAGATGCTTTCCATTTTGAAGCTCAATGTCTTGTATGTCTTTATATCCATCCCATGAGAACATTTGCCATGCAACTTCTTTATATTTTGACTGCATACCTTTTGGTATTTTGTACAAGCATGATCATTAGTGCTTTGTATTCGCCTTTCACTGATTTGCTTGTATGATAAGTTTTCTGTGTAAGGATTACCCCTTTATAAACAGAACACTGCCTTTAATATTTGTCTGTCCATTACTCATGGTGATGTGCAAGACTAATGACCTAGACTGGCTGACAGAAGCTCTTTTTCGATGATGTTCATCATTGAATCAGTATTTCATTGTCCTGAGTGGACCCATGCTGTGGATTCTGAGCTAGAAAAGTGTTAGGCTTTTCTTTAAATCTCTACACTTTAGCATGAAATTAGGTACACCTCCTCTGCAGGGACTGCACAGGATTCCCTGACCATGGGAAACAACCTCAAAGAATTTACGAAGATGAGAAAAGTCTATTTTCCTGCAATTTCCTTTAAGAAAAACTGCGAGATCCATCTGATGCTTGTGCACAGTTACTGGTAGCATACATGCCTATTGAGTGACATTGCTGGAAGTGATCCAGAAGTACAGGTGGCTGCCAGAGGCCCCCCTGATGCTGCTAAGTTAAGGCTAGGCACAATAGATGCACTATGTGAAATTGGGTAACTGAGGGGGAGCACACAGCACACCTCCCATGCTTTCCCCTGTGTGGAACACAGCTTCTTTTCTCAGTTTCTCTCTCAAACAAAGACATAAACCAGAGAAAAGCATGCTTTGATGAATTGTTTAGGCTGGGAATGTAAATGTAATAATATGCAGGAGTGAGAGACGTGAAGCTTTTTTGCCTGTAGGTATCAAGAATTTCTGTGTTGTTCCCCGTAAACCCACAGTGCAAGAGCACCTTTTACTTTGGTCACACTGAGTCTGAACATGCAAGTGAATGATTTCACTCCTTCATGGAGTTTATGCAACGCTTCTGTACTGGTTACTTTTCATGTTTCTCTTTCACCAAACTAGGAAGTCTTGAATGTGCAAAACACTTGCTTTCATTATTTTTCATTGTAAGGGAAGGTTCTTTTGGAGGTCTGAAATTTTTGTTTTGAGGGATTTTGAAATTTGGGCTACTTCAAGTCAGGACAAGCCCCCATATATGCATTAAAAATTATTTACACAACTCAAGCCATGCCTTCCTCTGCAGTCTTGCTTAGTTAAATGAAGAGATCCTGCTGAGCTAGATTTGGTAAAGGTGGTTAAGGCTGTTTTCAGGAGCAGTACCAGTACCTACTACTAACACATGCTAGAAAAATGTCAGGGCAATTCCAAAGCACAGAATGCTCCCCATTCTGATGTCTGAAACTTGTCTCAATACAAGATTTTTGTGTGTCCTTATAGTCTCAGAGAATTGTGGAAATATTCTTTATTTTTTTAATTTTTTTTTTATAAGTGTCAGAAGTCTGAAACATAATTAAAGTAATGAGGCAGTTCAGCTGTACCTTTCTTACGTTAGCACATGCTACTTTCTATTTGGATTTATGTGAGAACTCTCATTTGACTTCCTCCTCTTGCAGAGTCTTGGGAAGATTGAACAGAGTTTGAAGTGGTGTCCTTTTTATTACAAAGTACAATTTAGCTTAGATTTAAATATCAGAAAAAATATTTTGATCTTTGTTATGGTTTTAAAATTACAAGTTACTCTGTACAGTTTTGCATTTGTCCACTTGAGAAAGAATGGTAGTGGAGGGTAAGGAGTGAGCAAACGTAGTGGGTTAATATACTTCATAAAATTGTTTCAGTTTATTTTGGTTGGTTGGGTTTTTTTTTTTTTTTTGTCTTAACCACCTTCTGGGCCATCATAAAAGGATTTTTAGATTGGTTCAAGGTTTGATGGGAAAATCTTTAGTAAAGCATGTATTAAATGAGCATGCTTTGTGCTCTGTAATGGCTCAAGATCCTTCCTTATGCTATATTAATATCCAGTATGACTAGGAGTAGTGTTGTGTGTGTTCCTGCTATGGTTGTGGGTTTTTCTTCTTTGTTTTCTGAGCCTGAGTTGGGGGAAACCAGTATATGTCTTGATTTAATTTACAGCAGTCTCTGGAGTTTTCAAAAGGTTTTTGGCCTGTGGTTGGACACAGTGCTCCATGGAGTGAGGAGTGAGTATAGTGACCCTCTTATCTTTGGAACAATCTGTGAGCTTCACAAACAAGGGAACTTTTGGGCCCCAGTGGGCTGTTATTTTGACTGAGTTCTCTTCCAGACAGACTCTTGCCCTGCCTGGGCACTGAGCTAGCTGGACTAAAAGCACCTCTGAGCTTTAAAGCTGTGTAATAATGCTGGCATGGCACACCAACCCAAAGGGGTAGTGTGAGGACTCCTGAACCAGCTCTAACAGTTCTATTTGTGCTAGGTAGAGCAATGGCCCATCTTACTTCACTCCTCTAAAGGCATTGGTAACACCTTCTCAGTCAAGTTAGGGGAAGAGGACATGTATGGTGAGTGTATCAATTGCCAACTGTTTGGGGAGGATCTCCAAGGCCCTACCAGCTGAATGTCCTGGTTGATTTCAGAGGCAGCATAAAACAGATGTGGGCTATGGGTAAATGTTTGTGTGCATGTTTTTATAAGCTCATAGTGTCAAGCTATCTGCATCCTCTGTGCTAATCCGTCTCACCTCCCATAGTTAAAAATGGTGGTGGTGAGGCTATGGTATTATCAGCTTTAGCATGTTTTAGAGACTTTTTAAAGCTTTTTAGAGCTTTTTAAAGCTTTTAAAGGGAAAGGAATATTTTATGTTTGTTCTCAAAGTTTTTTAGTATCTTGCCTTTTTAAGCATTAGGAGAAGGTAGTCGCTCAGCCACATGGTGATGCTACAAAAGGCATGCTAGTCCTTTTGCAGCCTCTGGTTATGTGCTTCTACCCCTTTCCCTTGCTGCTGCAAATCACGGATGTGATAAAAAATCACTGTACAAACATAAATATTTTTTTCCTTGTTTGGTAAACACAAGTAGCTTCCTGAAAGGCTAGACAAATACCAAAGCTGGCTCAAAGGAGTGAACACCATAGCTGTTTCAAAGGAGAAGGGAGATATTAAAATTGTGCAAATGACCAGGACCAATGTGTAAGCAGTGAGCCATTACAGTTTGTGGTTCCTCACCTTTACTACAACTCTGAAAGCAATGGGAACAAAAGTTCTTGTGTGACCTGATCTAGGTGTTCCTGCTCCAGCAGGAGGATTGGACTAGGTGATCTTCCAAGGTCCCTACCAATCCCTAACATTCTGTGATTCTGTGAGTACCTTAAGAGGCATCAAACAACACTGAATGAATTAGGAATTGCCATTTCCTATAAATTCTGAATAAAAATACAATAGGTCTTCATTTCTTGTGGTTCTGATATATGAGAATAGTAATTAAAAAAAGGACAGCTAACTGTCACTACCTGTAAGAAATTACAATAGTTCATTACAAGGATACAATTGTATGATAGAAAAGTGTTGCCTTTTACTGGAAATAAAAGTTGATGATGATAATAGTTAAGGTCATTCTTGCTTTACCTATACAAATGAATTTATTCTGTTAGGGTAGAAAGATTAAAACTGGAAGATAGTACTGCCTTATTTAATTTTGTTTTTATATATGCATTTGTGACTTGTGAGGGTAATCACAGTACTCTTGCAAGCCTTAAAAAATAATAAAAAGTTATTGGAGGGATTTGTAAACCCAGTTATGCTGTACATAGTGTCACATTGGACTTAGTTGTAGTAGCTTATTGACTCCTTCATAGAAAAGCTGAAAAATAAATTATACATTGTCTCCTTGGTGTTGGTGGCAGACTTTGGAGATTAATGTTTTAGGCTTTCATTCTCTCTCTTTAGTAAAATTTAAATATCCTGTGCTTCCATTTTGGGGCAATAGTATTCAGTTGCATGCTATTCCTTCAAATAAAAATAAAAATTCTCAATGTGTTGTAGAGAGGTTATTGATTGGTCCCTCGATTCTTACACAGTTATATAATTTCACATATATCAACTCCATAACCTATTGAATTGATCTATAGAGTTATGCCTTTATTTCCTGAGTGCTCTTGATTGCTGCATACTAGATGTAGATGTTTCATCATATAGTTAAATCAAAATTTTTTTTCTCAGCTGAGATGAGCTTTCTTCTTCCTTAGAGAGAATGCCTTTAAATGATGGAATCAGTAATGTTTGTTGGGCAGACCTTTCATTCACATGACACTATAACTATACTGTCTGTCTTTCCCTTACTGGTTTTCTTGAGTCTGTTTTAGAAAAGTTTCAGTTTTTAAGTTTCTGATTTTACTTTTTATAAATTAAACTAGTTTTTGCTCCAACTTAAACCCCTTGTGAATCCTGCAGAGAGATGAAGATATCCCTATAAATTCTACACTTAGAATTTTATTTTAGGGAACTGTAATGATATTTTTATGAAAGTAATCTACTATATAATAGTTACTATCCATAGTAAAATCAGATAAATCCTAGTTTTCATCATTCTCGGTTGTATGTCTTCCTGTGCTCCTCTTTCTTGCTGTGATATCCTATAGAGGAAAATGGATTAATTTAATTCCTCATATATTCCATAGGGCTGTTCCAGATGGCCATTAAACTATCTAAAATAATCCATGACAAAAAATAAGCTCATGTGTATGCCTATGATTTGGTTTGGGTGTTTTTGTTTGTTTGGTTGGTTTTGGTTTTGATCAGGGAATAAAACTTCAATTATATTAACCACAGGTGCAAAGTTGTATCATTTTTGAAGTTACTAGTTTCAAGATGGAGGAAAGGCTTCTTGTTTGTGATTTTGTGAGACTGCCTGACAACCATAAATAGAGATATAATTAGTTTTTGTTGGAGGTGAAACTTTGAATCCCAAAGAACATACTGAATTAACTCACAGTCAGCAAGGTGCTTGCAGGTCACTGTGCCTCGTTAAAGGAAGAGTGGAAGAAACTTGCCAGAACTCTGCTTGCAGGAATGTGTCAGGTGCAAAGGCATTTGTTTCCTAAAATAACTGCCAAAAGTCATGTAAGTCATAATACCTTTGATATTGTTGTACAACACTAAGGATTCACATTAAAGTCAGCAGGGACTACTACTTAGTCTTTGTGCAAATCACAGACACTGATCTGAACCCTTAACTTTACTGAGGGACAGATATATGTAAGTGTATTTTATTTGATCGTATTTGAATGTTTAGCTTGTTAGAAAAACAACGATGTGATGTATCTGTTCCTTCTTTTTGTTAGATGGAAGAATTTTCATATATGTCTGACTTCATTTCTCCCTGCCTTTTTCTTCTGGGCTTTGAATATTCTTTTTTGTTGTCTGTCCCAAGAGAATTTATGGATTTTATGGCTTTTACCTTTGACCTTATTTTTAATTATTCTGAAGCCAAGGTTTTGCTTGTTTGTTTGTTTGGTTTTCAAAAAATCATTCCTTCTAAATGACAAATTCTGCAGAATTATGGAATGTGCTTGTCTTCTTTTCTTCAGATTTGTATCTTTTCTTATATACATTGACATGAGATGATCAGTTCTTGTGTTCAGTAAATCAAGATTGACTTCACTGTCAGAATACCTCATAACAATATTGATTTGTTGTGTTTTCAGTGCAATGAAACTTCCTTCTTTTTTGAAGCACCTAACAAGATCACATGCAAACATATCTGGAAATGCTGTGTAGAACATCATACTTTTTTCAGGTGAGCAAAGGAGAAGTTGCCATTTTATTACCAAGATTATGGATTTCTCTTAGATGCTTGTATCTTTCCTTTTCATATAATGGTGTGGAACAATAATTTTAAAATAGGCTTCTTTTGTCTGAGAATTCTTTTTGAAACTATCTCAGATTGCTTTAGTGGTAGGTTTTAGCAGAAGTATGCACAAATGTAAATGGTAAGATTTAAGCTGACATATACTTTTTTATGTATTTAAACATCTAACCTTCTGTAGGAGCATTGACTTGAGGGAGGCCTTTGATTTCACATAATGCTGTTTGCTAAGGTGCACAGAAATAAATTTTTAGGTGAAAGACTCACTGAATCTCTGTAGTACTTTTGCGGTGTATAAAATGTTTTCAGTGCTACAGATACCAAAAGACTTTATTTTACTATTTTAAAAACAATAATGGAAGGGTGACTACTTGGGAACTGATCAGTGGAGGCTTGGGCTTGGCTTTAGCGTTGCTGAAGCTCAGAATCTCTCCAACAGACCCATTACTTTGGTATGTCATTTTTGCCTGCTCGTGTGAGGCATTAAACAAAAGAATGCTGTTGCCAGCTGTTTACAGTAGACATTGAAATAAGGAAGCTTACAATCAAAAGAGGTAAGGATGCAGTGGAAACAGCAGAAAAAGCCTTTTTATGGAACCTAGAATTTGTATTTCTCTTTTCTGAGAAGGGGACTGTAACTAAGATGTATGTATGTAACTTAACTCTTGTATTGTTTTTCTAACTATGTAGAGTGCCAGAGAATGAATCAAACTCCCTGTCGAGGAAATTCAGCAAGTTTGGATCCATCGGTTCTAAACATCGGTACAGGTGAATTTGCTTAATTGTTTAAACTTCAATTAATTCCTTGTTCATTCCTTCATTTTTCTTCATTTTTTTTCAATGAAAGAAAAATGACACCAAGGCTACTATGACTCAGAGAGTTCTGCTGACAAAGCAAGAATCAGGGAAATTTTAAGGGGCTTCCTTTGGGAATCTGGAAGTTTTGGGTCAAATACAAATTACTTCTCATTCTTCAGATCCACAGATTGAGCCAAGGCCTGCTGTAGCCTGTAGTGAAAGTAACAGCAACCATGCTTCAATTCTCAAAGCTAAAGCTTCCTTACAAGTCTTAAAATTGTGTTCATGTCCTAAAGGCTTTTTCCTGTCAGCTGTGGGATACCAAAACCAGGAGGCATGTTGGATGCTGTCTTTCTTCTGGGAATTAGCAGGGGGTTGGTGCAAAGGGCTGTATAAAGTCTGTAACTTCTTTACAGCTGCAGCTGAGCTGTGACTATGGCTCCTGATCCAAGTGGTCATGTCTGATGCCCTAGCAGTACTGCTGGTGCAGTGCTGTTGATTTAAAAGTGACGGTATTCTTTATTTCAATGTCTACTGTAAACAGCTGGCAACAGCATTCTTTTGTTTAATGCCTCACACGAGCAGGCAAAAATGACATACCAAAGTAATGAGTCTGTTGGAGAGATTCTGAGCTTCAGCAATGCTAAAGCCAAGCCCCAAAGATGTATCTTTTCTAACTGGGATAACTGGCAAAATTGTATAAGTATTGAAGGTTCCAGTTCTTGAAAGATGGAGTAAATTCCATACTAAGGGTATATAGTGAGCACTTAGCCTCAGTTTAAGCTTGACTTATCCAAGTAGACAGTGTGACATAAAGGGCTGTTACTCTTGTTTAAGTTCCTGTAGCTTCTGTGCCCTAAATGACTAGTAGGATATAGCACATAGTTAAAATTGTAACACGTCAGGGACTCAATAGTTTTTACTGAGTCTGTTGAAATTACAAGAACTTTGTCTATTATGTAAGGCATTTGATTGGCTGGTCAGCCTTGGGTCAAATTATTTATTTCCTGATTTTTAGAATTACTTCTGATTTGCATAGTCAGTGAACCTGAAAGGGAGGATGGAAAGCAGCACAACTGAAAGCCACACCTCTTTTATTTTCCATTTTCCTCTACCCTGTTGGCCAAGAGGGGATAAAAACAGTTTTTCATCTTTTGTAGCTAATTTGAAGCAGGTGGATAAAAAGGGCCTATTTACTGTAATGGCAATTTATGGAGGGTTTTTTCCCAGGACTTGCATATATACCAGATTTGTTTAGGTTAATTTTTGGCTTATTGTCTGTTTCTCCTTCCTGTCTATATTTCCACCATCACTCAAGAAATACATGGATCATAACAGGTAAGTGTGGTGATTATTAGTTAGGCAGTTCTTTGTCACTGCTTCTTAGGAAGACTTTTCTAAAAACAAGAAAAAAAACCCCCAAACTAACAGTTTCTCTGTGAGCTACGTAGTTTCTGTGTAATGTATAATAACAGTGGGTAGCTCTGTTAGACTTCTCACCAGTCAATCAGAACTGGGTTATCACAGTATCTTCACATTATCTGGCATGATCCAGCTTCTTCTTACTATAGATAATACGGGCATGATTGCATTGCTATTGCAGTTTCCTACTGGATCCTGACCCATACAATGTCTGTGAAATGGGACAGGAAGGAGTTCAGTGGATTCCTGAGAGTACTGCATGTGAGACTGTCCTCTGTTGGACCAGGACAGCAGATTGCAACAGGGCATTGGTGCTGTGAAAGAGCAGTCTTTGTATTTACCAGAACCTTCCACCTTCCATTCAATTTAAAAAAGCATACCATGAAACAGTTAACAATAGTTGAGTTATTCCTGCTGGTTCTGGGATGACTGTCATTACTGACAGGTCAATTTCTAATGTTAGTTTTGTCTGGAAAACCATTTCACTAGTATGGTTCAATGTTTGCTGCTGGGATTTTTTAGGACTCCTCCAACCTGAGTGGATGTTCTAGTAGGTGTGGCTTGTGACATTTAGTTGCACTGTATTGATTATACAGTGTTAATGTTAAAGAGCAATAATCAGTTGGTGCTTGACATGTTAACTCTTTCACTGCAATTTGGAGTAGCAGTAACAACATTTAATATGCTTTGAGAATCTTATCTTTGCTCATCCATTATATTTATTTATCTCTTCTCTTTGTCTTCCATTGTAGCACCAAAAGCAGTGACAGTTTTGAGTATTTTGAGCATAAACACATTGCACAAATCGTAGTCTCATCATATGACTATAGAATCATAAAATTGGAAGGGACCTTCAAAGATCATCTACTCTAACTCCTCCACAGTGAGTGAGGACATCTTGCACTAGATCAGGCTGCTCAGAGCTTCATCATGCCTGGCCTTGAACGTTTCCAGTGAGGAGAGCTCCACTACCTCTCTGGGAAATCTCTTGCAGTGTATCACCATCGTTCTGGAGTAAGGATCCCCTTATGCCATATGTGTCAGGGAAACATGCTGTTATATTTTGGTACTTGCTTTTGAGGGTTTTTGTTTTGTTTGGCTTTGGAGTTTTAAAAATATTTTTTATTTTAAATTTTTTTATGTCCAATCATGTAGGCACTTCTCATTAGATGGGAGGCAATTTTCAGGAGATCTGTTTCCTTGTTTTAACATCAGATGCTTCGGTAAATAAGAGGAGTTTAAGTGAATGGAAGGTCTTATCTCCAGTTTTTTGTTAAAACCACCTCTGGAATTTGTAAGTCTGTAGTGGTTGCCGACTTGAAAGTTGAGCAAAAGTGGTTTCTGGCTAACATGGGAGCAAAACCACCATTAAACTGAGTAGCAAACCCCATCACTACTATGATTCAGTGTTAGAATGTGGGGTAATATTGTCCCCTTTGATTCTTGAAGAAATTTGGCAGAGAAAAGAATTCTTCAGTGCTGACTCTTTGTGACAATGAAATTGCCTATTTGTGTAACTTAGAAAATCTACATATATAATGCATTTATATTAGTTTAGCAATTGCTAGCATGATACCAATTTACTTGGAAATCATCAAACAATAGTATTTAGTAAAAACTATTACTTCTTTTGTGTAGTAAGTTTCCAGAAGCAAACATGAGAATTTTGGGAAGGAATATGAGGCCTTTGTGACACTTACATTGTGAATACTGTATTCTGCTCTAGCCACATGGAAGAGAATATTAAAATGGGCATAAAAGAATTTAAATTAAATTATTTAAATTGTACTGTGAAGAGCCTTCTGTAAACAGGAATCATGACTTCTATTCAATCTCTTATCGTATGGACCTGTGCTAGTGACAGTACTTTATTAGAGTTTACTTGGTACTAGGTTTTCCATGCCTTTTGGGTTGTGATTCCATGTGGCATAGAATTAGTCTCTTACTGAACATAATTGAACTATGTTAAATTTGTGTTTTCCTGACATAAAAGCTTACTGAAGTAATTGAGGTGGTAACCAAACCACTTAAGAAAGTCTTAGGTTAGAATATTCAAAGTAACACAAGGTCACAATATCTTAGGCTCTTCCTTAATAAAAATGAATTTTATTTTAATTGCTTAGGTCTTCTTCTAAGTGCTCAGTGTAGAGGAGATCTGTTAATGATTCAACTGGAACCAAATTAAAAAAAAAGCAAAGGCCAGGGTAGTGCTATGTGGCATGAAAACCTGGGCTGGGATGGGAGGTAGATCTCTAACAAAAAATGCTGTCCAGACCCCATGTAATTTTTTCAATCTAAAGTTCCTCTCATTATCTGATAACTTTTCCATGTGTTTTCCCACATTTTTTTTATATTTTCAAGTGGGAAGATATCTTTGAAAATGACTAGAGACCCTTCTGTGCAGCTCCCACGGCCTGACCAGAGCATTGAAAGGAGTCACAGCAAGACTTACCCGAAAAGAACACAACAAACAGGTAAGTCTTTTTCTTCTGGGCCTGAGGAGAGATGGCTTCTTTGGTCTTTTGTTCATTTTGTTTCCCAGAGGCAACTATAAACTGCTGGAATGTCCTAAAGCACATCTTAGAATTTATTTTGTCTTTTGCCTTAGGTTGATATTTATACTTAACCTTAACTATATCTAAGAACTCCAGTTTTATAGGTAAAAGAGATGGTATGGATCAAAGATGTTAAAAAACCACATTTATAAGTCTAAAGTAAAGTATGAGAGGAAAGTTTGAAAACAGCCTTTTTTTTTCAGCAGTCCTTGATTCTCTTGCTAAAAAAATTTTTACCTGCTTGTCTTCTTTGGTGTGTCTTATACATCCCCCTCCCAATTTCATTAGTATTTCTTAATTTTGGTACTGTGTGGAAAAAAAATTAGTGCCATGACCTCTTAAGTTTCAACCTGCTTTGGATATGTGAGCTGAAGTTTATTGTGTACTGAAGATGTCAGAGAAGCTAAGTTTTTACAGGTGTGAGAGGAAACGTGAGATTAAGCACAAATCATAGGAGTCATGCCCAGAATGAAGGGTGTTTCCTCAATTTTAGTAATAATGACATGCATACTTAGTCCACAGTCACACAGATTTCAGTTAAACTCATGCATGAAGTTGAGTACATACATAAGTGTTTTAGCAAATTAAGAAAAAACTGTTTTGTTTTAAAAATGTTTAAAATTTATCTTCATCATGGGCTAGTAAGGCAATATAGAGTTCTAAAAGTCACTGTTTTTAAAAAGATTATGTGTATATTTCTGGGAATCCCCCTTGTTTATTGTGGTTGCTGTTTTTTCACTCAGAAATAGCTGGTGTGTTCTGCCTTTTAGTTGTAGTGGGTCTTGAAGTGCAGTGTAATTGGAAGTGTTACCCTTAGAAAATACAAGCAGTTTACAAAGCTGGGATTTTTGAAGTTTAGTTTTCTTTAGCATATGAAGGATTGGTTAGCTTTCTGATTGTATCTTTTCCTTGTATCAGCAATTGTTAGTGAGTGCCTAAGTGGTTCCTGAGAATGTTTGCTCTTGAATGTAGTGACTTAGACTTTCCATCAGTTGAGCTGTCCCATTCTAATGATGGTACTCCAATATGATCAGTGTTTCCTGTCTCATTTGTCCACACTTCAAATGCTCAGAATATAGTGTGGTTATTTGTGGGAGAATGGCTATGTGACAAAGTAGACATGAAGGAACTATGCTGATTTAACTAAGGTTCTCATGGGAAAGGCAAAGATAACACGTCCTTGAATCCAGCTGTGTTACAATAACAAGGTGCCACAGTTAGATACAGCAGTAATTGCAGAGGGGACGGGATGAGCAAATGTGCCTTTTACTTGCCAACCAATAAGATATTGCCTAGTGTGTTTACTAATGAGTGGACTGTATATAAGTGTGTGAAAAAACCAATAAATCAAAGCTTGCTTATCTATCAATCATATTGAATGTCCGCATTTTCCCGCGCGCAAGTTATTCAGTGGTAGACCTGTCAGCGGAAACTTGGCCCTGAGTTGAAATTGTTTGCCTTAGAGTAGTCCGCGTTGTTGCAAGGGTGTCCATGTTTTGCTCTTTGGTTTGTTTTGTTCTCTTTGGCTGGACTTGTGAGGAAAACAGAAACCTTCTTGTGGCCTGTTCTGTGTTGATACAACGTGGTGCAGAATTTTCTGGACAATGCACACTTGTTGTTTTGGTGGATTTAAATACTTTCTTTAAAATAGAAAGCTGACTTTTCACCATCTTACTCATATATATTTCTGTAATATGTACCCATCTGAGTTGTTTTGTTTTTAATTCAACTTTGTTGATTACCCATGTATTCCAAGTGTGCTGCCATTTTCCCCTGGGGGAGGTATATTACTTCAAACAGTGCTTAAATGATTTTTTTTTTTTCATTTCCAACTGAAAATATGAGCTAGAGGGAGTGATGTATGCCATTCAAATTCCATTTTCCCCCATTTTCCCCCATATTGTTAACTCTTAATGTTTTTTCATTTAGGTTTTCACAATGATAGATATCTCACATTTAAATGGGCTTTCACATGCAGAAGGCAGACTTCTTCAGTTGTCAGACACCATGTTACAGTTTGTTGCATGTTGCTGGGATAAATCACCCTTCTTTTCACTTAAACCAATTATTGGATATAGCAGAGTTCAAATAATATGTTTTAAGTACCACTTGTTTAAAAAATTTTAAAACTCAGTATAGATTTTTACGGAACACCTTTTATTTTGGAATCGGGCCTGTGATGTGAACAGTTTTATGAGTTATGCAAAATTTTTCCTGACTGAAATGTTTGAGAAAGGATTATTACATTTGTTCTTAAAGTAAATATTCCTTTTACAAAATGAAATTATGCTGATGTTTATCGTTAATGGCTAGTCCTTTGTTTTTCATTTTGTAGTACTACATGTATCTTAAGGTATTTCCCACTTATATTAGGATTCAGCTGAACATGGCTTATAGTTTGGCTTTCTGGAATGAAAATCGGAATTCTGTGTATTCTCCCAAAACCCAATAAAAACTTACAAATAATTCTTATGCAGTAACTTCTTTCTCCTTCACATCTTCCTTAAAGTGCAAAGTTAAATGCACAAAAAGCTTGTTTTTTTTCTGCAGCCAGTTCAATTAGCCATTATGTTTTGGTTTTTTGTTTGTTTGTTTGCTTTTTGTTGTTGCAGCTTTTAATTTTTTTTTTTAATTATTTTTCACTCCTCCAATGCCAGTAATGGAAGCAGCCACAGCAGTGGTGTGTGGGCAATTAGATAACCCAGTATGACTGTACCAAGTGGAGGCTACATTGTCTCCACCACAGACGTGTGTGTGAAGCCCCTAACCTTCGGTATTGCATTAAACTGTTTCCCGTGTTTCTCTTTTCTGTGTACACATTCTGTTGTTATGAGCAGTTACATAGTGTTTGGGTTTTGTGCATTGTTTTTTTTCTGTCAGCTGAAATTAGCCATCTTTGGCAGATTTGAGTGACTAATGATGTTTGTTTGTATCAATAGTCCATTATAGTATGCTGACTGGTGAACTGTGGGTTAAGAGTTCAAATAGTTGCCAAGATAATTTACTTGAATGTTTCCAGTAAAAATATTTGTGGTTCTGGAAGAGGTGATGTTTTGAATGGAGAGAAACTAGCTTTCTTGTGCCACTGCCATTGATTCCTCTGATAGGATATACAGTGTGAATAGTTTGGCTTTTGCAATGCAGATTATTTTCACAGAATACAGATTGTGGTAGTTTAAAATGTAGTAACCTCAGTTTTGTCATTTGCTTAATACACTTCCTATCTCAGTTATTACAGATTTATTGGAAAAATCAGACCAGGATGCTTCAATGGCTATGCAAATGATGTTTTTATATTACTGCAATATTTTATATTTTTTGTGTGTACATATTTAGATTGGCATCCAATTGGAGAAATTAATTTCTTTTTAATTTTTGTCTCTAAAGTCTTATATCTGAGATATGCATAGCTCATTTAGCTGGCTTGCTCTCCTCCTTTTCATTTTGACTGTTAGAGTTACAGTTGAATTTTGTTCGTGAACACCTCAGAAACTTGGAGGTGCACAAGTCTATGGGACCCGATGGGATCCACCCACGGGTCCTTAGAGAACTGGCAGATGAAGTTGCCAAACCACTGTCCATCATATTTGAAAGGTCATGGCAGACTGGTGAAGTTCCCACTGACTGGAGAAAGGGGAACATAATCCCCATATTTAAAAGGGAAAGAAAGAAGACCCAGGAAACTACAGGCCAGTCAGTCTCACCTCTGTGCCTGGCAAAGTCATGGAGCAGGTCATCCTAAAAGGGTTGCAAAAACACATGGAGGGTGACAAAGAGGTGATTGGAGGCAACCAACATGGCTTCACCAGGGGCAAATCATGCCTGACCAATTTGGTGGCCTTCTATGACTGAGTCACATCATCGGTGGACAAAGGAAGGGCAACTGACATCATCTACCTGGACTTGAGCAAGGCATTT
>VZTY01025307.1:61399-93894 GCA_013400935.1 Turnix velox
CCGGCAATTGCCCGTTGGCGCGTTAGCGGCTCGTTTAAATCCCCCGCCGCGTCAACTGGCTCCGCCCCTGCTTGATCACCTGAGAGCACCCCCCGCCGCTGCCGGGAGCCGCTGCTCTCTGTTTTCGGTTTGTCGAAAGCCCAGGAAAGGAGCTTCTTGCTGTTTTTTTTGCCGAGAGAAGCTCAGACGGTGAAGGTTTCCCCACACCGGAGCTCGTCTGCCCGGCGATTGGTCTTTAAGGTCCCTTCCAACCCAAACTATTCTATGATTCTATGAATGAGCAGACAATTAAATTCTGGTGAAACAGCTTCAAACTCCTAAGTCTCACATGGAAGAGTCCCCCATGTTGAACTTTCTTGTGATGTGGTGTAAGTATAAACAAGTATATGTAAGTATAAACATATACAGAAGTGTGATGTCTTCTGTATAATTTTATTTCTGCTGTTGATCCATAGGTGATTATGCTGAACAAGTGTGCAAGCGTATATGCTGCTATTCTGTTTGTGGGTTTTTCTTTTTTAGGATCTAAGAACATGAGCCAGATTGCAACAAATGCGGAAAAGGAAGGCTCTACAAAAACTGTTGCACCTTCCCCTGTGAAAAGGTAAGTAAATTAGCAGTTCTCTTCTGAAGAAATAATGTATATTTTTCTATAGAGGAACACATTTAGTAGTTCACCCTGCCCTCATTCTTCCCAGCAGATCATCTGATCTACTGGCAAGGGTCAGATGGTGTTGGCCAATCTCAGTTTTAAAAAAGGGAAAAGCAGGTAATGATCCAGGGGGCAGTGGATAGCCCTGTGGTGTCCTGTGTATCTCTCTCCTGTGATTTTTAGGAGAGAGAAAAATTAAAAAGCAAAAATGTATCCTTACTCTGTAGTGCAGATTTAATTTTACTGAGAAGAGACAGGAGCCTTTCACCATAGCTTGTGCTTAGAATGCTGTAGAGAATTTTTTTAGCAGTGAACTGCTAAAAAGAAATGAATGGGCAGGCTGAAGAGCAGGAGGTAGAATACATGGCTCTCAACATGTCAGCTCCAAGATTTCTGAGTTTAGTTTCTTACTTTGACAGTTCAAAAGCAATTCACAGTCTCAGTGAGTCATGGTTTCAAACACTGTTAAGTCGCTTCCAGCAAAAATAAGTGTTGGAAGTTGGTTTTGTTGTGTGTTTTCTGTATAGAAATTGATTTGGTTTTCTGTCTCTCTGCACGCATAAAACACTTTCCAGTCCTAGCATGCATGTCAGGCAGCACATATACTTTGTGAAGCATTTGCAGTTTGGTAGTTTGCTCCATCCTATATAATTTTCACTATATAATTGTCAGATGTGCTTGCAAACCATCTTTCAGCAGGTGAATTTTAATACTTCAACATCTCATTCACTGTTGAGATACATAGCAGGTCACTACTACATAAGTGATATAAATTCAAAATAAATCATAAACCCTCCAAATAATAGTAATCTCACATGAAATTAAGATCCTAACATTTCCAAATACTTTGAATTAGTTTCTTTTGCAATGGCATTCCTGGAGATAATAATACCTGAAGAGCTGCTATGCTCTAGCTCTCTAGGTGTTATGTGTGTGTCTCCTCTGAATGAATATTGGCATAGGAATCTAATGCAGTGAACTCCCTCCCAGGATTATTTATCTCTTCTTTTTTTTTTTTTTAATTTTCTAGATCACTGTTCAAGTTTCTTCATCCTAAATATTGTTCAGTAATTTATGCTGTGCAAATCCAATTGTGTTTTGCAATACAGAACTGAATCATAGTTACTTCCATAGTCCCCAGTAAGCATGTATTTTCAAGCCTGGGAATAGACTGTATGCACATATGAGTCATAGTTAATGGGTACAGTATTAATTACATTACTTACCTGATAAAGTGCAATTTAATTTCTTTTCATGCTGACATACTGTTGCTTTGGATTTTGTTCACCATGTGAGAATTAAATGATGAACTTTATGACCTGTAGTACCCAAAGGCTGAGGTTAAAAGTGGATTAGGGAGTTAAGCAGCCACAATTCCTTCATAAAGCTGAGTCTGTCACCTCCTACTCTGGGCAAGGAACTCCTTTAGGTTCTCCTCTCTATAAAGCTTTTTTTTTTGGGGGGGGGTTAAGTTGCACTTTGGGAAGTTAAATTGCATTAGTGCTTGTAGTGGGATGCTCTCTTCACTTCTTGAAGAGCTTAGTGGAACTTGGTGTGACTATCAAGGTCTGGAGATGACGATGACATTTGATGAGATGATAGATTTAAAAAGTGTTGCTTCATCTGGAAGCTACTGTCCAGCATTTGGAGTGTTAGTAAGCAGGCTGTCCCGGAGCATTAATGGTTTAGAAGTTATGAAACTTGATGGTGTGAGATTGATAGGAATAAAGGAAGAACTGGAGCATTCTTCTCTCTTTCTGTCTCCCATAGGTATTACAGGAAGATTAGTTGCAAACACTTATATATCTCTTGAGGCAGATGGCTTTATGACCATTCTGGTATTTTACTGCTCTTTCATGATGTCAGTTCTACAGTAGTGTGTAGCAAGAAGAAACCTTTAAGTGCTGCTGGGAAAGGAACAGAAGAATGTGCTACTCTATGAACCTGTGATCTATCCTGCTTTGAATTATTTTCACCCCTATATTTGTTGCTCCTATCTTAAAGACCTGGAGACCTGGAGAAATGCTAGAGAACTATGATAAAGATTATCTTAAGTATGTAGTCACTGCTATACCAAATACTTCTGGAGGGATTAAATAGGCTGTGATTCTTTCACTTAAAAAAGGGATGAGAAAGTTGTTAAAAATTTACTAAAAATGTCTATGGGGTGGAGTTTGTGATTAGGGAACCGAACCATCTTTCATAGAGCTTTCTTTTTTTTTTCTGGAAGCTCGGAAGTAGTAAGGAACACAGGAAGCTTTTAACCCAGTGGAAGTTCTGAAACAGAATGAAATAATTGTTTGTGCCATAGTTTAATACTGAGCATATCTCTACCAGGCACTATTTATGTCAAATATTCAAAAATGCCCAAGAAGTATTTAAATACATCCATTGAAGAAAGTAACATTTAAAATAGTATGTAAAATAAAAAGCAGATAAAACCTTTAGTTAACTACATACTGTAGAAAACTGGAGAACATACTGTATATTTGCCCAACTGTTAGACATTTTGCCAAAGCATCTGTTCTTTTTTATTCTGAGGTCACATTGACCTTTTTTCTGACTCAGTGTAGCCATAGCTATGAGCTTGTAGAGATGATTTTTCAGGCTGGTTTTTTTTTTTTTTTTCTTCCGATCTCTCCAGGAGAGATATTCAACACAGCAGCTGCTTGCTTTCTTTCATATAGCAAATAGCTATATGCCAAGATGGCATATCTACATAATGTCTGTTTACCTTTAAGATTAATTTCTAAGATATCAGGGGTAAAGAATATATGGTCTGTATGCTATAAATTTATTTTTTAATATATCTGTACTGTTGTTTAGCTTTAAAAAGATGAGAAATTAAATCAGTCCAGAAACCCAAAAAACTAAAACAAGTGTACCGTGGGAGGAAAATGGCCCAGAGAGGTAAGGCAAGGCATGATGTCTTAAGTATTGTACAATGGTCAATATCATGCCATAGCAATAGGTTGAAGGATATAGGTATAATATATTAGTGTATTAACAGGTTCACAAAAAATCTGTATTGTGTATAAGGTCTTATAATGGGAAAACAATCAGCTGAAATTTGGGAAAGTAGACATAGGAGGAAGTGGTTGGTGGAGAGGAGTCAACAGTGACTTTCCACAAAGATCATAAATCTGTGCTATTGAGTATATGTGCCAAAGGCCTGGAAAAGAGATTATACAAGGTCTTTTGATGGGACAGCATTGTTTACAATAATGAAAGTTGTCTGTGGAGAGTGGCAGAAAGACCTCAAAAGTTTGAGCACAAGTCACTCAGTGATGGATAATGTTGAGTCAGTAAGGCTACAGAGAGGCAAAAAACAACCCTATATTTCTGAATAAAATGAGGTCCTGTGGAATTACGGTGGATAACTGCAAGAAAATATCAGCTATGTGGCATTCAGAAAAACATGTACAAATTATTAGGAAAGTAAGAGAACAGCTTTATGCTATTACATAAATTTGCAGATGTCATGTTTGCTCCATGAATTGTCAATGCAGTTATGATGTCCTTATCTCAGGAAAAGGAAAAGGCTTTGAGATGGTCTTCAAGGATAAGCAAAGATGTGGAGGATAGTGCTGGAAATCTGCACAAGGAACAATGGAATAGGGCATGCTTGACATGGGTGGAAAATCTGTGGTCCCCCTTTACAAGGGGTGCTCGAAGTCAGTGAAATCCTGGGAGAAGGTGGGTGGGTCATGGAAAAGATTCTTCCGTGCTTCTATAGACACAGATATAACAGCTGGCTGAGTAGTCTGGAAATAGTGGGGAACTGAGGCTGTCATGCATACTCAACGTTGTTGCTACTTACAAGCTGTTACTTCTTGTTGGAAGTAGGCTGCAAACCCAGACAGCACTTCAAGTGTAATCCATTGGGATCCTGCTTTTATGAGATGGTTCAGATTTACGCATGATGTGTCTTTTGGGGCACCATGATGATTTACCCTGTGTGCTCCTCTGTACATAAAGAGGTTTTAGATAAAGGATTACGGTAGTGTTCAAATATTCTCTTGATAGAGTAGATGCTTATTTGTGATTTTTTTTTTTATTTTAAAAAGGAGTGGTGTCAGCATGTCACATTATGCCTCCAGTGTTAAAATAGCTCTCAGGGCTGCAGGAAGTCTGATCCCCCGTGAGCCAAAGAATGGTAGGACTGAGCTTTTGTAAGTACACCTATTCTAAAGGACTACATAGTTTTAGGCAAAGAAGCAGAATATATGCTGCACAGAGGCTTTTTCACTACTTTTTACAAAGATTCTCATTGAGAGGAATTGTGGCAATTTTTAGCTGTGTAGACCAGTGCTTTAATCAGCAACACACAGAAGCAGATAGAGAAGAATGTCCAATTTGAAGGCCAGAGTGGTTTAGGAAAGCAGAAAGAAATGTCTTAAATGTAATTTTGTGAGAATTTACCATATTGTTGTCACGTAAAGGGTTAAATAATGTTAAATAAAGACATGTGGTTGAGTTTAGCATCCTTCCTACAAAAAGTTGCAGAGCATCAGGAGACTGCTTTGGAGTGATAGGTGCCAACACAGTCTCTGTTACATGGTTGGAAGAGGACCTTACAGGTCTGTAGAAAGGTATCACAGGATAATCCATACAACCATTTGATAGTCTGTATGAGATCAACCCAATGAGTCCCACCCAGGCTTAAAAACATAACCTGAAGCTTGAAACACCACCACACCATTGGCAGAGGTTTGCGTGGGTGAGCAATAGAGACCTGAAGCTAAAATTGTTTCATAATCCTGAGGGTTAGATCTGTGATGTAGACACATGCCAAAACAGTATGTTTTCATACTTACATCCATGAAAGACATAAAGAATAGACATGCATTTGAATGCCTAGCTTTGTCTTGAATAACTCACAATGACACAAAGAAAATTTATAATGCTAAAAGACTGTATACTTCTGCATTTTGTAGGATTATAGCTGTTGGCTTGGTAATGGAAAGGTCTCTCCTACATTTTCAAATTTCAGTCTAAAATACTTATTACTGAAAAGCAGTACTTTATGTCTTTTCATATCTTGCACACACACATGCATGTATATTTGAATATGTATTTGTTTGTGTGTTAGTCTGCTCATTTTTATAGGCTGAATCTCAGTTTACTGGCCTCACTCCTCTGGAGGTTTTAAAGCCAGCTGTTTGTTATTTCTTCTTAACTGTAGCGGGCTCTGTAATTCTCCCAATGACTGCAATAAATCACCGAAGTTTCCTTACTCTCGGCAACAGAACCCGTCACGTGGCAGTGAGAATGAGTCTGGACAGCCAGTCCGGAGGAGGTAAGAACCCTGGGGTTAATTACTGTTAGCTTCTCACAGTAAAAACAAGGTTCTGCATGTTCAGCATTTAATAAAGGCTCTTGGAGGTACAGCTGGGTCCTGGGAAGGAGGGTACTGCAGAGGGCAATCGTTAATCAGCAAGAATATCAGATCTGCTTTTGCAAACAAAATTTTGGACCAGAGTTTTGCTTGTGTGCCTTTCTGAGTACAAGGAAAAAAATGTTAAAAATATGAGAAAACATTAGACATATCAGAAATTGGATTATTGGCACATACAAAATGCAATGCAAAATACAATTGCTGCATCTTTTTTTCCTTGTGAAGAAAGGAAAGAATTGATGAATATTGTTTGCTTGACAAGGAGCTTCTAATACAGAGCAGTGTTTTAAGTACATTCCTTTGCTTTAAGTGCAACAAATCAGCCCTAAAGCTGTCTTCAACAAGTCCAAGTATGAATTACTTTGCACTATAGAAGATGCCAGCAAAAATACAATTATGAGATACTTAATGTGTTTCTAAGGGGTATATATTGAATTAATTGACTTAAAATGAAAATTAATTGAATTGAATTAAATTAAATGGATAAAGAATCTGTGCTATATTCTGGATTATGTCTAAAATGCACATCAGAGGGGCGGCTCTGTGGTGATACAGTTTTGAGAGTTTATATGTCACTTGGGATGATTTGTTTTGTGGTCTGCTGTGGGCATAGGTAAGTGTAGCTGCTGTGCCATATTCATCGCCTTTTTTCTAGGACACCTTACAATCCAGCAGCAGGACCTACTTCTCTTTCTGACAACTCTGAAGTTGTTACCTGTTTGGTTTTCAAAGCTAGGGTTTTGAAAAGAATACCTGACAAGCCAGCTGTATCTCTGAGGAAATGTTGTTAGATGTGAAGCTTCTACAACTGTCAAATTTCTGAGCTGCTCTGAACCTTTTATCTACCTTTGGCTACCTGGAACAGGAGTGAAGAAACTCACTCATGGTGTATGTTTAGTGACCTTATGCCTGAGTTAAAGTAAATGGGTGTATCTCTTTAAGTAAATGGAATTATGTTGGTTTACCTTGTTGGATAGAGCCATTGTAGATTTTAACAGCAATGTGTTTCCTGAATTAGTTTTCTGATTCATTGCTGGCATGATTGTCAGAAGGACAACCATGTAAAGCAAGGGAGTAGGGATATGCAATACAAAGTTGTCTTGTACCGAGAAAAGAACAGTGTTTGTGCACTATGCTGTAAGAAATTTTTTGAGATGCAAAGTGTCATCTGGGATTTGCACGTGGCTGGCCCATTTGGTGGACAATTGCTCATGCCTGAGCCTCAAACTGAGAATATGTTTTTGAAAGTCTGATCTCATATGTGAGACTATCAGGACTGACAATAGTAGGTAGATTCTAACCTAATTATGTCTTCCTGAATCTTAGTTTTATTCAGACACTTTATTTTTTCAGCTTTTTAATAACAATAGCCAAATTGTTTATGCACTCTTTAATGGAAGTAAGAGAAAAAGACTGGGCTTTGCAATGACAGCTTCAATGGGATCATGCCTTTGCAGCTTACTGTAGAGGAGTCTGCAAAAATTTAAAATAAACACTTAGTCTCTTTTCTCTGCCTTAAATCATAATGAAAAAAACCACAACCTTTATAAAGTTTAATTGTCTGTCTGTTTGTAATTTCTAAGGATGAGAGATTTGTGTTATGACCCCATGGTATTTTATTTAATGTTTTTTAATGTCACAGGAAAAATCAAAACAGTGGTGAAAATTGAGATGTAAAACAAAGAAGACGGTAAATATGTAACCAAAAGAATCCATGACATGATAGTGATGGTACTGATTATATTTTAATTCCATGTATCCTCTGCCTTTCTTCTTTCTTACACATCTTCTGCGGTTTTTAACAGGCTTGTTGCATTCCACCCATTCAATTTTTTTTCTCCCCTATCTTACTTTTGCTGAAACCCTCCATAGCATAACCTCATCATAGCACAGATTCCTGCAAGTGGACTTACTAAAAGCAATTTGTGGAAGTTTACTAAAGGCTTGTCTGCAGCATGAGAGTCAATTCCATAAGTTTCAGCTTTTGGATTTTGCATCGGCAGATTTTGTGTTGAGGGTACAATTGTTTGGGATGAGATGTCCTGCAAAAGGTAAGTGCAGAAGCACATGCAACCTGTTAAGGTTTTCTTATTGTCTCTCACTTCTTTGCTGAGTTTTCTTAAGCTTCCGTTTCTTTTTTTCTCTGTGTGGTCTTGACTTGCTGCTACATTTCCAAACAAAATGCTGGTGTGAACTAGGGTGTGCCCTTAATGTGCCCTTCAGTTTTTGGCAGATTTTTTTATCTGCAACTCCAGTCAAGGAGGTTCCTGGAATGTGTTGATGACAACTTCCTCTTTCAAATGGTACAGGAACCCACAAGAAGTGGAGCCATGCTGGACCTTGTTCTCACCAATGATGAGGACCTAGTGAGTGACGTGGTGCTAAAGGGCAGCCTTGGATACAGTGACCACAAAATGGTGGAGTTTATTATCCACAGAGCATCCAAGAAGGGGCAGAGCAAGCTCACCACTCTGGACTTCAAGAGGGCAGACTTTGACCTGTTGAGAGATCTTGTAGGCAAGGTTCCATGGGAGACAGTCCTGGAAGGTAGAGGGGCCCAAGACAGCTGGGCAGTGCTCAAGAACCAACTCCTCCAAGCCCAGGAGCTGTGCATCCCAAGGAAGAAGAAGATGGGGAAGAATGCCAGGAGACCTCCAAGGATTAGCAAGGAGCTTCTGGACATGCTTAGATGGAAAAAGAAAATGTATCAGAACTGGAAACATGAGAGAGTTAACTGGGAGGAGTACAAACAGGTTGTCCGAGGAACAAGGGAAAAGATTAGGAAAGCTAAAGCGGAGGTGGAATTAAAGCTGGCCAGGGACATAAAGGGTAACAAGAAAAACTTTTACAAATATGTCAATGAAAAGAGGAAGACTAGGGAAAATGTGGGCCCTTTCCATAAAGAAACTGGAGAGCTAGTCACAGGGGATTTGGAGAAGGCTGAGGTACTCAACAACTTCTTCGCCTCAGTCTTCACTGGTACGGCCTCTGATTCCACAACTGAAGTCTTGAAGAATGTGGCCGTATACCAGGGGAAGCAGGATCCACCCACTGTGTGTGAAGAGCAGGTTCGTGAACACCTGAGAAACTTGGAGGTGCACAAGTCCATGGGACCCGATGAGATCCACCCACGGGTCCTTAGAGAACTGGCAGATGAAGTTGCCAAACCACTGTCCATCATATTTGAAAGGTCATGGCAGACTGGTGAAGTTCCCACTGACTGGAGAAAGGGGAACATAATTCCCATATTTAAAAAGGGAAAGAAGGAGGACCCAGGAAACTACAGGCCAGTCAGTCTCACCTCTGTGCCTGGCAAAGTCATGGAGCAGATCCTCCTAAAAGGGTTGCAAAAACACATGGAGGGTGACACAGAGGTGATTGGAGGCAACCAACATGGCTTCACCAGGGGCAAATCATGCCTGACCAATTTGATGACCTTCTATGATGGAGTCACATCATCGGTGGACAATGGAAGGGCAACTGACATCATCTACCTGGACTTGAGCAAGGCATTTGACATTGTCCCGCATGACATCCTGGTCACCAAACTGGAAAAGAATGGGTTTGATGGATGGACCACTCGCTGGATAAGGAGCTGGTTGAATGGTCGAACTCAAAGAGTTGCAGTCAATGGCTCATTGTCCAAGTGGAAACCAGTGACGAGTGGTGTTCCTCAAGGATCAGTGCTGGGACCAGTGCTATTTAACATCTTTGTAGGAGATATGGACAGTGGGATCGAGTGCACCCTCAGCAAATTTGCAGATGACACCAAGCTGTGTGGTGCAGTTGATACACCTGAAGGAAGGGTGCCATCCAGAGGGGCCTTGACAGGCTTGAGAGGTGGGCCCAAGCCAACCTGATGAAGTTCAACAAGGCCAAGTGCAAGGTCCTGCACCTGTTAAGCAGTAAAGGACTGTACCAGAATATGAGCTGTTTCTATCAACTGTTTCTCTGAAATACCAAAAGTTGCAACCTCCCCCGCACCTGGACCCCTTCCTGGGCTGCATGTTCCTGGGCTCCTTAAGTTACATCAAAATATCAAATCTATTGCATGATCAAGGAAACAGAAGCAGCAGAGCTGCTTTGCAGTTGTCAGAGATCAGGATTATCTCTTGGTTTTGCACCTGACTAAGGAAACTGTCTTTATTTCCATTTTTGGTATTTTATCCAGTTCACTAAAAGCTGATGTTTAATATTCAGTGAAAGATAATATTCTGACAGTCAGTATGAGCAGCGGCCACTCAGCTGCCAGCTCAGCAGCCCTTCTGTATCCCTGCAAATGCACTTCTTACAGAGAACACAAGGTAATTTGGTATGCAGCATCTAAATAGTGGTTCTGATTTCCATTCCTGAAAAGGCAGAGAAAGGCTTATCTTGCATCTGAGCAAAGACTTCCACTCCAGTGGTATGATTTTAGCTCCTTGCTACCTTACGTAATAAACTGCTTAGGTCAGAGAGCTGAGAAATGTGAAAGAACAGAGTAATTTTAATGACCTGGAAGTCTGAGTGGATGACCTAGTAATGCTGAGGTTCAAGATCAGTGGAACATCTGATAAGATTTGAGGGGAAAAAAGATACACTTTTGGGAATCTAAGTTCTGCTGTGGTTCTGGAGGATTTATTACTCTGAATGTGCTTCAGCTGCAGTGTCTTTGAGATACTGTCTTTTAATCTTCCTTTGCAGTTACTTTTCTTGTAGTAAAAGACATCTTTCTTGTCCCTGATATCAGTTTCACATAGAGATAGGTATTCTATGGGAAACTATTCTGAGCTTTATTTATGGCTTCAAATTAAAAGCCATGAAATTTGGGAATGAGGAGAGGTTCCTGCTTCTCCTCTGGATAAATTTCACTATTCCAAATCTATTTCCTGCAAACAAGCTGGCCTGAACTAATTTTCCCAGGCTTTGGTTGACTTTGATTGATGTTCTAAAACATTTCTGTTTAAGTATTTCTATTTAATGTAATGATTTCCTAATTTGGTAGAAGTGATAGACCAGACTCAGAGGCATTTAATGTCACATTTTGACAAAACTAGACATAATTTACTGGAATTATGAACACTTTCATGGGACTTTCAGCTGTGGTAGAAGGACATTTAAATCTTTAACAGTTTCTGAGCCAGAAGGCAGCATAGACAAATTTGATGTTTTCTCTTATCCTGTTTGTGCTCTTTTACCCTAAACTGTTAAGCATGCCGTGAGCAGGTGTTTGTCAATAACCTCCAAACTTCTAAAGCAGTGCTTCTCCTTACTTAATACTATCATCACTCCTCAGCTTGCTTGACATAGTATTGTTGCATAATAACGAGTTTTTAGATAGGGTCTGGCGGCCGGAAGATATCTCGAGCTGTACGGAAAGATAGGTTTCTCCCCCTCTTTTTGTTTTTTTTGAATTAGCCAGTAGTGTTAAGGGTTAAGTCTGTAACATAAGCGGACGGAAGTGACGTTGTAAACCTGAGCTATAAAACACCGAGTCATGCAGTAATAAACACCATTTGCCCGTCTACCACATTGGTGCTTGCATGCTGTGGCCCGAATGGCCTGGGTGGGGTCATCGTGCTGAGTCATAAATCAGATCGCCACGCTCATATCTGCAACATAGTATATTGAATCTGTTTTCTCAGGAAAGAGACTCATCAAAGAGCAAGCAAAAAGCTAGGACGTGCAAGAAGACATTCACTTATTTTCTCCAGTTTCATAGCCAGAGACCTATGAAGAAAATTTTCCATTTTCCATTGTGATGGAACTATCAGCGCTTCTAACTCTGGATATCCCAAGTCTTGGCCCACCTCATGTTTGTATTGGTAAACTTTCCCCATTAATGAGTTGGGGTATCAAAGCCACATAGAAAAGTGCCTTCCTTTTGAGGCATCTTGAGACTATCATTATACTAAAGAATGGTTCAAACCAAGTTTTGATGAGTGTTGTTTTTTTAGGACCAACCTAAGCAGCAAAGTAAGGAGATTCAAGTTTCCAGGCTCTAACCAGAGTCTTGATAGCTGATGTGTCTGCTACAAAATGTTCATGGAGGAGTGTCTCAAGTAGTAGTGACCAAGCTCTACTCTCTACTGAGGTGTTGGTGTATACCCATTTTCTTCCTGAAGTTCAGAATCAGCATGTTCCCAGTCTTTTTAATGAATAATTAAACCGAGTCCTAAATCACAGAATAACTTGGGTTGGAAGGGACCTTAAAAATCATATAGTTCCAACCCCCCTGCCATAGGCAGGAACACCTCCCACTAGATCAGGCTGCTCAGTGCCTTGTCTAGCCTAGCCTTATACACCTCCAGAGAGAAGGCATCCACAACCTCTCTGGGCCTTCATGACCCTTATTTTCCTTTTTACAAATTTGAAAATACACCCTTTTTCAGAGTATGCTCCAACTAGAGAAAATAGCATGTCTGGCCAGTAGAATCTGTATGCAAACAGATCGACCTCCAAAGTGCCATTTGCATTTTTAAAAATTTGACCATCAAGACAGTTGATATTGTTGACATCACATTTCATGTTTTCACAAGGTCAAGGAAAAATTAATCCATATTCCATCCAAAAACCAATGCTGCACATGTAATTCAGCTCATCTGATTCACAATGTCACTTCACTACTTAAAGCTTGGCAATCAGGAGTCATACTAAAGTAATTTCTTTATTTTTTTTGCTCACACAATGTACCATTTTTATATTTGTGGATCCCAAAACTGTGGTGATATGCCTGTCAGTATGTACCCTTCAACACTTCTATACCTATAAAGATCAGAAGTAACACAGTAAACATAATAAACTGGTGTTTATTCCATACTGTCTGAGAAATGGTATGAGCTTAGTAGAAACAATGCTGAAGTTGAAGTGAATAGAAAAAGACAGATCTGGTGAGTATTTTGTATTGGCTCCAAAACCAGGATTACTTTGACATTACTATTAAGTGGTTCATAGTATGCAATAAGAGAAGATAATTTCACACTTCAGAGAGACACTTCATTTTTGCGTATACCCAAAGAATATAGAGAGGTAAAGTAAAACAAACAAATAGAAATGCAGTACAATGATTCAAAAGGAAAATAGCACTTGCCCGACACTGCACTCTGGCAGCACAGACTTCAAAACAGTTATCACCAGTTAGAAACAGATACTACAGCTTTCAGTTGTAGGCAAACCCTCGTGAATCTTTTAATTCTCCTTCTCCTAGTAGTGTCCTTGCAGTGTTTTCCATGCCTTATTCAGAACTGCGGCACTTCTTTGAAGATGTTAGTAAATAAATTCATCTTAAGATGTTGTCTCCTCTCCAGATCACGGTCTCGCTGTAACACCAGCAGTGGCAGTGAAACGGAAAATTCCAACAGAGACCATCGGAAGAAGAGAAACAGGTGAATATTATGGATTTCAGATGCAGAAACATGAAATGCAAATAAGTAGAGAATGGTCTTTTCTGAGACAGATCTAATAAGAAGGAATCTATGATGTCCTGAGACAGCTTAAGTTCCTAAGGTCCTTTCCTCCTAAAAAAGGGATGCGACTGCCAGAATAGATATACATTACAGGTGAATGCCATGAATACATACGCTCCCTTGAGTATGTATTTGGAAGAGATAATTAATGATCTACAAAATCTACTGTGGGGCACATTTATGAAAGATTTATAATAATGCTAACAAAGTACATAATGGTAGTGATGAGATATTAACAACAACTACCTCAAAAATTTCAAGTGAGGAATTTTATCTGATAATAAGTTTTGATGAGAATACTCAACAGATATTTTAATGGATCTGAAACTCATTGTTTTTTCAGATGCATGCGTTTAACTATATAATTATTTTTCTTTTTTATCATGAAGTGTGGCCATTAACCTAAAATGTATGCAGCAGCATACAGAATAGAACAGCAGCAATTTATATTGCACAATGCTGGCAAGTTTTCTTTTTTTGCCAATTTTCTAATTTTTTCTAATTTCTTTTTTCTAATTTCTTGTCACTGATAAGAAAAAAGTTGGTATAACAACTGATTTATTGGAGCAAGGTAGTCCTTTAAAACTGAAACTTTTATGTTGCATTTAGACTTACTTATGAGAATATATAATTTTAAAGTACATAGAATCTCTTCATATTGCATATACATAACATAGAAGTTCTGTCACGGGACAGAAGAGCGGCTTGAAGTAAATTTTATAAGAAGCAGTAGGCATGAGCTGCCAGTGATAAATGATTTTCAAATATTTTGATGTTCTTAGAAATGATTATGGGGTAGATGATGCTGCAGAGGCATGCTGCATGATTTGCAGCAGTTAGGGATACTAAAAAATTACTATGACATTCATATGGACTGTTATAAGACATAACTGAGCTATGAAATTTTTTTGGAGTTTACCTAAATCTTGTGAGATACTCAGCTAACAATAACCTAGAGTGCATGGGAGATTTATTTTCCAGGTGAGCTCTGAAGTCTGAATGAAATGCTGAGTATCGTTTCGGTGATCAGTGGGTAAATGATGTTTGGTATCCCTTTCTCTCAGAACACTCTTGCCAGGCTTTTTCTCACATGAAATTTCTTGTTTGGGGAGCTCCATGAGCAAGTGAAGGAAACTAGAGACTGATCACAAGAGTGTTTTTAAGAGCTTCTTGCAATATGAAGATTGGATTGTAAGAAGGATTAAGTACTGCTTACCCTACCCCTCCTCATATTATGGAAAAGTGCTTAAAATTAAAATAAAAACCTCTATGTAGGTATTATTTGATTGTTTTTCTTATTGTCAGAAATATGTTACATTGAAAATGTTAATATTACAGCATCCCTTACTTGAAATCAGACTAGATTTAAAAAAATTAACCATGTTAAAGGAAAAACAGAACTAAATAAATGAGCTGAAGATTGAGACATCAGGTCATCAGATGCAGGAAGAGCAGCCCTCATAATGAAGTTTTGCATTTTGTTAGCAGCCGCAGCAGGAGTTGAAAGGGCACAGGCACCAAATAGCTTTCCTGTTAGCAGAGGTGAGCCAGCCCCAGGGTTAAACAAGGTGTGTTGTGGCGCTTGCAACTGCTGTTACTCACGTTGCATAGATTAATAATTTATTTCTTAGTATGAAACTCAAATCCCTGACATAAGCAGACATGATGTTGTATTATTTTATTGTAATAAAATGATTGAATAATCACATTGACTTAATGAATCTGCTTCTGATAATATAAGAGTAGAATGACATATTCACTTGAGATCACTGTGAATGATTTATCAAGTGAAAATTAGTTTTCAGACCAAAACAGAAATGCGGGTGAGAAATTCTGAAGATAGAACACTGGAAAAATGTTAAGGAGAAACTCTTTATTTAAACAGCTTTTGAGGTTTCACTACATCATGTGAGTGTTTTATCCATATGCTTATAAAAATTGAGGAAGAACCTATGATGATCATATTTCAGTCATAGAAGAAATACATATTCTTTTTTTAAATATTGTGGTCTAAGTTCTTTCTGTGGAGAAAAATACATTAAGTTAGTTCACAAGCATAGAGTTGTACTTACCTGTACTTTGAAAGATCCATGAAATTAGAATCACAGAATGACTGAGCAGGTGACGCTGGCAGGAGCTCTGTCTCATCACCAAGACTGTTAACAAAGATGTTAAACAGGGCTGGATCCATTGCTGATCTTAGGCTACATTGATATTACTGGACTCCAAAAAGACTTTGTTCCACAAGTCTCCATCTGGCTATTCAGCCTATTTTCAATGCACTGCAATGTCTGCTCATCCAGCCCGTACTTCAACAGTTTCTCAGTAAGGATCATGTGGGAAATGGCACTGAGCACCTCCCTGCGTCCAGGCAGACAACATCCACAGTTTGTTGTGAGGGCGTTTATCATGGCATAAGTGGTAGTATACTAACATCTCACATGAAACACATGAGGAGAAAAACATCTCTTCAGATGAGTGATAATAGTCTTATGACTTTACATTTTACCATTAGGTCTTCATGGGAACAATGCCCAGTTTGTCACTGTGATAGGTATTAATCTCAACTGGGTTTATTCCACGTGCCAGTAACAATAATTTTCTTTTCTACAAGAGAGAAATCAGCTTGTTCCCTTGTGGAAGCAAAACGTGCAAAGAATGAAAGAAATGTATTTGGAGTACAAGGGCAACATTTCTTTGCCAGATGTATCTTTAAATACAAACTTGGGTTTTGAGATAAATTCCTTTCCACTGTTTTTGGTTTTGTTGTTGCTATCACAATCTCTGTTGTCAGTATTTTCCTCAGATTAAAGAGATAAACAACAGTGATGAACATGGCTGTATTTCACAACAATTAGAAGAGAAGCGGCAGAGTAGAAATATGAAGATAAATTAATGCATTGCTGAGGACTGTACTTGCCACACAGCAGTAGATACATAAAAATGTCAATATTGTTATTAATGATGACAAGCAAATAATTGGGTTTTGTGGATGGGCATATGAGGAAGAAAGCATTAGTAGTAGTAGTGGATGCATGTGATCAAACAAGAGTAGGAATGTGTCGGTAAAAGTAAGCTGTAATGGAAAATAAATAAATTCTGTAAATATATAAGAAGGTAAATAAGACATCATATGGAGCAGAAGTATTTTAGTTGAGAGAAGAAAGAAATATAGAAAAAGTCTGGAAAATGTATTATTGTTGCCATGTCAGTTTTTTCAAACAAAAAAGTCAATGTATGTGTAAGACAGAATTCATTTAGGAGGGAAAAGGTGTGCTGAAGTAGAATAGGATCCCAGTGTGAGCATGTAATGAAAAGAATCTATTTGATGAAGCACATACACAGGAACAGAATTACTACCATCAAGGCTCATTTCAAAAGCATGTAAATGATACACAGTTCCTGATGCAGACTTCTCCTTTCTTTTGACTACAGTTAGGACATTACACTCTTTTAATAAGTAGTATTGAAACTTTCCACTGGCTTTTTACAAGACAAAGCTGTAGAATCCTAGATTTTAGACACTAAGCTTTGGCTTCAGGTTTTTGCTTTAGATTCTGCAGAAAAGTAATAGAAGCAAAATATATTGCAGAACAGAGAAAACTTTGAGGAAATAAAATCTCATCTTACAATGGTCCCAGATTTGTCTGAAGACTTGCTTCCTTCTCTATGTTCCTTTCTAAGAGCAGTCTTGTGATGTAGCATTGTTCTTCATGAGTCTTCCGTAGCTGTAGGGAGAAATATCTCCAGATAGCCCTGAATGACATCACTATGCTGAAGTCACTCTTGGAAATTACTAAACCCAAGTGTCCAAAGTGCAATAGAGTCTTGCTGTTGTCGAAGTGCGAACTTGTTCAAAGACTGTGACCACACTGAAGGAAAACAGGCAGTCCTGTAGTTATGCTATTTGTCAAGAGTCAGTGAAGCCCATTTTAAGAAGAAACCTAAGGAATACCTAAATCATCTGTATTGATGTAATCAGTGAGGTCTCACCAGAGGCATACCTATTAATGCACGTATCCCAGCATCAACAAACTGGGATTTCTTTGCAGTAACCACCTAACAGTAATGTTACTGGGGAATGATAGCGGTTAGTTTGGATTTTTTATTTCTGTTTTGTTGTAATGTTCTGTTTACAAAATAGTATAAGTTAAGCTGAACATTGTTTGAATTTTTGTTGAAAACTGTATGTTGACAGCTATTAGCTCTTCGGATTTGAAATCTTTTCTTATTATGTCATTCTTTTTTTTAGCTTTAAAAGGAAGACTTGTATTTGTGTAGAAATTATCTGTGTGACACTCTGTTGTCACTGCTGTTTGATTCCCTGCTAGGCCCAAGGGTTTCCAAACCAGAATCCAAAGCAGAAATTATGTGTTCACTCTCTTAATGAAAGATTATTTGTGGTCATTGTGGAAGTGTGGCTTCAAATATGAGGTGCGGAGTCTCATGTGCTCTGTGCCAAATTACAGAGCTTGTGCTTTGCTGTGTCATGTGGGTTTCCTGAGCAGAATGAGTAGCTGATGCTTATTTTATGGCAAGCATCTGAATGCCTCCTTAAGTGCACAGCTGTCTATTTAATCCCCTGGGAGTTGTTCACAGGGAGAGGTGGAGCCAGGTACTGGCAAGCAATCAGACACACCACCCACAGCAGCAAACTTATCTGGCAGAGATGTGTCCTCTTTTTCTGCAAGTGAGCACCACATGTATGAGGCAGTTGATGGTGTTTATATTATGTGGGATGATTGCCATCCCCACAAATTGGATTATTTGGAATGACAGTCACAGCTCATTACTTATTGCTGTGTGAGTCTTACTAACTCCATAGATAAAATTTTATGTTAATCCCTATCATTGGATTACAGGTTTAAAAGGGCTTGCGTAGAAATCAAAACCTGATACTGCCATTTTCTGCAGATTCTTGGTGCTGGTTGGTACAGTTGTGGCTATTTACAGTAGCTGGAGATTAAGCTCGAAATTCATTGTGCATGTGAGAGGATCTGATTAAAAGGGGAACAGCAGCTTGCAGAGCCTATTTAGCCTGATAGAATTCAAACACAAGGAGAAAGGTACGTGTGTGGTGAAGAGCAACAACAGCAGCATCCTTGGCATTTACTAGGGAGTCATGTCTCCATTGTTATCCCTTTATCTCTTTCGGTTTGTTTGTTTTTCCTGTCAGCCTACCTAGTTTCTATCAAGTGTCTCAGCATGCCATTGTCCTGTTAGTGGAATCATTCTTAAAGTGGTATTTTCTAGGGTTGTATCTAAATCACTGCTGAATTATAAATTCACTGCTGTGACCAAAGTACTTCAATTTCTTCCACCTTAGCATTTCATCACACCACTCATATTTGCAACATCAAAACTGTGAATCATCTGTTGAAATCTGAGTAGCCAAATGCTGGCATGCCAATTGGCCCTGCTCCTTTATGTCACTCTGAAGTTACTTCAGCAAAAAGAAGAAATAAAAGTGTATCACGCCATTTAAAAGCACAAAGGAGAGGCAGGAGCTGAAGCCACAGGGAACAGTGCAGAAAGGGTGCAATGGTGGGGTTATGTGTGTCTGAGGCAGAGTCAGCCCTGAGACAGGCAGCGGGGGAGATCTACATGTGCCTTGGACTTTGCTGGAGGCCAGGTTGAATAGATTACTTCCCAAGTATAGGAATGCACTGAGGGTATCCCTGGAGAGTTTTCCTTGGGTTCTAGTAAGTTTTGCATGCTTCAACAAAGTATTTGGAAATGTAGTGGTAGAGCCATGTAGAGCCATTCTAGATGTTTGTCTTGGGCCTGGAGGACAAATTCAAATTGTGGGTGTATTCCTAAGGCTTAGGTCACTTCATTTTTGAAATAACAAGCCAATGAGTTTTCTTTTAAGGGCAGGCTGGTCAAGGCACTGAGCAGCTTGATCTAGTGGAAGGTGTCGCTGCCTATGGCAGGGGAGTTGGAACTAGATGATCTTTAAGTTCCCTTCCAACCCAAACTGTTCTATGATGCTATGATTCTATATAGGTTCTTATATTTCAACATAATTTGGGAAAATTAATGAAAATATAGCCAAATGAAAATATAATGTATTGCACTGCAGGAAGTGGATTTTTGTGGGGCAAAAGTACCCCATTTCTTCCCACAGCATCCAGCACCAGAGACTTCAGACTAAGCTCCTGTTGTTTCTTTTCCAGACTAAGGCAAGAGAATGACATGGTTGACTCAGCTCCTCAGTGGGAAGCTGTGCTACGGCGACAAAAGGAGAAAACTCAAGCAGATCCAAATTACCGGCGATCCAGGCACAGATCTCGATCGTATGTAATCCTTTCCCTCTTTGATATGAAAATTAAGGTATCTATAGTGTATAAAAAAGCAGGTGAAATTTCTGCAGTGTGATGATGTCCCTCAGTTGCTTAGGAGCAGAAACTTTCACATGGCATGTTCTTACATGAGCAAATTTGTCTTTGTGGTCAAACTTCTATAGTGGTCTGAATTTCAGGACATAAGTAACACAAGAAGGGTTCTCCATCACTTTAGAGTTCTGTGATGAGGACAGTGATTGCCCTCTTCCAGGCACCAGGTCTACGGAAATATTCAGAATCTGAATTCTTCTGAAGTGCATGTACACCAGATAAATCACAGATGAGACCAGTTACTGATGCTTCCATGTGACATTACTGCTAGCAAATAGGAGTCAGTGGTATATTGCATTAATTTATATTTTTCTTCTAATTGCATGTTTTCTGGGTACAGATGCACTGTTTTGTATCATGTTTGTGGCCAGCATCATGGTGCCTGGCAGGGGAGGGCAGGGCAGGACCCGGGTGGTTGAGGAGTGCCAGGAGTGCTCTGAAACACTGGGAAAGAAATCAGGACCTTTGAAACTGTATCCACACCTGGATAACTTGGGTGAGTTACCAGCCCTGATGCTGATTGTGTGAAATATGGCCTCTGAAAATTACATAGGTTCTTCCATAAATATATTTGCTTTCATGTTTAGCTTTCATGTGAAGACTTACAAAATTGAAACTGTAACTCAAAGTTTCATTAAAAAAAATAAGGAATATTAAAGCTGATATTTGTGGGATATATAAAATATAGCTGATTAAACTTGATTTACTTTTTCTTTTACTGTATACAGAAACTTCTGTAAACTAGAAAATGTACTGAGTTAATAATAGATTATAGCAAACTTTTTTCCCATAGGCCAAGTAAATTTGATTGCTTGGACAGCACGGACTCCCTCTTGTGGCTAACTTAACTTACGAAATGGCTTTTATTTTCCAGCACGGTGACATTCTGAGTTATATTTTATTTACAGTAATACTAGTAGCAAAAAGTGTTACTGAACAGAAGAAGGTCCTAGGTGAAACAAAGAAATGAGGAAATCTTGAAGATTTTGGATCACTTCTAATTTCTTTTCTCTCTTGTCTTAATGATTAAAGTGTTGCTCCTTTTTGTCTCATTCTTCAGTTTTTAAAAAACCAACAAACCAACAAAATAAGCCCAAACGTCTCAAGTGTGGCAGAGATCCTTAATATATGAAAGTAGGAACTAAGTAAAGTATAACAGGATTAATTCCAAAAAGCTTTAAAAAAACTTCAGCAAAATGCATCTTAACTGTAAAATTACAGTACATTATGTAGTATTTATTTGATTTAGTTTGGCTCTGCTCTTTGTTTACATGTCTGAATGTGGGACAGAGGGAAAGAAAACATGCAGGGATTATTTTTGTTTTGTTTTTAAATCTAGTCATGTGGTCATTTCAGTTTGATTATTTGACAATTGATATAAATTCTTCATTTTAGTAGCACATATAGATCTTCCGGAAACATTAAGCTCCTTTTTCCAGTCAATTTAACTGAATTTCACTTTGAAAGTGTGAAATAACACCTATTTACTGTGTCTGGCGCAGAGCATTTCTTTTGTTTGATAATGAGTAATAGTAATCATTGATGATGTGGAAGTGTGATTTCTTGGTCTTAGAAATAAAACTACTTGACAGGAATTTGACCTTTCTTTCTGTTAAAGGAACCAGTAAATAAAGCTCCCAATTCTAGGTTTACAGGGTTTAGTTTCCAGAATTCATGTAAAACATCTGTGCAGTGAAGGGGCTTTTTTAATTAAGAGGAATAGCCATTAAAATTCCGTGGTAATTTAAAGTTACCACTTGTGTCATAAAATGAAATATTAATAAAGGTGCAGATGCAGACATGAAGAATAATGTAGACCTTATTAATGTGTAGAGTTGTTTGAACCTGTGAAAACAAAAATAAATAAAATGCCTCCTTTAGACTCATAATTTAGTGGGAATTCCCCTTAGGTTTCTTGTGCACTTGAGAATCTGATTAGCCTACAAATTGTCCAGAAGCTATTGATTCAGATTCTGCATCAGGAAAATCTGAGTATACGTGATATATCAAAACTTAATGAATTGGAAGTAAACCGATGAAAACAGTGAGGGACTATAAGCTACATTTCACCTTAATAAGACCTTTCTTTTAAAAATTTTTCTTAATTTTGCTTTCAGAAGAACAGGCCTTTATGAAGAAAATGCTTTTGTTAAGATAGTGTTTCATATTTCTGGACTTTCTTCTGTAGGGTGTTTAACTAGAATAAACACTATGAAGTTGTCCTGGTATGGTAAAACATCTTAATCAGATGGGAATAAATAAGGCAGAGATGGAAATTCTAAAAGCAGTTTATCTGGGCAATTATTGTATTAAGCCCTTATTCCTTTTTCTTTTTTCGTGGATGGCATATTGCTAAACTTTCATTTTACAGGAGTAGCTTCCTTGTTGATATATTTACAGAAGTGTTGAATGAGGGGGAATGGCGGAGATCATAGAATGAAAAGCCTGGAGCTGGCCAGATGAAGCAGGAGGCAGAGTTCTTAGAAAATGGGGTAATGAAGATGACTTCTTAATTAACCATTCTGCCCTGCAAATAAATATTCCTTGCTATAGGTGAAGCTTCACATGATGCTTGATAATGTGTGAGAATTAAGGCCACATACTGTACCTTTTTACTTCCATAGGTCAGTGGTGTGTTCAGCACCCTGCTTTGTGGGGATCCTGCGTTTGGGAGCGAGCTTGAGGCTTTGCTTCCTCAGGCAAACTAGGGCTTGTAAGCACTACAAAGCCTCCCTGAAGAAGCTTTTGAATTCCCCACTGCCTGATCATTCAGCCTCAGAAGAGGATGCCTGTCCTTCCAGCCCGAGGGCGAATGCAGCATTTGCAGCTGCTGACTTGTGAGCAGAGGTTTCGTGGAAGGAGAAATCAATTCAAAAGTGAGGGGTGAGAAAGCCTGTTAAATGCCACTGCATACCAAGCCACTTCATCGGGGAGTTAAAAACAGCACAGACAGATGGAAGGAGAGAAGGAGAGTTAAATGCGAGAAGGGAGAAGAGATGGGAGAAGTGAAAAATTAAATAATAAACACAAACACATAAAGCCACAAACAGCTCTGAATAATGATAAAAATGCTATTTATGGCCATAGCTGTTGCCAGCACGAGGACCTGAGCAGATGAAGTGAACAGCAGAGCACTTTTTGAAGGACAGGATTCATCCAGGGTGAATGCCACCAGGTGTCATGCCACCTGGAAAGCCATCCCTACCTCAGAAACTGAGAAGGTTGTGAATTAGTTCTATTAGTCCCTCTAAAGAATTTCAAACATAAGGCTGTTCTTGACCTCCCAGCACTTCTGCATCTCCAAAGTATAAAAACACCCCACCTCAAAACATTGCCATCCTTAAATAATGTGCCTATACAGTAACTGTAAAACGTTTACAGCAATATAGCACATTATTGCTTGGCTGAAGCCTGGCAATGAGCCAAACAGTAATGGTGAAATAAGAAAGCAGTGAAACTGTTAGTGCTAGAGACCATATTGGAATTATTTCTGCTGCAGTTTTGTGGCTGAGCAAGAGAGAGATGGCTTAATAGATGCTGAAATACGGAGCTCTGCTTGATCTTCACTTATATTTGGATTATATCACTCCAAAAGCATCTTTGAATATGACAAACAGTTTAGTTTAGGGCACAAAAAAAAAAGCAGTGTGTATGATCTGCTGATGTAGGACTTAGGGAGCATTTATGCATGCTGAATCTCTCCAAAAGTTGCATCCCTCACATTTCAGGTAGTGTTTAACAGTTTAGCAATTGGCCTTGAATTTATATAATCCCAGTGATCTCCCTGGATCTATCCAATGATCTCCTCATCTTCTCATCACCATGCAAATATAGTTGCTGCCACTCTTCAAAGCGGTTATTTAATCCATTACTCTGCATTAGATTAGATGAATTCTAGGTGCAACTTCAGCAATATGGGTGGTTTTGCACTAAACTTGCAGTAAAATGGCATAAGAAAACTAGGAGTAAAGGCAATCAAGTTTAGTGATAGTCTTCGCTGTAATTCAGTGAAAAATGTAAAGGATGCCATTCAGTCTTGCTTTACTTCATCCCTGTGTTTGCAACAGAGCTAAATTCTCTGTTAATGAAACACTTGCTAAAATATCTGTGTGCAGGACTATGCGTGGTTGCTGCTTTGGTTTGTTCATTGCTGTTTTGTCCTGAACATCACAAAGCCAAATGAAGTGAGCAGAAACCTTTCCTGAAGCTGACCAGAAAGTGAGAGGCTGTACTGTGATCACTGCTGATCATCAGGTCCTCTTTACTGGTGCTCACTGGGAATGGCCAGGTATTACTAGTGTGCCAGCCTGACATAGCCTGTCCCTCCTTCTGCCCACAGGGGGATCTGTGGGCCCCGGGGCTTTCATGGGGGCCTTTTACAAAAGTGTTATTCCAAAACACATTGTCCTCAGCTGGAAAAGGGTGACAGTATCTAGACACTGATTTCACTTGGAAAGTTGTGTTTATATTTTATGCTATTTTGTGCTGAAGGCTTGCGGAGCAGAAACTGCAACTAACAGCCTGTTGTTCAAGAAAAGGCATTTCAGTGAAGTATATTACATTTTCTGAGATAAAAAACCTTAGAATTTAAGTCAGTGGTGGATTACCTTTACCATGCTTTCTCTGTGCAGGGTCTGTGCTGTTAAAAGTTAGTTGAAGAACAACAGATCAGATGATTTTCACAGTTCTGCTTTTGTTGTTTTTGTTGGTATTTACAGGAGAAGCCCAGATGTACAGGCTAAAGAAGAGCTGTGGAAACACATTCAGTAAGTGTCCTTGTAAGATCTGAGCAACTACTAGGCTTGACTGTAATGTAGCTATTCTCAACCTCAGCACTGTGGCTGTAGGGCATTACGTTCTGATTGAGCTATGTGGCACAGTAAATTATGTGTGTGTTAATCACCTTCTATGTGTGGAAGATACTACCAATCATTGAATGCATGGAATAGAGATGACAATTGTATGTAGGGTACAAAAGAGGAATGACTAAAGAGAAATACAACATTTTAGAGATTTATCCTCTGGGTTTCCAAAATGTCCTTATTTGTAATACTATCAGTTAGGAAGATAGTTAGCTATGAAGATAGCCAAGCATGTTAGATGTTTGGCATACAGTGTTCATATATATGGTGAAGCAACGAGATTGATTTGCAGGGAGATGAGAGGAAGGTGGAACAGGATGTGACATGCAGTTGAAGCAATCAAGGTACTTAGACATTTCTTAATAGGCTTCCTATTTTGATGTCAAGATACCCCTGGGGCTGACAACAGCTTGTTTCGGTAAATCTTTTCAGCCTAACATAATAAAAATAGGAATGGTTTTGCAGTTGGTAGTTTCTGTTGCTTTTTTTTTACTTTACCTAATCCTTTCTAGGAAGGAGCTTGTGGATCCATCTGGCCTGTCTGAAGAGCAATTGAAAGAAATTCCATATACTAAAATAGAGTGAGTTTGCACCAGGACTTTTGTGAATATAAAACCTCAATTTTCTTTTTTTACTGTGAACTCTGTTATACTGAAATAGAAGTGGGTTTACACATAATCTGTAAATTTTTATCTTCTACAGATGCTCATCTAGAGTGGGTTGGATGAGGCTAGCCAATATTTTCAAAATGTATTATTTTCTCTTTACAAAATATGAAAAAGTCATCTTCATCCCTCCCACACATGCAGGAAACTGCTGGATGTCTCTACGTTCTGTATGTCTCCACGTTCTGTATGTCTCCCTGTACCATCCATCAGTCTGTCCTATGAAACTGCAGAGAACTGAATTCAAACAAGAAAATGACTTCCTAGACTTCTGTCTCCTCTAAAATTTTTATTCCAGTCATCTAAGGCATGGTTAGATCTGCTCAGCCCCTTCCCTTGCTTGTCATGGGCAGCTGCTAAGGCATAACTGTTTCCATAAGAGTCAGCATCTATTTTGCTATGATAATTGCCTGTTTGGGATGCCATATGTCAGTACAAGCAGCTGTATGTGGAAGAAATGGAATCTCAGTTTGAATTACAGTGTGCTTCTACCACGCCACTATACAGAAAAGCTAAATCTAAAACTGTGTATGTTAATATATTCCTTATTAAATAGTTTAATTCTCAAATACAGGCATGCCTATTTGTGACCTCTGCACTTTTAAACCACAGATTCCAAGCAGAGAGTCATAAGAAAATCATTTGCTGTTTAAATTCAGACAGTGCAAGAAGCTGCCTGTTGCAGTTTAAAAAGAAATGGGGGGATCACTCAGTCTGCGATTAAATTTGTGCTTTCATACTGAAGATCTGATTTACTGACCTACCATTGTGAATTCTGTGCCTTTCTTAGGACTCAAGGCAACCCAATCCGCATTAGGCATTCACATTCCCCTCGAAGCTACCGGCAGTATCGGCGGTCCCAGTGTTCTGATGGTGAAAGATCTGTCCTGTCTGAAGTGAAGTATGTGAATGTGGTTATTACCAATGAACTGGTTTAGTGTGGTTGCTGGCATGACCCTCCAATTCATGTTACCTTCTACATAGTAGCTCTTCAGACCTAAATGATTCAAATAGTAGGAAAGCATTTCTGGTTCATTCTGGGCTACAGAAGCTTGGTTGATCCATTCAGAAGGGGGAAAAACTGAAAAAGCCAAAAGCTCTGTTGCACTTCAGTGGCAGGTCATGAAGTTGCATAAACAATGAGAAGCCATGAATGGCATTCCAGCTAACTTAATTCTTAATAAAGTTAAGATACTATCTGTAACACTCTTCATTAACAGCTAAATCAGTCTTGGATTTGTAAAGGTGTACACTTATGCATGGGAAAGTGACAGTCCTGTTCTAGGTTTTTATAAGGACTTAAACATGAAAAGCATCCCCCTGACTGTATCACCCTCTTGGGAGACTAGTTGTAGCTGCATGGCCCCTAGAGGAGGTGCAGCACAACTGTGATTACAGGTGGGATTCATCTCACATGAATTTGGGATGCCTGTGTAGACCTGGAGGAGACTGGCCTGAAGGTACTCACTAACTGCTAATAGCTTTCAGATATTTAGTCAGGTGATAAGCCTTTAGGATTTTGCTTCTGAGATCTATGTGGCTGACTGGGTCAGTTAATCATTCTGTCTTTGCACAGTTGTAATTTAATTCATTAAAGCAATATCCATTTTGTTATACTGTAATTCCAGTGCAAAAAATGATCTGGTGCCTCCTCTGCCTGTTACCCGATCTTCAGATTTTAAAAGTCCCAGCATTCACTTGACTCAACAGGTTAGTAGCTGTACATCCTTAGCAGTTTTTGGGGTTTTTTGGAGCAAGAAGCAGGAGCCTTGTTTACAGTGAGGGCTAAGCACAAGTTTTGTAGAAATCACTTGCATGACTGAGTCCTTTTTAAAATTCATATTGTCTTTTTTTCCATTCTTATCCAATACAGTGTGTCTTAAATTCATACCCTGGAAGGTCAATGTGCCCACAAACACATCTTCTTTCTTTCTGCCCCAGACACCCTTAAAACAGTGGCCATTAATTCCTTGTGAGCACTTGCTTGCAGTGTTTTGCTAAATATCAAATAATTAGTTGTAGTATTTCCTGAAAAGAGAGTATGAATCCAAATAGCAGAGAGGGGCAGCAGCTGGCAGGGGAGAGGGGGGAAAAGGAGGCAGTGTTCTGTTCAATCAAATAAGCGCAGAGACTAGAATTCCTGGGTGCATGTGTTTAAATACCAATAAAAACTGTTATATTAGGCTAATGCTGTCACAGCAGAAATTATCAAAATTCAGCATTTAAATTCTGCTGTACCTTTTCAATAACATGTTTTAATTTGTTCCTTTCAGAGACAGAAAGGATCTAAAGACAGCCTGATAGAAGAAACATCTCAGCAGTCCACTAACAGCACTGGTGGAAAACCCACCACCAAGATCATAAAGACTGTACAGGTTTCACGCTTCAACGTGGAGACTTGACTGCCATAACATGACAATGGTGAATGGATTTTACTCTTTAGAAATGGGGAATGTATGTGTGTGTGTGTGTGTGTGTGTGTGCAAGGGAAGGAGCTGAAGTCAACATGGTAGCAGTTTCTTCAGGAGACTTGGAAGTGCAGTCCCCTTATTGGGAAGGCCAAACTATGCACCACTGTTCTAGTGGTGTAACTGATTGAGGAGAAGCTGCCTGACATCCAAAAAAGAAGAGTCCTAGTAAAACTGAATGATCAAGAGTTACATTTCCAAAAAATGAATAAAAAAATTGCTGCAACAGACCAGAATTTATGGTCTGCTCTGTAAGTGAACAGCCATTTTACAAAATTGACTGTTAAACTGACATGATCAGGAGCATTTGCTTCAAGAGAAGCAAAATAGTAATATTTTTGGCCAATTGTGCAATACAGTGTGATATGGGGAGAATTATCTTCACAAATTTATATGGGGATCAACTTACGTCCTGAGACATAAGAACTGACAACTCTTACATGGTTTATTTTGGCCTAGCACAACAACAGATACTCATGTTTTTAATATAAATATTGATCAAATTTTGATCAAATAGATCAAAACCAACAAACTTCATAACACCTGCAGAGAATTCCATAAGGTGATACAGACTCAGTTCTCAATTTTGAATGCCCTTTTATGTCAAGAGACTACTTAATCAAGCACTCCTTATCATAGAAATACATTTATCACTTTATGGTAAACCACACGGGAAAAAAACATGGAGAATATGCACCATGTCAAGATGGCTTATAAAGGCACTTAAGTACTGGTTGGATGAAACTTGTAGAATAGGATTTAAGACAGCTAGCAAATAACCTTTTCCTAAAAAAAACCCCCAACTAGATTAGCAAAATCTGCCTTAATCTCCTTTCACATGAGATAATTAATGCTAGTACCATCTGATGCTTTTCTCTGAGCCATTTCTACTATCATCAATTGACAAAGGCAGTATTTCATGTATGCTAATAGCAATTTTTTTTCTATTGTCACATCAGGAATAATAAATTTTAATGATGCTGTACACTGAGTGGGTTATCTTCTAGTGCATATCATAAGTGAGCTTATCTCTCCTGTCCTATCATTGTGCATAAATAGCTGAAAGTCACTGATCTGCCTCCCAGTGCAGTCAGTCAGCACACAGATGACCCTGACATCACTAATTTACTAAGCTTAGGAAAATCTGTTGTGAAAGTGATTTTAAATACTGAATTTGTCAGTGAGCACTGGAAATGGCAGTAGTAGCTCATGTGCCTTTTTGCATCTGTCGTCTTTAAACTTGACTCTCAGGTCCTGTGTCTTCTTGGGACCTGGACTGGGTGAGGTCCCTTCCATCCCAAACTATTCTACACCTGTCTACACCAGGGGACTGCAGTCCTGTCAGAAAAGCAAAACTGTTTGAGAAACAGGATTGAGCACAAGGAATCTAAATTATGCCTTGCAAGTTGCATGGGAATATTGATAAATATTTTAACCAAGGGAATTGAGAAGTGAAACCTTGTATGGTGTGCTTATTTTCCACTTTATTTTTTCATGATCTGAGGTCAGGTAGATGCTACTAGCCAGGGTGACAGCCATGCAGTTTGCTTATTCCTGTCACAGGATGGATTGATCTGCAGTTGTGACATCTTGCATCATGCCAGTCAGGCAGTTTCACCTAGTATTTTTCTTTCATCACTTACTTGAGGCAGTTCTGCATCTTCAGTCCTAGTGAACAAGTCTATGAGAAAGATAAAGTGTTTAAAATTCTCTTTTCATGGAGGTTCTTCAGCATTTTCTGATTTTTCTGATTTTCTGATTTTTCTAACTTCATTGTAGGAGGTTGTCTGGCTTGGCTTCAAGTATTTGCTCAAACTGTTCTGTAAGTCTGTTAAACATAGTTTCATTGTCATTGCTCCAATTTAAAGTGGTACTTTAGCATCTATTTGTGACCATTTGTGTAGTAATGTCACATGCACCAGTTAAAAAACTCAAACCAAACAAAAAGAAAAAAATCCCAAACCATAATCTTCCTCTTCCCACCACCCTCTCCTGCTCCTCAGTCATTGTAGATTATGGTAATAAACACTGATCTAGAGTATCATGATCTTTTGGAAGATGACTGAAACTTGACAAACCTCACAAGAATTGACTAGTGTCTGCAATGAAATCCATTTCTTGTTTCTTCAAGGTATTCCAAGCTGGAGAATTGTGCACTTGCTTTTCCACGTTTGTTGCTTTGCAAACCATTAGTATTGTACTGCATTCCTTACTGAGGCACAGGCAAGTAGAAAGTACCTACTACACAGGATGATTTTGTTGTTATTATTTGGGACCTATCTGATCAAAAAGAAAATTTCTGGCAAGCTTTATAATCAACTTCATGTTTTTCTGTATGTTGCCATCTGACTATGACCTTTTGTCTATTATTGTTTGAGACCATCAGCCATGTGTGTGGTACTTTACTTATTTCACTACTTCAGAAAATAGGCTTTTACCTATACTAATAGCAGTAGATTTCAATTCTAAAGTCAAAGGAAAGTTAAGTAAAAAATTTACAGAGCCCTGGGTCTGAGTTAGTGGCCTCTCCAATGACACTATGTAGGAAGCAGGTCTTAGCAAGTCACATGTGCAGTCTGAAGTGCAGCATTAGTTTTGTATGGTCAAAAGCAAGATGGAGCAGATCATCTGTACTACACATTGTTTCAGTGTCAGTGCCAGAATATGAGAAAACTTGAGCAAACATGTTATTGTCAGCTAATAATACAGAAGAAACTTCTGCCATATATGAACCTCCTTTCCCTTCATGCTGCTTTCCCCAAGTCATTTGAGGAAAGCCATCTTTTCTTGTGATCAAATTGCTTTCGTGAAAGACCCACAAGTGCTCAATTGCAATCACTGAGTCACAACTATGATCTGTAGCCCTAAGCTAGCTGCATAGCATCTGTAAGCAGCCAGTCTTTGACATCTCTGGGCCCTGCTTAGAGGCAGTTATGCTTTTCAGATCTGGAGTGTGAATGACACTCAAATATTTGCACCTCCTGGTTAGTCAGGCAAAAGACAGGAGATGTTTAACTGTCTCATGCAAAGTTAACCATGGGGATGGATGCCATACAGACTTGTCCTCACTGGAGAAAGGGCTGATGTTTGAGGCATTCTCATCGTATTTCTGGCTTCTATTCTGCTGAACTAACCTCTGGCTGACAATCTTAACTCTCCAATTCAGTATTTACATCTTCAGCAGATTCCCTAAGTGTTCAGAATAGGCAAGAATAGGAACTCTCCCACTTACTAATTAGCAACACTTGCAACAGGGATGTATCTCTTTGAAAAACATGTATTTCATGTATACACTAAAGAGGGCCTGATAACCACATCACTACAGCATTTTTGCATTTTTGCATATTTGTTAGCTGGTTTCTTGCATTAGATCTAGCTTTGACTTGCTGTTTTTCACACTGCACTTACCCATGTTCCTGAACTTACAACTCCTATTCATATTGAGCTCATTATTATTGAATATGTTGATTGAGGAAAAAAAAAAAAAAGAAAATCATGACTACTGAAACTGCCAAATTTATCATCTTTATACAGGTGAATAGCAAACTGAATAGATAGCGCATTTTCTTTTGGGAAAAACAGTTTAATTTAAAGGTAGAAAGATGTATGAAAACAACATATAAACATATCAATGTTATACGAATATTCTATGTACATTAAGTATTCATGAAGCAACTGTGTGCTTTGTTTTAAATTGAGTTTGATAGATGGCTGTGTCAATACTTGTGTCCAGGTTCTTTAAAAGTCAAGTAAAACTTGAAATTTTAGGGCATTCCATGGTTGCCTGTGTGTCTTATTTACATAATACAAAGGAGTGAAGCCTTCAGAAACGGATTTATTTGACAACACCATCTGGTGAGAACAGGTGTAGTACCAAATAAAAACCACTTGAGGATACAGCTTTGTCAGATTAAGTATTTTTCCTGGTAGCAGAAAGTTGTCAGCCTAAGTTTTATATTCTTCTGCATAGCATACTGAAGTTTCTTTTCTTACCTATAAATCAGCAGACCACATGAGGTAGCAAACCAAATATACAGATGAAGAGCCAGTGTGGTAGATGCTCTCTCCATACTGTGCCCATTTTAATTTCTCTCCTGTATTTGCCTCCTTGGTAATAGTTGTAGTGAGGTGTGAGCTTGGCTGGACACCAAGTGTGCACCAAAGTGCTCCATCACTCCCCTCCTCAGCAACATGGCAGGAGCACAGGAAGAGAAAAGATTAAGATGGGAAAAAACCTCATCAGACAAGTTAGAGGCAGTTTAATAAATTGAAAGCAAAGGCCCTGTGTGGAAGCACTTGAAAATAAAAGGTACATTCTCTGCTTCCCATCAGTGGGTGATGTCCAAGCACTTTCTGTAAAGCAGGGCTTCAGTATACAAAGCCTTTGCTCTAGAAAATAATAGCAAATGCCCTGTCCCCTTCTAAGATGTTGCCCACCCCTGGCCTACAGATAGAATGTAGAGGGGAATGCTGGAGAGACAGCCTTGATGCAGTAACCAAAACACTGGTGTGTTACCTTATCTTTCTAGTCATCACCACAAAGCACTATGAGAACCGCCATGGAGAAAGTTAACCCCATCTGAGACTATGCCAACCTCATGAAGTACAAC
>VZTY01025309.1:0-17332 GCA_013400935.1 Turnix velox
CTTCATTGCCTCACTATTCTATTTTGGGAAACAGTCTAAACACAAGACTTACATTAAGCCAGTAAAATTTCCCAAGCTGAGGGCTCTGAAGCTCAGTGATACATCTGAACACAAATCCAGTTGCCAAGACTGTGGAAGGACAGAATCACAGAATGTCAGGGATTGGAAGGGACCTTGAAATATCTAGTCCAGTCCCCCTGCTGGAGCAGGAACACCTATATCAGGTCACACAGGAGTGTCCATGTGGGCTTTGAATGTCTCCAGAGAAAGAGACTCCACCTCCTCTTGGCAGCCTGTTCCAATCATGGGATTACTAATCTTTAATTTTTAATGAGCAGAACTGTTTAGCTTTGGAAAAACACAAATTCTAATATTAAAAAACTCTGCAAAACCATGGGAACTGAGTACTTTATAGATATAGTACAACAAATCAAATTATCTCCCAGATATAGTTCGACAAACACAATGCTTCTGTACACATGGCAGTACCAAAGGAAATGATCAGGAATTGCATGTTTTGTAGGCAGCAAATCCTAAGGAAAATGGCAATCAAGGAAAAAAGATGATGGAAGACGTATGTCAAATGATAGGCAATTGCTGTTCAGAATTCACTGATGGTCAATCTGTTGTCTAGGAATGCAAAAATATCAACTTCATGCAGGAATATGTATTCTCCAAGATTAGATAATCAAACAAAACATACATTCTCTGTCAAGCAATTAGGTTTTCTGTCATGATCACAGGTATCCTGTATCAGTAAGTAAAAAAATGTATGTATCTTCATTACCTAGTGGATAAATATTACAACTGTTCCACTTAGCAATAATCACAGAATGATATGCAGTATTTTCTTTGTTGTTAATCAGACTCATCATATACTTCCTGATTGTCTAAGAAATACACAAAAAAAACCAAAAAAGGGTAATTAACTGCATGTTGGTTGATTTGCTTAAACACAGTACCAAGGGGAGTTTTCTTCCAATAATGAAACAGTTGAATCAGGAGCATCAAAAAGTATCTGAGAAATGCAGATTTCTGTCTAAAGATACTGGTAAAATATAGGAAATATAAATTTAACATAAAATACCAAAGTACCAACTCCAAGTATAAAGAAAAAGAAGATAATTTAAAAATAATTACAGGGCATTGTTTCAAAAGCAAAGTACATCATGGATTTTCAGCTGTCAAAATGGAATTCTCAATTTGAGATGATAATATAACCATAAGAGAGGCCAAGGATCTGTTGTGGCAATGCAAAAACAGTGCTTTCCTGGGCGTTATTAATGAATTAAAAGTAAAAGTGGTGTTTTGACTATAAAAAGGGCATTTGACAACAAGTTATGCTAATAATGACCAAAAATGAGAAATTGCAATACAATATATAAAAAGGAGAGTTGGAACATTCTTGTAAAACCAGTGTTAAAAGAGATTTAACAGAAGCAGTGAAGAAGCAATTAGAACTTTTAGAAGAACGCTTGTTATCTGGGATTCAAAAGTTTTTGAAATTAATTGCCAAAATAATTTAAAGGAGTTTTGAATGGTTTTAGAGATGCAAAAAGTTCTTAAGAAATGGAAGTAAACAGATCTGCTAATGGTAACTTTAGAGGTCAGTGTTATGATATTCAATTTTGCAGCCAACTACTGAGGAGATAAAAAGTTAGTTAGTGGCAAGAAAAGTAAAAAAAATCAGCAGCTGGAAAACTTAACATAATAGAGGACATAATGTGGAGCCATCTAAACACATATGATTAGGTGATTTAGCTAGCATGGTTTTGTCAAATGTACAAATTGCAAATACAGTAAGCAAATATACTCTTTACTGCAAATGTGGCATTATTCTATATAATATATATATAAGGCAAAATCAGAATGTCCAAGTTTGTACACACAATATGCCAGGATCTTCTTGCTTTCATTACACTGAACACAAAACTTAAGTGGAAATAGACTTATTGGGCAAATCCATGGTATCTCCCGGAGTCTAAGTGAGATGGAACCAATAACAAATAAACAGCTCCTTATGATAGTAATTTTGAAGTCCTGTTGAAGCTTTTTTTGAAATGGCTATGCTGGGTGGTTGACTTTATCACAAAGACATCTTTTTCAGATCTGAAAGAAAGCTGAAAGAGTTTACATGTTGCAATGAGGTTCTCAACATTCGTTCTATATTTTGCATTATATCAAATTAGTTGTACTGAGACAAATTGCTCAGTGTGGTGCAAGGACTGGTACTTGCAGAGAAAGGTATTATTTCAGGGGATGAAATAAGTATATTTTTGCATTGAGAAGGTTCTCTTAGTGGTGCTGAAAAAAATACTGATTGCTGAGAGCAATATATTTCAACTTTCAGTTGTAGTGCTGAGGAAAATTATCCACGCTTCTTGTTAGGCAAAGAAATTGAGTGTCAATATTCTAGTGAGCCACAGGGATTCACTGTCCATAGATAAGCTAAGCCTTTTCCTAAACATCTGTATACAAACAAGGTGTAAATAAAACAAACTGCTTGCCTAATATTAATATAGAGCATAATCTTAAACTATTATGGAAAAAAAAAAAACATACATAATTTAGAGTAGCCTGAAGCAATGTGTTGGTAATAAGTATAGATACTTACAAAGTTTGTGCTTCTTCAGCCACTAAATGCATAAAAGAAATGCCCATATATTATACAAAGACATTACAATCACCCACAGTGCTGCTGATGTAATAGACCAGATAAAATTCCTGTAGGCCAATCTGCTAAGGGAAGAGACTAAACTGTCCTGCTCTAAGGCAGTGTCTTTCCATAATGCTTTAACAGGCTTCAGCATAGAAGGGAATATGCATTTTGGAAGTGAGATTTTTTTGGTTTTAATCATGTTCTGTACTCCACAGCTGATAATTATGAAGTCTCTGTTTAAATAAGAATGAAAGATAGCTTTTCCCTCTTTCCAACCTTCAACAGAAAAGTAATATTTCCTCATAAGAATACATCTATTATTTCACTAAGTCCATCTTTCCATTACAGGTTTTTTTAATTTATTCAAGATTCTTCACACATACCAAGAAATAAGGTATGACAATATTGTGTTATAATTAATGTGCAATAATTGCATGTTCATTGTAGTATTCAGTGTAAACTACACTGAATTCATCAGCAGACTAAATGTTAACACTCTTGACAGTATCTATTCCACAAATACTTGGGAAAGACCTTGTTGGTTTTTATTATAATACCTCATTACTATTTTAAGTTAAAGAAGATGTATTATTTGTTATGCTGTTAATAATTTTCACTATTTCATAGACATTTCTTATTCTCTGACTTTTCACGGGCAAACCAGTAAATGCCTTGGTGAAAGACTAAACTGTGCTTCTAAAAGACGCCAGCCAGATAAGATGGAGAATGACTAATCTGGAAACCACTTTGCAGCTTAGTGTGGACACAGATAGGAGAAAAGATCTTTACTAAACAGTCAGATGCCTGGACACTAAGCATTGTTCTTCTTTGAAAAACACTGAGACAAAAGTAACAAGGATATTCTGGGACTTGATTCCATCTTCTTCAATTTTGGTTAAGGGGTATGGTAGAATAATATAAATGTAGAATCAGCTGAGATGGAAGGGACTTTTAAAGTCCCTCTTGTGCAAACCTCCTGCAGTGACCAGAAACGTATTGCACTAGATCAGGTTGCTCAGACCCTCATCAAGCTTGGCCTAGAACCTCTCTACTAGGAATGGGGCCTCCATTACCTCTCTGGGCAACCCATGCCAGTATCTCATCACCCTCATTGTAGGGTGAAAAGTGGTTTTTTTGTTTTAATTAATTCTATGAACCAATGTGCTATCTAAAAAATTTCAAAAGAGTTACCATCATCCATGCAAGCAGGAATTTTTTGAATTTCAGTTTTATTCTGGCATTAGAGAAGAAGGAAAGAATGAGATTGGTGACTTCTCTTGGTTGCTATTTATCAAAAATAAGAAAGAACAGATTTTTTTATCGAGGCATTTCTGACAAGGCACGTTAGTTTCAAGTACTCTGAGAAATTTATTTTTTTAACATTACCCACATTTTTCTTCCTCAATGAACTATTAATAATTTATTTTTATTGCCTAAACCGAATGAGCTCAGAAAATAGGCAACAGGAGTAGTGAGATCTTTTCTGTTGTTGTTCAATCATTTCTGATTTTTTGTTACTACATAATCCTCAACAGTCTCCATAATTAGAATTAATTAGCTTCTGGTGTACAATTGTCTTTAATCTGAAAAAGAGGGATTTTGTCCTCAGCTGTGAGACATGTGGAGTAAGTGACTAAGCATGTTCAAAAGTTGCACCTGTTTTTAAGCAAATTAAAAATACATTCTATTACTCAGTTAACATACTTTTGATTTAAATATGCTGTATGCTACAAAAACATCAAATTAGCTCCTGATTTATATATATATTTGTAATTTATAATGCAACTACTGGCTATTTAGGTATAATTTTCTGTGAGAGTTAATTAAACCCACATGATCCTTTATTCCTCGAGAGAGATGTGTGTTGCTCTTATAAGTTTTTTATTGCTTATATATATTATCAATGATTTTTGTATAGACACATTAGAAAGAAGCCATACTATTTCTTCCATTTTTACAGCTCTCCCTTGAACTTTTATAACAGTACTGTAGAACAACACACACTTCATTTAGAATAGAAAGATTCTGAAATATGAAGGTTAAAGTTGAATACCTACCAACTTTTTGTGCACTTGAATGTCATCTGTAGATTTTCTTCAGAAGCAACTGCTTACTGCAGTAACAAAGGACTAACTGTATTACTTACTGGTCTTCTTCAACAGATGGAGTCCAACAAAATAAGCACTTTTCATGAAGGAAGGATGCACATGTTACATATCAAATTCAAACCAGAAGAAAATTCAATCGAAGAAAGTATCTGAAATTTCTTTTTCATTATGGCAATTTTTTTTTTTTTGGAGAAAAAGTGTAAGGTCCCTTATGAAAGTTACAGTAAAGAGAGTTTTTCTGTAAAAGATTTCCATCTTGTACCTGGGAGCCTTTGCCACTGAGGTGCAAGCTGTGAAATGTCATAGACTAAAGGAATTTGAGCTCAGCAGGATGTATGTGTCATTCAGAAAAGCAAGTGCTTACATTGTCTTCGAGAACAAGAGCTGTTGCATCACAAAAGCATTTAGGAACTACAAAATTTAGGACATGTTCTGCAAATCATTAAGGGCTATAGCCAGTGCAGCAAGATCAGCTCACACCAGAGGAAGACAGCATTCAACACACTGGAGATCCCACGATACCATACTTCAGCCTGTGATATTTCCAAGGACTTAGAACATGAACCTGCTGAGTTCTTAAAGCATTCCTTCTAAAGACAGGACAAGGAATCATGAAGTAACCTGCATCTTGGATCATGTTAGCAGATTAAAAAATCCCAAGTTCAGTCTCTTTGTTTTTACTTTATTTGCTTCTTCTTAAGCATAATTTAAATCAATCATTAAACTGTGCTGAAGAGTCAGGTAAAGTTCCTTGAGAAGAAGCAAAAGCCCTTACAGGTTTATATCATAATATCAAAATGTTCACACTATTGTTCTAAATCGAATTACATTAGATAAAATCAGGTTGGAAAAGTAAAATGAGAGTCAACTACACCTTCTTTAAAACACAACTTACTTACTGCAGGCTAAATAAGTATAGCTTGATCACATTTAATAGTTAAAATTTTGGAATATTCAGAAAATGCAATTAATTGGAAGACAATTTTCAAGATCAGTAAAGAATGTTTGGAACCTAATTATCAGTAAAAAAGACAGAATGAGAAGTAACTCGAGGCCAGACAGTCCAACTTACTGATCATAGCTACTAAACTCAGACCAGGCTGCTTGAAGCTTTATAGAGATAGATGTTGAAAATCTCCCATTTTTTTTCTATAAATTTTATAACTTCAAAGGTCATAAAATTCTAAAGACTTCAAGTTACAATGTTGTGTCTCATTTAAATGAGAAACTAAATAGTCAGAACTCTGCCAATGAATCTGAATGGTTCCCCTTTCACAGCTGTTACCTTAGTGTATTCCAAAAACAAGCATGTAGAATTTAGTTGTCTTCCAAGGAAAACTATTAAAATAACAACACAACAACAAAACACATAGCTATGTGTTATAGATAAAATGAATTTTCTTTTTTTGATGTGCTACAACATTTTTTTCTGTAGCAGTACTAAACATATGCTGTGGATAAGTAAATGCGGTGTTTAAGCAGATTTACCATCTTCAAGACACATGAATTCTCTCTCACAGTGGCTCTAGGTTGGCAATCAGAGAAACTGCTTGTGATATAGTGACAGTTTCCCAGTTAGCTTGGAATAAGGAATGGCTCTCATCTGAGTAAGACGCTTATTGAAATATATGCTTGTATGATGTGCAAACAAATGCTAGCTCAACAAAACCTAAGTTTACATTGATGATGTGCATTTACTCCATGTATCCAAAGTCATGCTTCTATGCAATATGCATTTTAATAATTTCCTCATACACATATTAAAAGAGGACAAGAATTGTTACTCTTGGTATCTTGCTTGTGTTTTTATCTTCTGACTGTGAAATTAATTACAGTCTGAATTGATAATAAAGAAATTTATATTGTGATGGAGATATTAACTGTCAGTAAAATACCCACTTCCTTCATGCTGCCTTCTTTTAGATATTGAGGAGGAATCATCAAATAATGCATTTATGTTAGTAAGACTTGTTGCTGGAAAGCAGTAAGGCCAATGATAGGAATGACTTATTTAGTGATTTATTTTTTCCTGTGACTATGATCACTAATAACAAAGCTCCACTTTTATGTGTCTCTGTGTCTAAACATATTTATCTATTCCGATGATAACTGTACAGACAAGGGCTATCCAGTGTAAGAAAGAAAACTTCAGGTAGCTGAGCTCTGCAGGGCTTATAATCTACAACAGCAAGAAAGATATGCCAAGGACGTAAGGAATAGAATTAATAATTCCACTAGAAAATTCTACTAGAAACTGGGTAAGTTCTTAGCTCTAGCTGTTTTACAAGGCATATCCAGCTAGGCAGCATGAGTCAGTCTCCACAGATCAAGGAGAGACTTTTCACTGATTTTGACAGGAATGCAGGATAAATTTCATCTTGGTAGAAATATGAAATATGTGAAAAAAAAAATGGTAAAAGTAAAGAGAAGTCCCCTAACAGAGTTTTGTGTAAGAAATAGCAGCTTTCTGGTGAAGTCTTTGCTGTGATGGTTTAAAGGCAAATTCATATAAGCAGCTGACAAGGCCTCCAGAGTCTCCTCATTACAAAAGATGATGAAGCATTACAAGGAGCAGAAGCAGTGGCAGCAGGCGGTGGCAAGACCCAAGGAGGGATGGAAGATGGATAGAGGGTTGTCTGAACAGGTGTTTCCTGAGCAACTGACTGTTGACCTGTTGTCTGGAGGAGATAGCAAGGGATGATCCTGTGGCCAGCAGTGCATGAGATTGAAGCAGGTGAAAGCAGTCTTCCCAGCTCATTGCAATGGACAAACATATATATTTCCCAATGAGTGGGGAGACACATGACAGCAAACACACATGCCTCAGCACGGTCATCACCCAACAAAAAGCAGTTGCCCTCACTTCTCCTGAGCTTCTAGCATCCAGTAGAACCAATGCAGCCACAAAGGCAGAGCTCCTTTTCAAGCACACAATCACACAGATTTCTGGCTCTGGAACGTGTGAAGGGATATTCTGGAAGGTAGAAAATGATTGCAAGCAAGACAGCAGGAGGTGTCATCAGATTGCTCAGCTGCTCTGCTTGGCTGCTGCAGAGACAGGACATTGATCTGTGTCAGGAGGAAGGCAGTTTCACAGGGGATAATGAAGGTTAGAAAAAGGTTATAGCAAGGAGTAGTAAGTGAAATATCTCTTTACCTTCTAAGTAACTTTCTAAAAAACCTTACAGAACAGGTATGAGACCCTGGGTATTGCAGATGAAGAGTATAATGAGAAACAGAAGAAACCTTTGCAAGCCATATTGCCAAGATCAGATACCAATCCCTCGTATAAAACCCGCATTAAAATCAGTGCTGAGAAGAAACTATGGGGAGCTATGGTCACTGGTGGTTCCCTCCTGTGTGACACAGATTCACCCGTTTGCAGATTGGAACCTCTTTTCAGGGAAATTTGATGCATTCCTGGGGTTGGCATTAGAGATGCCACCACAGGACTGAAGAGCCTAGTCCAACCTTCGGGCTACTATCCATTGCTGCTTTTCCATGTGGGTAAAAATAACTGTGAAACAAAATGTCTGAGGTTAGTAAAAAGTTATTTCGGAGAAAAGAATTATAACAAACTTGGGGGAATAGGTAGTGTTTTCCTCAATCCTAACATTAATAGGTGGGAGACTTTGCAAGAGACAGGCAAGCCCAGGTAATCAATACATAATGGCAGGTGGCTGGCTTGGCCATGGTGATCATGAAATGTCAGATTTTTCACCTAGCCATGAGCAGGTTAATGCAGAGCAGAAGCATAAATTGGTAGAGGAGTGGCTGGAGATCTACGGGTACTGTTCAACAGCAGGCTCAAGATGAGTCAGTAGTGTGTCCTTACAGCCAAAAGGGTAAATTGCATTCTGGGGTTCATCAGACACAGTATAAACAGTCAGTCAAAAGCATGATTATCCCTTCCAGCTGAAACAGTCTTGTTGCCTCGCTCTGCCCTGCCCTGCTCTCTTCCTTTCTTCTAAGAATTTAGCATGTTGATTTTTTGCTTAGAAGATAAGCCAGTAGCAGCTTGACTTTCTAGAGATCTGGATTCTTCCCAGTCTAGTGAATATATTGCTGATATGGAGAATACACAATGCATTAATACAACAGAAGAGATACCACTAGTATTGATAGCACTGTCTGAGATTTACTAATATATTCATGCTTCTATTGTTTTACTCTATGATCACGAAAAGGAATTGTATTTCTCCTTGAAATCAAGGACTGTACTCTGTTTGAATTTGCTTAGCTAAAAGGTGCAATAGTTGGGAAATTAAGCCTTTAATGCCCTTTCAATTGAGAAGGAAATACTGGATGCAGTACTTTAGAAAAGGCAATTGAAACAACTGTTAAATTAATGATGGAAAGCCATCAACTTTTAAATAAACGAATGGAACTTGACATCTCTTATTATGTGGTCCTTTTATATATGTGTATGTTAGTACAACAGAAAAGCACGGACTGTTTATCATCTTTGGGGAGAGTTTAGTCTTTTTAACTATATGTGAACACAGCACTAAATGGAAAACTACTTTGACATTAATTTTTGCTTATGATAGATAAGACTGGATACCGCATACATCATCTCACTTAGAAAATTATACTTAGTGAAGAAGGAAATCATGACATGTGGTTAATATAAAGGTACTTACTGGGTGGAATAAAAAGCAAGGGAGATGGATTGTAAATAGAGGTCTTTTCCAAGACTGGTTATTTTTTGGTTTGACAATGTTAGGTTTTGAAATTTGTGATCTTGAAGTATATGTAAAGTGTAAATTCCCATAGTAGGGTGGGTTAATAAAAGTTCTTGCAAATTGTTTTTTACTTACATCAATCACAATCAGAAATAATGAGTCTGTCAGAGTTTCTTCAACTGACATCGTAACTGTCCAGTAGATACTAGCACAGGACTGTATAAATTGATTTGATGTCATTATTTACAATTAGTCTGAAAAGTAGGCCAAGCTATTACTTACTGAAAACCTCTCTTGTCTGTGACCAGACTTTAGCAGAAGGACTTGACTGTGCAAATTTCTGTATCCTTACTCTCACAGGAATTGAATACAACTAAGCTAGCATGATAACCTGCTCTTTAAAGATGATTCTACTAATACCTCAGAAGAATTGCCAAGGCTGAAAATATTCATCCATTCTCTTTTGTCTTAATCTCCTTTATTAACAGATGTATGGCTGCTTGTCTACAGGACAAGCTTACAATTTCTCAGGACCATTTGAGTCAATTGAAATACACAAGCAGAGCAGTTCAGGCTACAGCAATAAAAGAATAGCTTTGACTTAAAATCTCATATAAATGTAATGTTTCTTGTTTTCCTAGTATTTCACAGAGAACGAGAAAGGCATTGTGATATGGAAATCATTAACAGAAGAAACACTGATTCATAAGCATATTCCTGCTAATGTGTTACAAAACTGATCAGAAATTACCTCTGTGTGTTTTCTTTATTCAACTGGTTACACTCCAGAGGAAACAGATAATAGATCTATAATTTTAATTTTTTGAATACCCATTATAACTTCTCTGTATTGGCAGCTCAGCATAGGGGATGGCTGAAACTGAAACAGTTGGTCTCCTATTAAAACCCAGTAGAAGAAATCACGTTGTAGCATGTAAGCCATACAACTCCTAGAGTAACTGTTAAATGCAATTTTATCTGTATCCAAAGCCTAAATTCCTGGACACAACAGAAACATGAAATGCATGAAACTCTATCCGTATGCATGTAATTTGTGGGAAGCAAATGGCTGGGATTAGAATTAAAGAGCAACATTAATTGCATGTTTGAGGAAGAACTTGAATAGGACTACTCTGTCCAGATAGCAACACTCTTATTATCTAGGTTCATAAGCAAAGGCAGGATTTGCATGTCACCATGAACACTGCATTGTGGATTGTATCAAGAAAAAAGAAAACCTCAATAAGTAATCTATTGATTAAATTTAATTAGACAACTTTCTGTAAGTCTTTGTCTTTAGTCTTGAAATTAAGACTCTGACATGAGGATTTGCTGCATAAATCCTTTGCTTGTTTTACAAAACATAAAGGCACAGCAACATGGGAATGCATGCTAAAAAATGTAGTGTGTTAGTTTTTTTTCTTAAGGGAAGAGCCCCATGAAAGTGCCATCCAAGGCAATTCCTGAGAGACCCATATCTGCAAATATGTTTAATGTGGGCACAAATTGGGAAATACTCTGTACCACACTGCAGAGGGTCAGATTGTAGAGAGGCTAAAGTCTGCTCTGGGTAAGAGTTACATTTTAAAAATGCATTACCTGGCTTTTTTTTTTTTTTTTGCAAAAGCAAATGTCTACATATTGCAGTTCAAAGGAAACCCAGAGCACCACAAGAGGACGTTCTTCTGAGTAAAGAAGCTGTTTACGTACAATAGAATTAGAAAGCATAGCTTTTCAGTTGGCTGAAATAAAACTGAGTTGGTGTGCAATAGGCCATATAAAACAGAATGACCATTTTGATGCTTTTGAAAGTACCTTTGAAAATCAAGGACATCCAGGACAATTATGAATTATGTGTACAACCACTGAATTGTATTTTTATCTGTAATTTAATATTGTCCTGGCTGATGCTTGATGGAAGCTGCATTTTCCCTCAAATGCACATCCAAATTAGATGTTATTTCTTATTGAACAGGTTAACAAAAATTACTTTTTTAAAAGGCAAAAATATATCCATAAAAATTCCATTAAATTTAATTTCACAGAGAGGTGAAATCATGTGGAGTTGAATTAGTTATTACATACATGAAAGCAAAATTTGTGAGCAGATTTAGATTGGCAATGCTGAAAGAAACAGAATTGCCTCTTCATTGGCTAAGGGTCATTGGCCATATTTTTTGCCAACATAATTGTTTTGTTCTGTGAAGTGAAAAAATAGTTTTTTTATGAGCATGTTTGATTGCATATTTGGAGACACTGCCCATGAATACACCAATAAAAAGAACATAACACATGAATTCCTTTAACATATAAAAGCTTTTTCACAGAATGTATTACTTACTATACTAATAACTGAATATACCATATCACAATGCTTCCCACTTTTTATTCTTCTGAAGTCAAATTCAATGAGCATCTTTTGAATACACAGATATAAAAACATGCTGATATAAAAACATCATACTTGATAAGTCATGTCTATCAGTTGAAGTACTCCGTGAGCAAATAACAGGGAATATTGCACTCATTTTTAGAAAGGACAATAAGGAGAATCCTGGGAACTACCAAACAATCAGACTCACCTTCAAAGCCTTCATGAAATAGATCCTCCTGAAAGATATTGTGAAACACATGGAAGACAAGGAGGTGAACAGAAGCAGACCAGATAGTTTCCAAGCAGAAATCATACCTGACTAATCTATTGTCCATCTACATTGGAGTGACTCCATCAATGAACAAGTGAAGAGCTATGGATGTCATCAACCCGGACTTCTACAAGGCTGTTGTTACAGTCATACAAAATAGTCTTGCATCTAAATTGAAGATACCAATTTGATGGAAAGACTGCTAGATGGATAAAGAATTGGTTACAGTCAATATATCAATGTGTAAACTGGTGTAAACCAGTAACAAGGGTCTTTGTTCCTCGACATTATATTCTGTGACCAATTCTGTTTAATGTCTTCATCAATAAAATAGATAATGGAATTCAGTGCAGCCAGCCACATGTGTAGGTGACACAAGCTGAGTGGTGCAGTTGATTCCTTTGAGGGAAGAGGTGTTATTGAGAGGTACAATGACAGGTTTAAGGAGTGGGCCCATGTATATCTCATGAAAGTCATCAAGGCCAAGTGCAAGGTTATTGGCCTGGTTTTGGCAGTCACTGATATTGACATGGAAAGCAACACAGAGAAGACCTTGGGGATATTAGCAGATGAAAAATTATGCATGAGTTGTTAGTGTGCTCTTAAAACTCAGAAAGCCATTTGTAAAAGAAGCACAGCTAAGTCACAGAAGTTGATTCTCCCCCTCTACTCTACTCTTGTGAAATACCACCAGAGCTTCCAGTTCTGCTCTGGGGTCCTCAGAAGAGGAAAGACATGGACTTGTTAGACCAGATCTAAAAAAGGGCCACAAAAATTATCAGTGGGCTGGAAAAATCACTATAATGAAGAAAAGCTGAGAGAGTTGGTGTAAAGAAAAGGCTCTGGGGAGACCTTTCTGTGGGAGACTTTTCAATACTTAAAGAAGACTAATAGGAAAGACACAGAAAAGCTTTTTATCAGGACCTGTGGTGATAAGACAAGGGACAATAGCTCGAAACTGAAAGAGAGTAGGTTTAGATTGAATAAAAGGACGATAATTTTTACCATGAGTGTGGTGATACACTGGAACAGGATTTCTGGAGAAAGAAAATTTGAAAATTTAGTTAGGTAAAAAACAATGACATAATTTTCTTTGTACAGCAGAATAGACAGGAAAATTTCTTTTATTAACTGTGTCTAGAGAGCTTCTGACACAAAAGATGATGGTTCACTAAGTGTTTAGTCCATTTGAAATTTTTCATGCTTGTCTATTAAGTAATTAAGCAGTTACTGCATAGCAACTGCTATTTATTAATTAGTATCTTAATTTAATGCAAATTACTCCCACGATGTATCACCATTTCCAATGGGATAAGTTGAGCATATGAACATTAATTCTTTAGAAACTGGCCATGTTTGTTACAATGTTGTGTTCCATTTTTCTAAGGATTTTTTTGTTGTCGTATAGTTTGGTTTTTTAAACTTTATCAGCATAAGAATTACCTTGACTACTATTTTTCTGAGAATCAATGTGGCTACTGCTTGCTACTCATCATAATTCATAGTTCAATAAACAGTACCCTTTTCTAACTTATCAAAATTCAGTTAGTCACCGTATACATGGATGAAAAGCAATTCCATATAATCTGAAAGGCTTTGACCTGACTAGCGGAGACAATAAGCAATAGTGTACTCAGCAGGGAATCCCATTTGTTATTTCAAATACAATAAATTATACCAAGTCATATGTATGACAGAAATTCTCTAGTATAGTACAAAAGCCATTAACTCACACTGAGATCTGGCATATCTCCAAGTGATTTGAGTGGAATTAGGCCAGTGATAAATTTGGCCCATTAACTTTTGCATGGTTTCTGCTACACATAACTTTGTACATCCTGTATTCAAACATTTTATTACTAAGATTAATAGCCTCTTCCCTATTGCATTAAGAATCCAATAGCATGACAAGGAATGAATAGGATAATGCAAAATGCATAAACTCATTTACAGAGTAGGCTGTACTATTAAGTGACAATTGAAAACCCTTACTCGAGTCCATTATTTGCTGTACTGACAAAATATTAGATACTCATGGAATCTCAGACAGACCCTGTCATCTCTGTGCACACTGTCAGGCTTAGTATCTGTAAATATTATCTGAAGAATATCTATCTTATTCTAAACAACTGATGTATGATTCTCATTAATGACATAACAGTTAATGTAGCAATATGACTGCTTTGCTTCAAAGATTTTTGGAAAGTTATGAGTTAATAAGCTTTGAATGCTACTTGGCCCAAAAACTTAGAAGAATTTAGTCTTCACTGGATTAGGTGAAGAAATAGTTTACTTAAATATAAGGTTTCCATTCTTTGTTATATAGGTTCCTATTTATACTATTTCACAAGAAGATGTGGTCAGACCCGAGTCAGAGTAACTCTTTAGATGAACCTTCAGGATCACACATGATATTTTGCAGACGTCACTTCTGATGATGTTAATATTGGTTTTCAGTGCTGTTAACTTAATGCTTTATCTCCAAAAAGTAGGATGACTTCATGTAATTTTTCAGCATGACTTATCTACATTGCTGCAGATCTTGTATGCCTGAGCAGCACAATGCATTACTGTAATGGCTACCAGGGAAGGAAATTAAAGGGCCTGCATAAGGAACAAGTTCAAGAGGCATATTAAAATAAGCCAGCTAAAAATCTAAAGAATGTATGCAGGTTTTTAATCAGTGACAGATTTGTTCTTTTTCCTTAGAATAAATCCCGTTTCTCTGCTGCAGCAAACTGCATGTCATCATTCACATGTGAGAGGTTAAATACTACTTTTCCTTTTTTACATTAATTTTGCTTATCTGTAAATAACTACAGAGGGCCCAGAACAAGGGCAAATCTAAATCAGCCTTGCTGAGTCATTCCTCCATACACTCCTATTTCAAAGTAATTTCTCTCCACGCACATATTATAATTGCTCATTATTTGATTGTGAAGTAGTACAACTCATGTTCCACTTCATAACAAAGAGTAGCAATGTATTGATACTTTTCTTGTTTACTGTAGTGTAATTGGTGAATATGTGTTCTGTTGTAATAGTGAAAAGAATTTGACAATGCAGTTTATCACTCAGTATTTCACTTTTTTTTTCCTTCTCATCACTTGAATGAAAATAGAAATATAAAGACCACAATTGACTAAAAGTATTTGTCATGGATTGTGCCAAATTGTATCCTTGCACTAAAATTAGCTAGTACTAGCCTAGGATTTGGTTGACCTTCCGGGCTGCAAGCCAACAGTGGTGGCTCATACTGAGTTTGTCATCCTCTGACACCCACAAATCCTTCTCTTCAGGGCTGCACTCAAGCCACTCTCCATCCAGCCTGCATCTGTGCTTGGGATTGCCCTGACCCAGATGCAAGACCTTGCACTTGGCCTTGTTGAACTTTGCGAGGTTGGCAAGGGACCAGCACTCATGCCTGTCAAGGATGGCTTTCCTTCCTTCTGGCCCACACAGCTTGGTGTCATCTGCAAACTTGCTGAGGGTGCACTCAATCCCACTGTCCATATTTCCTACAAAGATGTTAAATGTCACTGGTCCCACATGGACAGCGAGCCATTGACTGAAACTCTTTGAGTGCGACCATTCAACCAGCTCCTTATCCAGCAAGTGGTCCATCTGTCAAAGCCATTCTTTTCCAGTTTGGTGACATGGATGTCATATGGGACAGTTTCAAATGCCTTGCACAAGTCCAGATAGATGATGTCAGTTGCCTTTCCTTTATCCACCGATGCTGTTACTCCATCATATCAACTGTTATCAACACTTATCAGCTATTCAAAGTCAGTTTGACTAGTCAAAGTGAAAGATGTCCCTGCCCATGGCATGGGTTTGGACTAGATGATCCTTTTGACCCAAACCATTTTATAATTCTATGAATCTATACTGATCCTAAGTAATACAATTTTGCTTGGAATTAGATTGAGAAATATGATGAATCTGCACATTTTTTACATCTTTAATTCAATCTAACTATTGAGCACTATAAAACAGAGAACTGGTAATATTTGGAATGAAAGGAAATGAATCCATCATCCTCTATAGCTAGAGAGGGGAATAAAGAGGTATTGCACATTATTAAAAAGAAACTCTTTCAGCTGGTCAAAATTAGTACTTTATAATATCATTGTTGATAACAACTGAAGAAGCCGGTGAGCAGTAGAAAAATGAAATTTCTAACTGCAAAGGAGAAAAAACAGAAGAATAATGGTCCCTGTAAAATCACTTGATCAGTTTGGATTAAACTCTGTCTTGTGACATACCATTGAATCTGTAATATAAGTCCATAGATATCTTGCTGAAAGAATTGATGTTTGTTCTTTTAAGGACTGCATCCCATCTTACAACGCAATTAACATTATATTTTTCAAAAGTTCTTCTTAAAATTAGAGGTCCTCCTTGGTGCATGGCAAAATAAGACAGCATTTGAGCTTGATTAGAAGGTAGAATATAGAAAGAACATATATACATTAAATATCTTTTAAAAATTGACTTTTACAAGTCATCTGAGTCTGCTTGTGCTGCCTCATGATGTGTAATTTATTTGTCCTCATAATGCACCTCCTGCACAACATACAAAAGCTGATATTTACATTACCACCTCTCTTAATACTGGCCATAAACTATAAGATACATTGAGCAAAACTGAAATCAACATTATGATGGGTTGGACTCTGCCTTCTCATGTGCAAACTATGGTTTCATTACTGCTGTGTGAGTCATCTACATGCTGAGAGATTTTACTTCAATCAGGTAATGCCACTTAACATTACGGGAGCAAAACATTTCTAGTACTGCAGGTGTCTCAAATCTCTGATAAAACTCAGAATAAAAGAACCTGGAGGAACAGAAAGGAAAAATAAAGGGGCTAGGCATATCTGGGCAGTAAGCAAATTTTCATCTCTGAAATCTAACAGTTTGACTGTGTGGCAATGACAAAAAAGAGAAGAAATATGAAATTAAATAAATATGTTGATGAGGAGACTGCTTGATTTATCTTTGCTGCACCAGATAAGATGAAAGCCACTAGAAGGAATTCTGGAATGAAATAAATTATTTATAATGCATGTATGGATGTGGTAGCTTGCCCTTGTTGAATGGAGTGATGTATTTTGAAATTATATTCTGATTAGAACCTGAGGGATGATAACACTATATCCCATAGAAAAAACCTTAATTTCTTTCTAGGAAGGACATTGAGCTATTGGAGTGGGTCCAGAGGAGGGCCAC
>VZTY01025309.1:17670-52596 GCA_013400935.1 Turnix velox
ATTCTAAGTCAGCAAAGACTATTAGACACAGACTTCCAAACAAAGTATAATTTTTTGATGGATTTCTTACAAGATCTCTCATACAAATTTATAATTCACAGATTAAATATTTTAGTGAATTTTGCCCAATAGAATCATTGCCTTTTAACTATATACAGGTACTTCAAAATGTAATGCTGAAGTCTGGAACAATTCTACTTGGTGAATTATCACAAACATAAATAAAGTTTAAATTTTGCTTTTTGATCCACAATTAAAACTAAATTACATAGGTGATTTTCTTTTTTATGTAAAAGTTGAGGAGCTGAAGACAAATGCACATGCGTTTACGCTATTCATTTTGTCCTTATCATTGGTAGCATCCTCCAATTGGTCTGTTTCCTTTCAAAAGAGAAGCCTTTTTCAATCAGCCTTGTGACTATGTGCAGTCCTGGAAGTGCTATTCAACAACCCATGCTTCCAGTCTGCACATTTAACAAATACAGAATAATTTTTTAAAAGCAAAGTTGCAAAGTTCATACTACATACTATTTTATCTTAGAAGACAAGCAGGAAATGTCTGTTTTAAAGTCTGTCTGATGGTTTTCATGGTAAAATTGTTGTTTTCAGTTACTTAGAGAAATTAAATATCTGCTGAGTATGTAAATTATCACATTATTCACAGTTTGTTAAATCATTTTCCCAAACCTCATGTTCCCTTTAAATATAAGCTATAGATTGACAAAGAAATGGAACATTTCAGGGATTCAGGAAGTCATAAAAACTGTCTCTCTGTTGATATAAGCAATTTTCTGCTGTACTCTGAAATGAGTTCAGGACTCCTTTTTGGTTATGGTAACAGTGTGGGCTGGAGAAGAAACAAACAAAAACTCATTTCACATGCACTTAGAAAGCATTTCCATGCAGTTGTCTTCTTTAGGAAAGAGCTGTGAAATACTCTTCTAAAGCGTTCCTCTTGTGCCCCCTTCAAGAGTCCAGTTACTCAGAAAGCAATATTCTTCCAAATCTAAGAAGTATTAAGATTTTGCATCATAAAAGGTTGATTTCTTGCACTCAAGTTCTTGACCTTTATGGTAATAAAAAACAATGGTTTTTTTGAATTGTGTTTTCATATTTAAGAAATCACATTTTAAAAATCTGTCATAAAAAAATTCTGAGAGAATGAAGTTAATCATTGTAACAATGACATACAAAGCTGTCTGTATTATATAATTGTTCTTGTATTATATAATTCAAGATTGTTTCTGAAATGTGCATCCTGCACTGGGAATTGCCAGATAGTTATGGAACAGAAATATCAGATCATTCTCATTGTGAAAGTCTCACAGTTTTTATGATCATCACTCTACAGGACATTTTACATTTTATATTTCCATTTTACATCAGCACATTGACGTATTAGTTACTTACCCAAAGCTGCACCAGGAATCTGTGTAATTAAACGTATGAAATAGTAAAAATAATGCATGAGAGAGCAAAATTAATAAATGAAGGAAAGGATTACATAAATGTTCAAACTGGAGAACAGTTTTGCCTTGTGGAAGTTTAAGTAAAATAAAATGGATCTTATCTTTAAATACGCATGTGGAGTGAAGGGAAAGTTCTTGTGGTTTTTCTTCTGAAATGAATAATACAGAATTAATATAAGGCAGGTCATTCAGCTTACTGTAGTTCCAGTAAAAAAATGAAGCTTTTAACATTCTTGACCTTTCACAGAGAAGCTGGAGAAAATCAAGTGAATTAAATTACCAGAAAACAACACTATATCTACCAGATTAATCTCAAATCTTGGGGTTTTTTTGTTTTAAATGTCAAAGGTAAAAAAAATATTTTATTTTACCAATATTACATGATCTTTCAAATGCCACTAGGTAGTTTTCACTAGAGAATACTTGCATTTTCATCCTTACTGATGATATGTTCAGGTATGAACGGTGTCTTCTAGGTAATAAAACAGTGGATATATTTAGATTTTTACATATCACAAATAAATTAAAATCCTCTATGTACATTTGGGTTGAAATTCAAGGAGATAAATTCCTTCTCCTGACAGAGGTAACTAAAAAAACTCATCAAGTATCACTTATTAGCAGTAACTCAGACTACACTGTCATGATAAGCAGTTTCCAAAGATGTGGAAATCACTAATTTTGGATTAAAATATCTTTTTAGTAAACTTAAATTTCTCTTCACTTTTTATATATCTTTTTTGAGGCCCAAAGATTTAAATTTCAAAAGATGAAATATTCTTCTGTCATTGTGATGATACAGTATATGATTCTATTATATATAACATCAATACGGATATAGGAAATAAATTAATTGCAATTAATAGAAAATAAATGAAATTATTGAAATTATTCAATTAAAAACATTCACACAAATCAAGTAGTTTTAACTATCCTATATTTACAACAATATAGGATCACATTTTCCTTTTCACCTTATTGGAGAAGGACCCAAAGTGCCATCTATTATGTAGCACCTAGTTCTGATGCTTCACAATATTTTATCTGTTTCTCAGTCTTTATCTTTCCTTGGAAATACTGCACACTGTGCTACTCTTCAGAGGTATCTCTGAATTTAATCCAGAGTCATGTCATCATAACTTAGAGCAGAAAATGCCTCACTCTGCTCTCATAGATGTTCTAAAAGGTCAGAATCATCCATTCACTTGAAAAAAACGTGGTCATTCTAATGTGGTCACTCTAATTTATGCCAATGTTCCCAATCTTATGCCACACAATAAGACTCTCCTGAATATGAATTTATTAAGTAATAATTTATGCCTATGTACTGCATTAACTGTTGACCTTCAGTCTTGCACTCAATATGTTAAATCTGAATTATTGCATAGTACATTGTACTTTATAGTGGTTCATTCCTAAGCCATAATGGTATAGGTAAGAGAGGGATATAGATAATACCATCACAATAAATAACTTCTCTGCTGGCAAAATAACTACATTGTTATAGTGAATCCTTGCCATTTCTGCATAAATTTTTGTGCCTATAGAGTATATAAGACAAGGCTTGTCTTGGTGGTGGATGAAAGTGTAAAATAAAATAAAATGGTTTGTTAGAAGTTTTCATTTCTGTTTAACACTCATCTGGGAACTGAATGTTTAACAGTGCTGGTAGTACATCATTAACGTCTTCCATCTTTACAGTTTTACCTCTATTAAAAGCAAAACCAATTACTTTTTAAAAAAATAAAACATCTAATCCATACTATTAGTTACCACACTAATTTAATATCATTTTACTGAATTCCTTTCAGTTCTGATTCTGGAAATCTGTATTTCCTGCTATGTTATGTTGAATTATTTGCTTTTATATTTTACATTTCCTGAAATTAGTGATACTCTTTGATATATTAACTGTAGCTTCAGAAAGGATTTCCTTCATATCTGTAATAGATGTTGAAATATGAATGAGATTCACCATGAACCACATTACTTTAGGCACTAGACACAGGTTACCTATGTCTATTACTGTTCTCCTGTATGAGCTTTGTGAAACTCTCCGTGGCATAGATTTACTCCTTTTACCTTCCCAGTGAAGTTCGTAACAGGCATCTGTGAGATTTAACAGGTGCTGCAGCTTTTCCCCATGGTGGATTTGGCCACCTGTGCATCAGGCTAGTTTGGACCTGGTGCAGCTGTAGAACCCTGGTCAAGAGCTGTGAGAAGAAAGGTCCTGCCCTTATCTCAAGGGAGCTGTGTGGAAGCTCAGGTACTTGACCTTGTGTTTGAACTGAGCCATGCAGCAACTGTGGACCTTGCTTTCCCAACCTGCTTCCTCAGCCACATGCCCTGCCCCAGAACCTGCCTCATTGCTGCTGTCTTGTCTGGACGTTTCCAGCCCACAACCACACCTGACTCTGCTCAGATGTGCTTGTTAGTCACTGTGAGACTACACTCAACTGGGGAGGGGAAGGCAAAGCAGAGGCCCTACTGTCTCATAGACACCTTGTATCCATTTGCATGGAATTAGTATAGCTGTTAGCAGAAGCCTGGGAGCCCTAACCAACTTTTTTTTTTAACAGGAGAGACAAATTAAGATTAAGGCCCATGCTCCCCAAGTAACAGAACAAACCTTCTTTGCTCAAGAAACTAGAAAGCTGTTCTACACAAACAACCTGCTGATCCTCAAGTGCAAATATGTCCAGAAGTGTTCCAAATACCTTGATTATGGTTCCAATAATGGAAAAAGCACATACGAAAACAATAGCACGCGTTTAAAAGACTAGTTACTAAGGAAATGTTCTCTATGCAATCCTATAACTTTGGAAAATAAAGAAATTTAAGAGATAGTTCAAGAAGAAAGGTGGTAAAAGGAGCCTGATTTTTGGGGGAACCCAAGGGCCCCATTATCACATCCTAGGATTTGGCACCATCCCTGCAACACCCATAGGGAGCAAGAGAACAGAAGAACTCCAAAGGACTCAACTCTACACATCATGGCTGGTTTGGAATCCTGCAGCCGATGCCTGAAGCAGCTACATCAACTCACTTAACTTTTCTACTGAACCTCATCATCTCTGCTAAAGAACCTGGAGATCATGCAATTTGTAAAAATGTACATTTATCTGTGATTTAAGAATTTTGGTATTCAAATCCATTTCATCTCCACAGTGTCATTTGGTTTTGAGCTGCAACACATCCTTTGTTCCTAACTCTTCTCTTCACATGGAGGACCTCCTTCTGATAGTTTGGCTGTTCAAATTCTGCTGCATTGTTAATATTTCTGCTGTAAGTTTCAATGATAATCAATGCAGCAGGTTTCTGGCATATGCAGAGGCGTTCTTCAGTGTTATAAAGCTAATACACTAATATCCTATCATGCTAACTATAAATTCTATTTCTATTTGTCCTATTTGTGTGCTCTTCTATTTTCCCTTACATAATCCTATTTTCATTTTTGTTAAAGTACTATACAGTTTTCATAATGCAATCCTTTTGCTGTCTAGATGTTTTTCTCCTATGAATCACTGTTTCATATTGATAATTTTGTTTTGTGTCTAATTTTTATTCTGGATTTTTGAGAGATCTGTATTCTGCATTACTAGAAGACAGGAGATGAAATTGGCATGAGTCCCTCCCTAGCTTTCCTGTAGCACCTTCAGGTGCTTGTAAGCCACTATGAGGTTACCCAGAAGACTTCTTTTCTCCATGTTCGAACAGCCCCAACTCTCTCAGCGTGTCCTACTAGGACAGGTGCTCCTGTCCCCAGAACATCCCTGTGACCTTCCACTGGAAAACTCTCCAACAGGTCCATGTCCTATAGAAGACTCAGCTCAGTTTCTCCATAAAAATCTGTATTTTTCTGTAGGAGTCTGCTTCATCTGCCATTATTAGGAGATAAAACTTTTCCTGTTTTTTAAATACCATGAGCTCAAATCAAAGTATTCAAACCACTGCTTTCCATTTTCACTTTGAAAGACAGATATAACTATAATCTTAATCTTTAATTTTCTTTATCATCCCATAACAGGCTATGCCTGACATATTTCTTCAAGTTTTTTCCCTACAGGAAGCAGTAAGCTGTTAAACAAAATTCCTTGATTTCACAGCAAAGTAGCATAGAATTCTTTTTTTATTTTTCTTTCTTTTTTATTAAGGAAGATGTCTTTTAGGTCTTCCTATGCAACAGCAATGCCTCTACTATGGTTTTATAATTATCTAGATTTATAAGTCCATGAGAAGTACTAATGGGATGTTGCAATTCAACAACTCAACAGAGTGAGCAAGCAAGTGTGACTTGATCCATGTGAAATTTTTTTACATGAAACACAGTTGCTATCGAAGTGTAGTATGGGATGAACAGCTCCCCTCTTTATTTCCTCTGCATGGAAAAGGAGTGAAACCAGAAGAGCTATTAATAAGCACAGAAATAATCAAGTTTCAAAAAATTAAAAAACGATATCATCTAAACACAACAAAATATGGTTTTCTTAGCAAGCAGTTAATATTTGAACAATATAAATGAGACAGAGGAAGAACTAATTTGAATCACTGCCTCCCTGCTTATAAACACAGCAGTAGAATAGAGAAGGTAATAGCACTGTCACGGTACATCAGAAAAAAACATTAGGTAAAAATTAATGTTGAATAAATCAATGTAAATCAAAATTATAAAGTGAAAACCTGTTATATGATATTGTTTAAGGGGTTTGTAATTCATATTCTGTATTACTACAAGCAGTTCTACAAACATTGGAGGAAAAACTATTTTTTTTCCTTTTTCTTCTTTCTTTTCCTTTATCCTTTTTCTCTTTCTTCTTTTTCTTTTCCCTTTTTCCTTTGACAGCACATGATCTCATGTGAGTTTTAAGAGGTCAGATGCTGTAAATGAAAATTTAAAAACAGAGAAAAAAATAAATTTCAGGTTTGCTTTTCCAGTCAGAATTAGTAAACTTGTTAATTTTTGTTTTATCTGTTTTGATTTTTTTTCCTAGTGATACTGTTTCTCCAATTTAATTTTCTAAAACATAATGAGGTTAACTGTGATTATGGTAGAGATATAGACAGGGCAGCTCTTTGCTTTTCTGAGATAGTGTGTGTGAATAGTTGTATTGGAAAAGCACATCCTGAGATAAAGGTTGACCATATTTACTGAAATCTGTGATTTTGACAACTGATAGCTCAAAGTGGAATGACATGATAAATCTGGATATAATTTTTATGCAAGATTCACTACCTTAGAATATTTCTTGTGATGAGTGAGAGGTCTTTTCTTTTTTTTTTGATAAATCATCTATTCTCATTGAAATATAAAGGAAATTGAACCTTTGATTTAAAAGAAAGAAGATACAAACAGAACTTTGTACCCCTTCCTTATTATAATATTCTAAAAATATCTCTAAACCCTTTTTTTAATCTGCATAATTCTTCTCTCTTATTAAGCGGTTCTAAGAATAAGTTCTACAAGAATTTGATGAGTATGCTCTTAACTGATAGTTTGTGATAAAGAACGAGGTTGCTAAAGATACAGAAAATCCATCAATAATATTAGCAAACATTTTTAGGGAAATTCTGCTGGAAATGTCTGAGTTAATAGTCTATGAGAGGAACAAAATATTGAAAAAGCTAAAGCATATGTTGGGCAAGAAAGCATGTGCATATTACAAGCTGATTGATCCATTACAGAAAGCAATCTTTTTAAACTGAGAATGGTATGATCACAAATGCTACCACATTGAGTGAGATACTGGTATCATAGAGCAAATTCTATTGAGCTGATCAAATTATGATGACATAAATAAACTGCTTACGTCAGCTGTGTTCCCGTAAATGAACTGGATGGCAAATAACATGACAGCTCATTATGGAGAAGAAAACTAATCAGTGAAAGGTGGATATTGTAGGACTCAGAGCTTTGCTTTACGTAGCAGGTGACAGAAATATACTTTAGAACAAAAAGAGGTAAAATATGCTGAATGTCCTACTTAACTGTGCCATTGTAGGACTTTGAGCTCCAATAAAAGTAAGTAGTTTAACATTTGGAGCAACACAATGAAATCCAACTGTCATTTGAAATTCTACAGTGAAAAATCTGCAAAGTTTTAAAAGTACTGGGTAAATATTAGAATGCAGCATATCAGTCATAAAAGTAACTCATGCATTGAGTTATTTGGGAAAGTGAAAATGAGAAGTCAAGAAAAATTCATGCGGGGGAAGCAAGATAGTGCTTTTATAACATAGGGACTAATGTATCTTGTCAAAATGGACTAGAGCATTGACTAAGGTCATTGAAGTGCATTCAGAAAATCAAAATTATTTCTCACAACATATAACATTTTCATGTATAATACTTTATTTTAAAGATTAAAACTTTAGCAAAAATAATTTGGATTGAATAAAGATTCATCTAAGAAATGCAGAATGCCTGGTGGAAGAAAACCTGCTTCCCTCTTCCTCTTTTTCATATCAAATACCTTAAATTATTATGATTTTGTGCTATGTATATTTTTTAATATTTCTGTAATATGTAATTACTGTATAGTCCATATTATGAGAAACTGTAAAATTTAAATTTCTTTAACATTGTTTTATTTCAAACTAGGATTTCATTATATTTTATTTTCACTCATCCATGTATACCAGACAATGTTGACAGTGTAGAGCGTACTTGCAGCAAATACAGAAGGAAATATATTCACACTTAAAAATTTGAAATGTAGGATGAAGCACCATAGGTCTTTTCTGCACTGGCTGAAGATAATGACAGCATAAAATGCATAGGTAAGCATATCAGAATAACATTAGTTGCCAATTCGCACGGGGCAGCAAGAAGAAGAAAATTCTGTCCTTCCTTATCTGTGTAAGAACTAGACAGTATTAGAACTAGGAAGCTATTAACAAGCCTCCAAAGTAGTTATAGTATTCATTATTACAAACTGATGATCATGCCTTAATATGTGTGCTGTTTGTATGCTTCTGTAATATTCTTCTGAACAAAAGAGGATGAAATGTATCTTTTAACTCCTTTCTGGGAAACAGTATAAAACAGTGTTGCAGTAAGACAGGTCTAGGACAGTGAGGAAGCTAGAGAGAGACAGATGAACACACTACCAACCTCCCACCCCTATTCCCTAATCCCCCAGCATTCAAAGATTAAAAACAAAAGATTCTTGACAGTGAAGAGAACTTGGCTAGAGGGGGTGGAGGTGGCAGGAGGGTAATTAAATGTGAAACTGCAGCTAGTCTATTTGTAGTTGAACACTGCACAAAATCAATGTCTCATAAGTTTTCACACAAAATCAGAAAAATAGCCTAAGATTGTCCTTTAGAAAAAATATCATACCTCAAAATTCTTTTGCATGGATAGCTCTCCTGGTTTTTTCTCTGTTAACTTAGGAGGTGAAAAATATCCTTAAATTTACACCATAAAGCTGTCTTATATGATTCTACCTTTGAAATAAATTCTCTGTTAACTAACTTTGTTAACCTTGTTTACTTTGTTGACTAATTCATCATTTTATTTCAGTAGTGTCTGGATCTGGCTGTACCAGCTCCATTTTCACCACATGTCTCTGAAAGACTGTTCCTGCAAAATAATATATCTTCAAGTAAATCCATAGCAAAGAAAGATGAGAAAGAGAATATATTCCCATTTAAAAATTTCTGTAAGGACACATTTTACAGCTGAGCATCTCAGACAATGGCAACAATTTCATCTTCCTGAGGTCATTACAATTTTAACAAGTAAACAGTTAACAAACATGAGCAAAAGTAGTAAGATTACATTATTTGGAATGTCCTGTATGATGGCACTAATTTCACTGAAATCCACTAAAGTATAGAAATAACCTCAAAAATATACTGGGCCAAACAAAACATAACCAAAACTTAGGTTTTCTAGCCCTTTCATGTATTTCTTATGAGTACTGAGACACTTCTCATCAGTCTGATGTCATAGTTTAATAATTCACAGTAAAACTATTCCCAAAACTCAGTTGTTCCCAAAACTTCCTGAAGATGGTTTCAGATCTCAAGGGTGTGAGTTTTCTCTGGCCTGTAAATTTTTTGCAGAGGGGAACAATGTTTGCCTTACTCTGTACATTGAAGAATCTCCTGATTTGCACAGCTTCTCAAAGATTATCAAGAGCAGCCATGCTAGCACATTAGCTAGTTCTTCCTGCAGCCTTGTGTGCATTTTTATCCCAAATGAGTTGTCTATGAACATAGATTAGGAAAAAATATAGCAATTAAAGAGATAGCACATTAACAGAACATTAATACTCCATAGGATTATACTGTCAAACCTATTAGACTTGCAAGATTTACAGTAGATACATTTTTACATTTGCTAGTAGAACCTCAGAAAAAAATGGGAAAATGATAGCAATATGAGTCATGCTTCTCTTTTGTCACAACAAATCAAGCAAGTAGTATGCTTGACATTTGCTGCCTTCTAATTTCAGAACAAGCTGCTAGTGTCAGAAATATTAAACTAAAGTTAAACTTCTGTTCAGTCACCTGAGTCACGCAATTAAATCAGCCATTGATCCAGAAATCCTACGTGCTTGAAAAGTATGTGTTCTTGGGACACATGGCTTGTCCAGCTACTATCATAACACATGTAACGTAAGTCCTTTTTTTTCTCTTTTGCCTTTTTCCTTTCTTTATAGAAAGAGGCAACAGTACAGTTGAAGAGCACTGGTCATGCTTAACAATCATCATAGATTTATTGACTACTGCATGACTTTTTTTTTAGGAAGAAAGGTAAAAGTGCACAGTACTAAAGGAAGCTATTTCCTTTGCAACTCTTTTCTGTTATACTTTTTTCTTCCTAAGTCAAAATTACTGAAAGCTGTCAGAACACAACGAAGGGTTTAGTCCTGACATAATGATGTTCATCCTTCTTTGCCAGCTTTCATGAGTATTCAGTATGAGCAGCTCTTCAGCAAAGTTATACCAGAGTTATATTGTCTCAAAATGGAATCTGGATCCAGATCCTTGCTATTGACTCAGATCTAGTTAGATCAATGGATCAACCAGCCTGATTGGTTGTCTGAATGGCCAGCTTTTTCAGTGCAAAAATATGGGTGGCAGAGAGGCAAAAGAAGAGTACCCCATGCCTCCCATATCCAAAGGAAGGATTTATCCATCAGAATCTGAGCTATTATAGCATCACTTTTAATCTAGTAATGTAACAGTAGTTACCATCTGACCTACATGTTCAGCATCATACAAATCACTGTGATGAGTAGATATGAGTAGGAGCTTATTACCTATGTCTAGTCTTGAAATTTCTTCTCTGTGCTGGGTAAAGAAGAACTATTGCAAAGGTTTGATACTTTATGCACCTTCCTTCATCTGAAATTTTTTTTAGAAACAGATCTCATGGAGGAAAACATCACAGTTTTTTTCATAGGCATTAGACAATTTGTAAGCATGCTAAAAAGTTATGCACCATAAGCTGTTAAATCTAGAAGATGTGGTTTTCTGATCATTTTCCAAACCTTTTCTCACTGCAGGGATGTCTCACACAGTGCAAGAGGGAGTGCGCTAAGCTTTGGGACCATGGAGTGCATGCTGGGTACACCATACTACCCCAGGAGGAATTAATTCAATTTGCCTTCATTTGATACTAATCACACTTTCATCTGTTAGTTACGGCACTGAGTACCTGCAGCTCACAGTTTTAATTAACAGCACTGTTATAGCTGCAACTTGGGGAATATCAAAAGTCCATATTCACAATTTGGTACAACTTTATACCACTCATTATTTATATAGGGCACACCATCCCCCTTAATTTTGATAGTATAAAAATGGGATTCTGTGTTTTCATTTGCAATAAAATCTAAAACAGAGCTGGAATATTACTAGCAAAACAGGATACACTTTAGTCAAACTGAAGATTTTAGATATGTCACCATACAAACTCATTTGCATTTGGCTGCCTTGAAAATTTAATTTGAATATTACACAAAAGAATTTCTTCAATTATTTCAGAAACTTCAGTATTTCCTCAGAAAACTACTTCTTCTGAAGTAGCCATTATTTCTCTTAAGTCTGTCCTTCAACGACTCACCTAAAATTTTGCAGTTGAGTATCACTGGGAAGTCAGGGAAAACAGGAGAAGCTCAGAAAACACTCTATTATAAATCAAGGAAAGAATAAATTGTTCTATTTCTTTTGTACCCATCAAATTCATATTCCTTTGTTATATAACTGCAATGATAGTCATACAGATTAAATGTAATGTGTATTCATAATAAACATCTTATAGTTATTGAAAATGCTAAATTCTTATTTGACATGTAATCAACTATAGATGATTACCTCTCAGGAACAATTACTTGCATATTTAATGTATAAATATTAGTTATCATGATTTTTGAATATTATTTCAGAATAATTTTTTTGAGTAATCAAGAAGAAAGCTAACAAATATTTGCTTTTAGATTAATGATATAATAACATTCCAGGCATAATATTACATCGGGAATAGGTAGTAAAAGATCATTTCTCACCTCTGCACAACAAACAAATGATAATGCTTGTTAAGAAAAAAAGGTAAGAAAAATTAGTCATAATTTTTCTCATGTGGCACAGTGAAAAAATGCAGATGTGATTTGTGAAGTAAGATGTTAATAAATAAGAAAAAAAAGTCAAACTTGCTCTGTATATTTACTGGGGAACTACAGCTGACTCCTGGCTTATGTACATTATCATTGCATCACATTCTGGAAGCATTTTGAACCTCTTGAAAATAAAACCAGTTTCTATTTTCTTAGTGGTTAGGTCTGTATATGCATGCATTTCTTAATGCAGTGCAAGATGCTAAAACCCAGAAGAATTTTTTTTAGTGTTTAAGCATGCTACTAAAAAGAATTCCTTAATTAAATTTCTGCTTGTAGAAGGATGTAAAACTCATTTCTATTCAAGGGATTACAAAGGGCTGTAAATAGGTGTAAATACCAATCTTGTTTGCAAATCTAGCTTTTAATCCAAGTCCATTAGAGATTCATGAGCAACCAATTTTTTTTATCTAGGCTAACAGACTATAAAAGTATTTGACAAGCATATGCTTCTTGATGGAACAGTGATGACAGAGAACTGCTGTTAATGATCTCACTTGGGGTTAATTTCACTACAGCATATTTTTCTGGGAAAGTTAACACCTTGCTCTCTGGCCATCATTACCCGTTAAATGTCAGTCAACTCTTGTTTCCCATGCTCTTTTATATTTCTACTCTCCTTCAAAAATGCAGGTTTTTTGGTTTGCTTTTTTTTTTATCTACATCTCTTATGTGCAGAAGATAAACACAGTAGCACTCAAATCTTACATATTTGAAATAATTGTACTTGAAGTGCTTTTGAAGTGAGATGCAATGGAGTCTATTATGCCAAAATTGAATGTGTAAAGGCACTTATGCTGTTTATATGAAACCTATGTCTGTGATAGAGTTATGAATTACATAATGATGTTATTTCTGCTTCCAGTTTTGTGTAGAATTGTTTTTTAATATTTTGCTGTATTGATTAGGTTTCTTTCAGAAAAGCATAAATGAAAATGCAAAAATTACTATTCCTACATATTCAGTCCTCTGCACAGTTTAGGGAGGGGGACTCTATACATTTAAAGCTTTTTCAGTTAAATGAAAAAATATCAGTTACAAAAGACAAACCTGTGAACAGAGTAAAAACTATCATTAGACCTTTTTCTTCTGATTTTTTTTGACTGATTAATTTAAAATCCTGCATGTTTGAGGTTAGATCCAAGAAAGCTTATTTAATATAATGTTGCCTTTTGATTAAACTCTAGTTTTGAAATAGGGTCATGTGTTGTCTTTGCTTTGGATGCAATCAGTCAGGAAGAGTTTGTTTTGTTTTTTCTCTGATATGAAGCATGACAGTGACGGGCCAAAAAGCTGTTTTGATCTATCTGTAACTGTTGGAAGTTACCTCATTTTTTTGCTGAAATGGAGAGGCAAATTCACAGGAAAATCTTCTTGATATATGCAAAAATTGCATCACTACTGTTGAGTATCAAAGTCTTCTAAAACAGCTGAGTCAAAAAATTATGTTAAAAGGATCTGTGAGTACCTCTATCAGCCTGTGATATCTACTATGGTTTCTAGTATCAATTTACTGAGGCTGCTATTCACCTTTTTTTGGCACACATCTCTTTATCTACAATCTTCTGGCATCTCTGTTTCCTTATCCTCATGCACAGATACATGGTAGAAATGGTATATATAAAGCATTCTTAAGATAAGGTATTACAGAAACCCAGTTGGATGACACAGAAATCATAAGCTACAGGCATTTAAAACCTGTCATGAAAAACACAAGAAAATGAATAGCAGCACTGGAGAAAGACTAGCAGGGATTACACTGATCTTGAGATCACCACAATATCTCATTGGGAGTTTGTTAGATTCCCAGAGCTCTGATTGAGCTCTTTATAAAAACGGTGGCACTTCTCTATGGTGTGCAGTGTATTTAGCCAACATAGATGCTTGTGGTGAGGATTACACAGTGTCAGTACAAGTGCAGTGACATGCAAGGGCTTTGATGTCTTTATACTGTTGCTCGTGCCTGATCTGAACTCACAGACTTTGTACTGAAGAAACTGTTATAGCTGTGACTACACTTGATATAATCTCAAACTATTTAGTTTAAGATTTTAATAGCATCTAAAAATTGCAGTTTCCTTTGCTGTACAGAATCTGGGCCACCAGATCAAATATTCAAATCAAGTGAGCACTGCTGGCCAGATGGAAGGATGAACTGTTGAAGGTCTGAAGCAGTTTCTTAATATTAACTTTTCCACTTACCCTTAGAGTATTAAGTAACTGTCCTGGTTTGGGTAAAATAGGGTTGTTTGGGTAACATAATTAATACATTTATTTTTCAAAAACTCAGTTTTAAGAGAGAGAACAAAATACATAAAGTATCTTAGAAAACTGTGCAACAACTGCAGGCAGATTTGTTTATGATAGTAGGAAGTAAGATGACTGGAAACCCTCAGATAATTTCAGAATAGTTAATTATCCATTTAATAGCTAAAAGAAATTTTGATTGTCAAGAAAAGTATAGTTATTTTATATTAATTGCTAATGCTAAATAGAGTGCAATAATTTGAAAAGATGAAGTGGTCTGGCAATAAATCTGTGTTCATGGAAGGTTAACATCATCAAATTTCCTAAATCAATTTTTTGAAACTTAGTCTTAATATAAAATAAGAAGTACTCTCTAATATGTTTTCCAGCAAATATGTTTTTTGTCCTATTTCTTATTCTACTAAATTATTTTCCATTTTTTTACTGCATTGCATGAAGGCGTAGAAATATTCTGCTGCTGGTTTTATTCATTTTGCTTTTGTTTCTTAGGTGTATTGATTACTTGAATGTGCAATACACGGGATATTTATTAAATGTTCAGATGATACTAGGCAGAAACAGAATGAAATAATTTTGAAAGTCGAGATCAGAACTGGAGAAATTATGAGAAGCATGCAGAGTGTAATTCAGCAAGTTCAAGGACAGAAGTATCACATATGTGAAGCAGTGATACTAAAAAGCCAAGGTGCAAAATTGCTTGGATCAGCAGTTACATGGAAGATGTGGAGCTTGCAATGTTTCTCAATTTAAGCACAAGAAAAACTGTTATTTAGCAGAGAAAAAATATCCTTTCCTGGTTTTCTTTTCCTGCCATTTTTGCAGGTCATAGATCATATTTCTCACCTTAGAATTAATTTTCACCTCAACATTAATCTTTTACTTCCCAGCTGATTATTTTAACTCTTGGATACTAAACAAATGTTAATGATCTCTTCTGCTGCTGTTAATCTACTGTTTCATCAATAATTACCATTTGAGCAAAGGAAGAAGACTACCTCATTTTGGGCAATAATGACTTCACAACAGAGCACCTCAACAATTAAGGCATTTATGTGTACTATAGAAGATCCACTAAAGCTCCATATTCAAGTCATCCCTAAGGCAGACAACAGAATGCTCAGAAAATCAAGAAGATTTTACTCATCTGTGGAGGATTTGTCTCTTCAGTGGTTGCCAGCAAATACTTGAATGCCCCATTTATACATAGAGTACAGTACGATTAAAGAGGACTATTCATGTTTCACATATTACTTTAACCACTGACTAGTACCACAAGAGAAACAAAAAGGGGAATCCTAAGAAAATAATAATAAAAAAATCTCAGTTTATTTCTGGTTCCTTAAACTTCTGAGAATAAAAATCTGTGAGCTGAAATCTAAGGACCTTCACTTCCATAGAAACAAGCAAGGAATGAATTTTCATCAGCTAACAATATGTGTTTGCTGACATTGATACAACAGGGAACAGGCCTTCATCTATTAAAAGTAATGCAACTGCTTTGTAATTTTGCTTCAGTTCTTGTCCAAACAGAATACCCATGCTTGCTGTTTGAGGTTCTCCTCAGTCATTCATTATTAGGATATTTCCACAAGGTGATTTATATAAAAGCCAAATTATACATTTTATTTTTCTGCGCTGATTAGATATGAAATTGACATTTCTATGTTTCTATGGTGACTTGGTGAATGATGAGTCAAGAATCTAAGGTTACTACTTTTTTGCTTCAGATTTCCTCAAATAAGTAAGACTGCCTTCCAGAAATGCAGTCTAAATTATAAAAACCCATAAATATTATTATATGATATATGGCAGATTTTCCTAACAGTACACATGGCATATGCTTATTAAGAAAAATAAATAAATAAAAATAATTGTGTTATGTTTTAAAATACCCAAAGTAACCTTGGGATCTAAACACAGATAACTAAAAGGATAATCATTATTCAACTCAGGGCTGACTGCTGCTTATAAAACAAATCAAAATAAAAAATTTTATTAAGAGCTCTTGTAAAATTAGCTAAAAATAGTATGGGAGGGTCATTTTTGAGAGGATGAAACTACAATATTTTTATATACTTTTTGAATTTTTTAGTGATTTCTTTAGAAAGTAATTTTTAATATTAAATTGAGCATAACTTCTAACCAACTATTGAGGATTAAATACTTTCATGCCCCAAAATTGTTCTACCTTTATAGAAGCAAACTAAGCACATAAAACCTGCATCCTGCAGGATGCAGGAGTTGCCAATATGAAGAGCTGACAGAATTATACTGGATTTTTCCTGAAAGATAAATTAATGTGTTCTACCTCTACTGGTTTGCTGGAATACCCTTGCTCCTCTTGTCATGTTGCCTCTTGTCTTCCCTTATGTGGAGTTCAGGCAACAAAGGGGAAATATACCTGAGTATTCCTAAGTATCTTCTGAGTTTGTATTTTCCTGAAGTTTAAACTTTAAAAATTTTCAAAATTTCATTGTTTAAATTAAGCTATCAAATCCAAAGAGCCAATATGGTATATAGTGTATATTACACTGAGATTATTAGGTGCTCTGAATGTTCTCTACAACTAAATTTGGCAAACATTTTCAGAGAAAATAAATTAGTTAATAATAATGAAAACAGCACTTTCTTTTGTACAGTGAAGCAGATTTTAACTGATACAGAAAAGGAAAGTAAATTTTGCATATATCTACAATAGTGACCATATAAACATTCAAATATTTAGAAAGATTTGCAAAGATGACAAAATAAAGCTGATATCAAGCCATGTATAGTCATCTCTGTAACTGCAAAAGGCAAACTGTGTTGTCAAGCATCTTTCTGCAGAATAGATTTCTAATGAGGAGAATAATGAGAAGACATTTTGGCAGCAACTGTACAGAAAAATTTGCTCCTTGAAGTGAATCAGGAGATGCATCATTGTATTTCTGATTAGTTCTGATTACACCCACACACCTTCTAACTGCACAGGGAAGAATCCTGACAGTAAATAAATTACGAAGTTCTGCACACATAATTTCTTCTTTGTTTGCTTTTTCTCCTGAATCTAATAATATCTCCTTCTCCCCTCCGTATGTCCAGGGTACTTCATGGTGTCATTTCCAAGCATTGTCACTGACCATGTTTTATATCGTAGATGTTAATCAAAACATTACAAAAAACAAGTGAGAAAGCATAATCCAAGGGTTATACCACTATACTGCTTTTCAGAATTGTTCTACTCTTAGTGTTCTCCTCAGCAAACTGTTAAAAGGTACTGAAACCCAGAATACCTGTAGAATCAAAGGGCTTGTATGTAAACACTATGTGCAATAAGTTTTACAGGTGTCTCTGAGTCCAGGTTAACCCATAAGACTCCACTGATTATTTAGACAGGCTGAAGTATACAGATAAATTTCAGTAAGTAATGTTAAAAAGGTAAAATATTGCTTTTAATATTAAAATAATAATAGCAATCATAATAACAATAACTTTATATCTTAACACTGTGGGCGACGTAAGTGAAATTTTAAAATCTGTTACGTGAAAAGAGTATCCTCAGAGATTTCATTATCCAATCAGTGTTATGAAATATCTGACAAGAGATTCAATGAGTTTACATGTGTCATTTGATAATGCTGTTATAAGAACTAATTAAACTTCACTAATTTTTTTTTTTCACTAGGAAATGTTTTTTTTAATATTGTTTTGCATCCACAGGTAGCTTTTTGTGTCTTCTCCAATCATATCTCTTAAAATCAAATTCCCAGTTTAGAAAACTAGAAGGTCTTTTCTGAATATTGTTACTCAGTGGGAGGACCTCTGTGACAGCTGTCTGACCCTATTCTCTTAGAAGCAAATCAACATGCAACTGTGCCTCATTTTCTCCCATCTTGTAAAAACACTTGCATAAATACCTGATTTCTATCAATAAATATATTGCTGCTTCTCTATGAGTGAAATGCTTCATTTCCACACATAACTATGTACACTACATTATTAGATAGTAAAATGAATTAATTTTGTTAGATTAGGAATTGGTGCAATCCTGTGTACAATGGATATGGACTTTGCATACCTGTTTCCATTGCTTTTTTTTCTCTTGCCTCTAATGTTCCAAATTCTTCTATTAAAAGACCAAATGAACTTACCTCTATGAGCTGAGAAATCTTTTTTGATGTTTTCAGAAGAAAGAAATATATGCCATCGCTTTTCTCAGATAATGTTTTTCCTTTTTAGGTTTCCCAGCTTTAAGGAAAGCTAAATTCTTCAAATCAATTACTCAGATCTCAAATTAAGTTCTTGTAGAAGTTTTATCACTTTTATACTGTTCTGCTTTTCATCCTTTCATATACTGTCAGTTATCTGAGTGATGATCTCAAATTCACTGTATTCTATGTTATATTCATAAATATTTAATATCTTTTCCTTAATTGTTTATTCTGAATTAAATTGTAGTACTTCACTTAAGATTTAGCAGAACTATTGAGAGGACTGTTGAAGCATCTTAGCCTATATAAGTAAATAAAATCCAGTACATATGCTTTGTGAATTTAAATCTCTTTATTTCAGATGTCCTATTTCTTGTAACTACTGCATGAAGTAGATTTTTTCTTCTTTTATGTACCCATTATCTTTTGGGAGTGTCAGCTGCATTAACAAAGTTGTATTTCCATGCATGGAGGGAGCTTGTAAGTCAAGTTTCTAGTAATGAGAGTATGTTTCTAGACAAATGATCACTGTTATGGCACTTCTGCAGCCCCTGACTGACAGCTCCTGCTGACTTCTGTGCTTAGTGGGTGGCTGGCAGCTCTGTGATTCAGAGACATGAGGTCTCACCTTCCCAGCAAGGGGTATAGACAACTCTTTGAGACTCTATTATATTTAAAATAAAAGAAGATTAGGAGACCAAGTAAGTGAAGGTCACCTCTTGTCTCTGTGCTGTCTAGCCAGTGCTACATGGTGGAAAAGATCTGAAACCTAGCGTCCAATGAGACTCATTGTGACAGGATCTGGACCACTGAGACACTGGTAGGCAATATCCCATTACTCTAACTGGCTGTCAACTGCCACAATCATAGGCATGCAAGGAAGTTTCATAATAGCATTTAGAGATATAAAAGGTGTCTGTATTAAATGAATCTAATACATATTTTTAAAACATCAACTGCAGTAAGAAAAATGCAAGTGAGTTTTCATGATAAAATAAGGATTATGTAGAATGGATGAATGAGTAGACTATTTTTGGGAATATGTGAAATCAGCAACAGTGATGTGAGAAGCCTCTAAGAACATCCAAGACAATCCTCTGCAATTAATGGCATGAATATGCAGCATAATAACTGTGGATAGAGAATTGTAGACCTGTAATTATATGCTTTTAACTTACGGTGATACAAAGATGTGAGAAATTCTTTGCTCATTCTCAATAACTATTTAGAATCATAGACTCACATTTGAGTTGCTGCGGTCAGGCTATATGATTAATTGTTCTCCTAGTCCTGAAATGCATCCACAGTTGTCTATATACAGGCACTAATAGCATGAACACAATGAAGTAGGATTATTTTTCTGAGCAACTTTACTTCCACAATTATATAGTACATCCGTAATGCCAGATAACAAAAACTAAGTGATGTATCATTCATCTTCTCAACACTTACACTTTCCAAATATTTGATTTGTGCAATGTGTGTGACTCTCTTTTTCTCTTGTTACTACATGTGTCACAAGAATGAAAGAAAGCATTTGAATGTTACAAGAACAAACTCAACGAACAAGCTAAAGGAATACCTAACTTTCCACCCATCCAACTACTTGCAGAGAGTCTAAAACCTTTCTGAATGTCACAGAGGAATGGAAGGAGAAAAGATCACTTTCTGCAGAAGAAATTACAGGAACTGCATAAGGCTTTGTGTCTGTGTAAGGCATGGTGCTTGAGGAAGAACAAAATAGTACATTGTCAAGTTGCTTTTAAATTAATGTTTAAAGTTTTCAATTTCAACATTAACTTTAAAGAATTCTTTTCCTTCTTAAGAATTTGCTCAGTACAGGTTTCAAGAGGAAAGTTTTACTTTTACAGGTACACTTTATGCTCAGGTTTTGCTGTTTTAAAAAACACAGTGGAAGTGCAGAGCAAAACCACAACCATTTTAGAAAAGATTCTACAATTTGGATCATCTTCAACAGCACTTTGCTCTCAATAACTCATAAATTTTGTAGTAGGCAATAGTTTAGCCAGTCTGGTTCCATATCAGAAAGACTAACATTCCTTAAAGCTACTCCATTTCCATTGTCTCTTATTTTTATATAGTCATAATTGCACCTTAGGTGCCACTGCCATTCTGTCATGATTGTAATCACTGGTTAAATATGACTATATCAAGTCAATTTATGAAGTCAAGAGGGTAGAATAAAGACATGTATCAAAAGGAATGAAAGGTAATAGTTTAAACAAGTCAGAAAGTTTATTTTTTAGAGTCTTAAAAGAGTAAGCCCAAGGCATGCAATCTTAATTTATAAAATTCATTGTGACAGAAACACATTAAACATGATTTCTTTCCTAATATTCCAGGTACTCAATTCCCCTTAAACTACAGCTGCAAAGCTGCCTGTGTATGCAGTGTGCCCTAGGCTTGGAAATAACTGAGTAAATCTGGCTTCTTCTAGAGTTGAGGTAGTACATCAAGTTATCTATAAGGCTTCATTATTTAATTGTACCTGACTTGTCTTTGCTCAATTTCTTCCCGTCCCTGCAGCCTTCTTTCTACTCTTCCGAAGCAGACATATTTGTCAATGGCTTTTTAAAATTTGTATTTTACTTCACACAGAAATTCTGTAAACTGTTGGTATAGATAAGCTCTTTTTTAGAAGACTATTAATTCCCATCTTGTTGTAAGTTGTGATTTAACTAGAGTTGTTTGAATTAAGATGTTCCATTGCTGGTCACCCCTCCACATTTCTGACTCTTAATGAGCTTGAGTCCTGTAGACAGTTTAGTAGACAGTTTAGTTTTGCTTTCTAGAGTATACTAAATTTAAATTTGAGAGGAGGCAGTATTATGTAATCACCACTTTATTAAAATTAGGTTATTTTTGTATCACAAAACTAAGGATGCGTCTATCCTTTCTGCAGTGACAGCATTACTTCAAGGAGTTCAAGTCTTGGGACGTGCAAAATTTTCCCCACAAAAAATATGCACACAAATAGAAAAGCTAAACTGAAGAATTATGTCACTAATTATTTTTTAAAAAATCATTACTGAGCAAAATTAGATTTCCTGCTTTCTACACACTCTGTTTTAAAATCTCAACCATTCTGTAAATAATTTTGAAGTAGGTATATGCAGGAATAAAATAAGATTGTATTTTGACTGTGTATACCTCCCAACAGCAGGAAGTTTATTTTTACTGACCTGCTTATTAAGTGAGATAATTTAATTCCTGCATTTGAAATACAAATTCCCCAAAGTAATCTTATGGGATTTAGGCCAATTAGAGACTCATTAGCATTTGTCCTCAGTCTCATAAAGTGAAGGCACTAGAAAATAGTAAGAAAAATGTAAGAGACAAATAAAGCAGAGAAAAAAGAGAGGTTTCTCAACCATGTGCTGGACTATTTCTGTCAATTTATTAACAACCTTTTGCCATCTCCTTCTCTTCCTTCCTATCTCACTCTTCAACAGATTTCATAACTGGTTATTATTTCTGTGGGATGTCTAGTTATGGCAGAAGTTAGTTACAAACTCACCTAGACCTTACTCACTGGCAGCAAAATTAATGCCTTGTGATTACCATTATTTCCAACAGAATTGCTGAAAAAATTTTGTCAAGTTTCTGCTAAAAAACAGAGAACTTTCAGTCTAAGAACACCTTTGAGGAGCTGCAACAAAATCAAAAGCTTAGCTTAATAGTAATATATTAGTTTTTATTCTACTTAAGGATTTTGTCAAATTGAAGCAATTAGAAGCCTGTTGAGGGGTACTTGTATTATTTACTTACGCCAATTGAATTAGGCTGCAGATAGCATCCGACAGGAATGATTCCCCAGTTCTAACATAGTAACAAGCAAGATTCCTACTGCATCTAAGTATTAGTTTTATACAATTAAAGCTGCAATTTATTGTAAAGTGATACTTTGCAAATACTTACATTTGAGTTACTTGAGTTACAGTTTGTGCTGGCTCCATAATTTTTTTAAGTAAGATTACTCAATGAGCAAGACAGGGAGATGGCATGACATTTAGCATCATATAGAAAATAAAGTAAAATTTCCATGTGATTTATTTTCTGAAGTAGCTTGGTCTACCAAGCAAATTACTATGTGCTTTTTTATTTTTGTAGCTCCTTATCATACTATCTCTTAAACTTATATTTGTGAAAGTGATTTGTGAAGGACTGTGAATAAGTGGCTGTAAACAAAAGGGAGAGAAATTATTAGTAAAGTACAACAACATGTACATTTTTGTAGTCTATTCCAGATTTCCTAAATTCTTTCAGCCTTATCCAGCACTAAGTGGCTTTTCCAGCTTCAGGTCTGGGCTACCCATGAATGCAACTAGACTAATGCATATAGAGCTCCAATAGATTTTAACTGGCACTAGCCAAAAACTGACCAGGAAGGCTGGTATAGGGTAACGATGGAACATCCCTAATGTTTTTCCAATAAGACTTACTTTCTGCCTTGATCTCCAGGCTGCTACAGCCTGATATGCTGCAATATTTATTATGAATTTAATTCCATCATGTGGATTTCTGCAGGATGTCATCTGAAAGTCTTTCAGTCTTTCATGTGGACATTCTGGGCAGTACAATGACACAAGAATTTTTTCTCATAATTATCAGTCCCTCTAACAGCTTCTTCTTTGCCATAATTATATAGAGTCAGTTTCTCTTAAGTGATGCTTATGTCTAATTAAAAGCCTAATAATTGAAAAAGCTTAGCTGAATGTAAGATAATCCAAACTGAATTATTTTCAAATAATTTGATTACGATTACCCTCTCTCTATGCAATGTAAATTGATATTTTCCTTTGCAAATAAACTACATTTAAAATTGAGTTCTGCTGAAAAATAGCTAACATTAAGGGATTTTTGATATTCCAAAATTTTTTCTCTCTGTTGCATTTCTCTCTATAGTTCTCTGGTTCTCGTGTTTCTAAGGAGATAATCTCCAATGGATTTGAAAAATGAAAACCTGTGTCAGAGTTTTATCTTTGCCTCAATCCAGGACATGAAAAAAGAAATGTATAACAGAATCACAGTTAAAATACCTGAAAAAAAATAGTACAGCATGTGTCACAATACTTCAGGTGGCAGCTCAGTAGCAGACAACTCATTGTGAAAATAAGCGATTTGCTTTACACAGGTCTGCAAAAAAGAGATATACCTCAGCTGAAGTTTGAAAGTTCCCTTCATTTTTATCTCTAAAACCACAATGAGCTTTGTATTTTGCTTATGTGATGGAAGTAAATACCATTAAAAACATTTGTGAGCAAATGTAGAGGATTTTGTAATACAACCTTTTTTGCTAACACTTTAAAAGAAGCAAAGGTGCAGAGACTTCAATACTTCCTGAGTCAGGATCTTTCAACAGAGCTATCAGTTTCTGATTTTCAGTTGTACTTTCTCAGGTGGTGCTACTTCATTATTTTTATTCAAAAGCATGTTACTAGAATTTATGGAAGATTATAACCTAGTCACAAATAATAAATTCCGAGGCACCATCACCAAGCAAGACTGCAGCAGTATTCCTGCTGTTAGATTGAGGTGTTAGGCACTCCAATAAAGCTGAAAAGAATGAGAAATGACCTGACAGAACATAGGAACTTGCTATATAGCTGCAAAGTTTGTGTGTTGCTAAAAGTCATAAAATCTGGGTTCTATCAGCAATCTAGCTGCCTGTTACCTATTTTCACTATTCTTGCGAGAGTTCATTTTTTATAAAGATTGCTTAATTCAATTGACTGAAAATGAAAGCCACAGAATTTTTATTTCCTATGACAGTTCAGTGTTTGTATCATTGACATTTTCTGTACAGCAAACTGAGCAATGTCTTAAAGTGACATGCAAAGTGGAGCACAACTGGGGTCTATGCATGGCAGTATTTCTGCATAGGAGATATTTCTGTTTCTCATACTAAATTAGTGCATTTCACAAAGGCCTGTATTAAGTGTACAATCTGTGTATCAAAAATTTGTACATCAAATATGTGTTTCTAGATAAGCCTGAACATTAAAAAAATAAGAAGCTATTTCCTACATGTATTATTGAAAGTTTTCGATTACATTAGGACATCTCATACATCAGACTCCTAATCTCAGGGTAAAGAGGTCAAGTCCCTGTCCAGGTACAAGGCTTGTCAGAGTTGAGTTGATAGTCGGACTCAATGATCTGAAAGGTTCCTTCCAACCCAGGCAGTTATGTTTATGATATTAAAATACAGCAATGACAAAACTGATGCCATCGCGGCAAGCTTTCTCACTGGGAAAGCCACTTTGAAATCTTAGATCCCTTTCCTCTCTCTGCAAATGATGTATTTGGGCCTATAGACACTAATTCCTTCTGCAATAATAAATGACTAATACTGCTAATAAGCAAAAATTTGTGTTATCTGTATGTTTTCTTTTCAGCACATACAAAGAAATTTTTTCAAATCATTATGCTATCTAAATCTGCTGAGGTACAAATATAATGAATGTTTTGAGAATAAATATTTTCCAAGTTAATGAATAAATGAAAGCCTGCTGGTTTGCATTTGTTAGTTTTTCTTTTTTAAAAAATGACATTTAATATATTGAACTTTGAAATAAAGAGAAGCAATATTTCATGTTTGGAGATAGGTCCAAAATCCAAATTAACATAAGGTTTAAGTGATCATATATTCTTTTCATTCACACTATTTTTTATTATCTGCTAGCTCCTCTAATATTTTTAAATGTGCTGTCTAATTACAACCAAAGCACAGAAAGATAAGAGGATAAAAAGCATTAATTTTTTATTAATTTTGTATGAACTAAAGGTGAAAGGAAAGTCACACACTGCATAAAGCTCAGCTTCATTAATTTAGGGCTGATTATATGTCAAGATATCCACACAGGGTTGATACTGGAATTGCAAATCCATGGATACCACTGCTCACTTAATCATTTATTTAAATGTTTACTTTTCAGACTTTTACTGATTGCAGACATTTGCTGTGCAATATACAGTTCCTTAGAAATATATTCTCTTAAAAATTACTCTTTAGCATAGGATGACTCTGATATAACTTTTGTAATTACATTTCTCTGTAGCATTTCATGTATAACTGATTTTTCTAATAGTTCAGATTGCAATATGGATTGCATTGCTGCTTTATAGCCAGTTAAACACTGATTAGCTCACAGCTGAAAGCTTTTAATAACACTTGCTCATTTCTTTATAGTGTCAGGTTTTAATTTAAAGAATAAATAAACTCTGTTCTTGACCTAATTATTTGCCTAATTGCAAAACAGCTTACGTGGTTTAGAGAGGTTAATGTATTGGTTAACAAAAATATTACTTCATATTAATTATGCTATCAAATTTTGAAGGCATCAGGGAAAAAAAAATCATGTACATTTTAAATCCTAAAGGATATTTACTGGAGTTGCTAGCATAAAATATTTTTATGAGGACCATCATATCAAGCTATGATACCCATGATATGACATCCATGTTAACAATAAAAAATACGGAAATTATATTCCTAGGATTCCAGAGATCTGTTATTAATCATTACTAACTAATATAGAAGGTTTTTTTTAATGCATCTATGCCTCATTAAGTGATTATTAGCTTCAACAAAAACACCTTTTGAGTGAATATATGGCAAAATTCCTGTCTGCAGTGTATCAACATGGATAACAGTGCTTCATAAAAATTTGCATAAATTCCTCTTCCTCTGTACTCCACTTTCTTTTTGTTAAAAATGAAAATTGTCTGGCCTGCTCATATCTTGGGGCATGAGATGGGCTTCAGCTGCCAGATTCAGGTCCCCTGACTTACCATGAGAATCCCTGACAGTGTCAACGGCAGGCATGCTGGGCCCCTCAGTGCTTGGAGTCCACCAGCCCTCACAGAACCATGACATTGTCGCAATGTATCTCCAGTTATATCGCAGGTGCAGTGTGAGCTCATTTTTTTCTAAGAAATTTAATGCATAGAACTATTATACATAATAGAAAGTATCAAGAATCTCTCTTTTTTCTATAAGTTGCTAAGAAATACAGAAATTTTTATCAAATTCCATTGTATTTCATAGTATTTCTCTGTAAGAATAATCTTCATGGATACTCTTCTTCAAAGTTTTTAAAAAGACGTCAGATGCATTCATTTGCATGTTAGCTTTCAGTTAAAGCAATGTGCTTTTTTTTTTTTTCTTTGTAGACTGTGAAGTGAGTTAATATTACAAATTGCCATAGGAAGAAAGTTGCTAGTACTCCAAAGGCCAAACTTATGATCTTCCCAGTATTTGTTCTTAATAAAAATAAAACAACTAAGATAATTTCTAAGCACAATAAAAAACATGGGTGAGAAAGGATGAATGATGCGGCCAAACACATTACTTTTTGTTCAAATATCAGTATAAAATCTCATTTTCATTGTTAGAACATTGCAGAATAAATCCTAGGAGTTTTTTTTAAGTTATATGAAAGAAGGATTTCTAAATTTCTGTTTGCTGGCACTCATCATCATCAGTAACTAGAGTTCTAAGTATTAACATCACTGAGAATAAACCTATTACATATGAAAATTCATAAATGACACAAAGTTGTTTACATTAATGTGTCCTGAAACAATCATGGATAATATAAAATTTGCATTTCATCATATGGGCTACTATAAAGAAAATTAGCTCTATTCCAACCTGACGCAGTACAACTGGCAGATTTCATGCCAGTCCATGGTATCAGAGATTTTAACCAGACATTCCACTCTTTATCTGTAGGAAATAAGGCTTGAATGTCACTGCCTTACACTGACTGATTTTACTTGTTCTCACTCCAGAGAAGCTAGACTTGCAGATATTGTCTTGTGATGGTGCCTCTTTGAGTTGTGTTGTATCACTGCTGTATCTTTGCTTGAAATCTTACTCCAACTTTATCATTGTTTCTGTGTACTAGTATATTTTTAAAGGACTGTATTTTGAGGTTTCTATGCTCTCCTTGCTCATATTTACACTACTAACAGTATCAAAAATTAAGTGCAATCAGTACATTAATTAAACAGGAAATTACTTTTAATAAGATTTTCAAGCTTTAAGATTTATAACACCAACTTTAATTCAATTTCCACATATCAGCAAACTGAACATCAAAATTTTACCATTCATGTTCAAAAAAGATGATGTAACATGGGCTATAATGTGAACACATTCTCGTAAGTGGGCACTTTCAAGAATTACGGAACAAATTTTCAGTTATGTATAAAATGATTGAAATTAGCATTTCTATGGTTTCCTGGCAATTCTGTCTCTCTGAACTCAAATATGACTCTTTGTCAGAAAGAATTTGTAGAATTAGTTTTCCTTAAAAATTTGGCATAATGAGTGTATATCTTGTCCTTTTTTAACAGAAAGGATCAAATAATTAAAATTAGAATTATTTTTGAAAAATATGGTGACACTGAATTCCACTGCTTATGGACAACACAAGATTTAAAGGTTTTCTTTAAAGTTTTCTGTCACCAGTAGTTGTGGTAAGACTACATATTTTAGAAATTTCTCTCAACATAAAATTTTCTTTTTTATAATTTAAGATGCTTAAAATTTTATGTTCTTCTAACTATTCCTTTTTATTAACTACTTTCATACCAACAGATGGAGAATGGAGAGAGTTCAAGAAATTAATAGATCTATTGAAATCCAGATCCTTTCTTTGCTCCTAAAATAAGAGATTCTGTGACAGATCTAACAGCAGGGGTTAAAAAAAACAAAAGAGAAGGAAATACATTAGAGACAACCAGTCTTTACCCTTTTTCAAGAATAACAAATATTTTGTCCTAATAATCCTAAGACTCTTTAGTCCTTCTTTCTGAAGTATGAGATTCATCATATAGCCCCACTAAAGAGTTTTGTAAGCACACAAAAAAGTTTTGTAGAATCATTTATGTGTTATAACCATTTTTTCTCAATCATTACATCAACTATTCAAAAAAAATGAAAACAAAAGCAAAATCCTACATTAATGGAATGAAATAAAGACCAAAAGATTTTTCTGTTGTTTCAAATATTGTGGATAATTTATCTGTTATGTCACAGTAGACTGGATAGATGGGCAACTCACCTAGTCTATAGCATATGTTCCTATCAGAACACCAAATAGAAAGATACAGTGAAAAATATTTGGTGCTTTCTCTAAAATACTGTCACCTGAGGCTTTGGATGTGACTTTCTCTATCAAGTATGGTGAGTAATGACTCTATGTAAAACAGAGAAGTTGAAGAAATTGGATAATTTGAGTAAGATTGATGAAGATGCAACACACTAATGAAATTTTTTAAATGTTCACATGAAAGAAGTCTTTTGCAGCTCATAGGTCAACAACATTTTTTACAACACCAAAGCCCATTACTGAAAAGCAGTGTAACATTTAGATGTACATTTCAATAAACATGAGAACTTTGAATTTTATCACATTCCTGTCATAAACAAAACATCCAGCACATCCAGAAATATGTATTAGTAAGTAGATAGTAACCTTGCAAATGAACTTGAACCCCAAAATTGATTTATAAATTCTTTGACTATCCCAAGACAATGTGTCAGCTCTGCCATAGTCTGCCCTGCAAGATCTTGGGTTACAGACCTTTCATGTTATGTATGCAGCATGGAAGAGCCCCACTCCTGGCTGGGGAATAGGCATTCCATCAAAGCAAATAATTTGCAAGTGAAAGTATTTGAGAAGACAGTTGATACACCTGAAGGAAGGGATGCCATCCAGAGGGACCTTGACAGGCTTGAGAGGTGGGCCCAAGCCAACCTCATGAAGTTCAACAAGGCCAAGTGCAAGGTCCTGCACCTGGGTCGAAGCAATCCCAAGCACAGATACAGGCTGGGTGGAGAGTGGCTTGAGTGCAGCTCCGTAGAGAAAGACTTGGGTGTGTCAGTTGATGACAAACTCAACATGAGCCAACAGTGTGCACTCGCAGCCAAGAAGGCCAACCAAATCCTGGGTTGCATCAAGAGGAGTGTGACCAGCAGGTCAAGAGAGGTGATTTTACCCCTCTACTCGGCACTGGTGAGACCCCACCTGGAGTATTGCGTCCAGTTCTGGAGCCCTCAACACAGGAAGGACATTGAGCTATTGGAGAGGGTCCAGAGAAGGGCCACGAAGATGATCAAAGGGTTGGAGCAACTGCCCTATGAGGACAGGCTGAAGGAGTTGGGGTTGTTCAGCCTGGAGAAGAGAAGGCTCAGAGGGGACCTCATAGTAACTTATCAGTACCTGAGGGGGTCCTACAGAAAGGCAGGGGAAGGAATTTTTAACATAATATCGGATGGGAGGACTAGAAACAATGGATATAAATTAGAGGGGGATAGATTTAGACTTGACATAAGAAAGAAATTCTTTACAGTGAGGGTGGTGAAATACTGGAACAGGTTGCCCAGGGAGGTTGTGGATGCCCCATCTCTGGAGGTGTTCAAGACTAGGCTGGACAGGGCACTGGGCAGCCTGGTCTAGTGGGAGGTGTCCCTGCCTATGGCAGGGGGGTTGGAACTCGATGATCTTTAAGGTCCCTTCCAACCCAAACTATTCTATGATTCTATGATTCTTAGAGAACATGAGCATAAGCTAAAACATTGTCCTTAGCAGGTGGAAGGTAATCCCCTGCCATGAACATTGCTACCGTCCACTGGGGAAATTAAATACTGTTTGACCAATAAGCAGACAAAATTTGGGTCTTGTCTTATTTGGTTAATAATATCTGGCATGATCAAAAATTAATGCTGGACTCTTTCATACTGTATAATTAACACTGCAGTTTCCATTGAACTTTAAATAGTGTAAATACATTGAAGAAATAATATCTGATCATCTCTTGTTATTATTGCTAAAAATATTGCTGAATATTTGAAGTTCCCTAAGTACATTAATCTTTGAAATGTTTATATATATCTATGTGATTAAAAAAAATAACAGAAATAGTGCCAATAAGTCTACATGAAAAAGAAACAACATAAAAAAGTGTGAAAATTATTATTAAAAAGTCAAATTCCAAGAACAAATGAAAGAAGAAAAATCAATAGATAAAAATGTTTAATCACTTGCCAAACAATGATCCCAGGTTTGGAAATAATTTCCAAGCACTGCCTTAGGTAACTATTACAAAATTGAGAAACCATTGCATCTTCAAAAATGGGAAAGAACAGGAATAACTTGAAAACTGTTGAAAAACCCATGAGTTATACTTATCAGACAACTATACATCAATCCAATTATCATAACAAAAGAAATATTGTGAGCTGACAGGCATAAGAAAAGACTGAAATAACTCTAATTGTATTCCATATTTCATAAAGAAGATAAAGCATGTAACTAATTAATATTATTTAATTTAAACTGTATAGGCAATAGTTCTGCAAGTATATATTTATATATTTTCAGTAAACATTTATAATACATGTATTGAAAGATGCTTCAGTACCACCTATTTAAAAATCTCAAGTGGATATTTAATAATTTTCAAAATTTTTAAGCAATGATTATTTAAAAAATAGAATAATTTGCATTTAATATTTCTGTATATATCCTTTTTAAAGAACTTTCCATCTTTCTCCATAGGTTTTAGACTAACATCACACTGACATGAAGAGGCAGTAAGGTCCAGAATATAAAAAATAGTCAGATAAAATTAAATATATCCTTGTATAGATATGGCAAATTTTTTCATTCTGTCCAAGTTAATTGTCTCAGGAATGAGACATCTTATCCTACAGGAAATATCTAAAATACATCAGATGACTTATACTTTAACAATCTTTTTTTTGCTCCCTATTGACTGTACCTTTTAGAAATAAATGAGTCATAGTCACATGGTTTATTCCCTTGTTTATAGAATTGCCAAAGTCAAAGTTTTATGATCCCTTAGACAGATATGTCTGGTCCCAGACAAGGAGGTACAATCATTATCTAGTTGTTAGGTGCAGACAGAAACATTGAACATATTGTCTTCTGGAGAAGGCTTTTTTTATAGAAATGAAAAACAAAAAAAAAAGATAAAAAGACAAGCATGTTTGTAACTTGGTGAGGTTCACATTTATCAGCGTGGAAAGAAAGGAAACGAAACTGAATTCCAGCCTAACTGACAATCTGAAATTCCTAGAAAAAAAAGTACTCTGTAGTTTTAAAAGAAATTCTTACATATTATAATAATATCACATATTTAACACATTTAGTATCATTCTACTGTCACATTTTTATGGAAATTCTGATTTGATTTAATTCTGTATTTTTAGAATTACATGAATGTTTTAGTTTAAACCAAAGAAGGTTTCAAGATACATGGAATTAAATAGATCTATTGAAATTTTAAATAAACATTAAAAATATTTAACACGTGGGTGCCTTTATGCAAAATTAAAGATGAAGAAAATTGAATGGTATGTTCCAGTGATTGTGACCTAAGACAGGTATCTGTATATAAAACAGGAAGGAAAAAAATAACAAGAGAAAGTGTCTTAGTATAGAATCTAGAATATATATCTGTACAACATATAGAGGACAAATATAAATTCACCCCCTTATCACCTTTGTGTTCTACATATTTTTTTTAAAGATATAGATATACAGAAATTTATAGTTTGTAGATAGCCAAGGAGATGTCAGAAGTCATACTATGAGAATGAGATTCAAATTGTAGGTTTTGTTTTGTTATGTTTAATTTAAAAAAATATAACAGCAGCCATCTCTTTTTCCCCTTGGCTTATCACTGCAAACCATAATGAGTCCTAGTTATGCTCTTAATCTGGAATAAAAATTCTAAAATTCATAATCTACAAATAAAACAAAAAATCAAACCTCCATTTACATTGTCCTTCTAAATGATGGGCTAGACAATGAGACGATGTAAAGAAAGAAAAAAAAAGGCAATCATATTAGTACAGGCGATACATGTTTAAGCTGTTGAAAAATCTACTTGAAGCAACATTTGGGAAAAGTGTAGCAAGCTTGTTTTAAATGAGTTTGGATGAATACTTTTATATTTATATCCATACATCTATCCAATTCGTAAGCTTCACTTCAGATATTACAATTAGTACACAAACCTACCAGAATCTATTGCATTGACTTAAATCTGCTTCTTTTTAAACCTTGCTTTAAAAAAAACCTATGTTTTGTTTCAACATTAAAAAACCCCACAAGTAAGCCAACACAAATGGACAAGTCACTTAACCACATCCATAAACTAAATTTACTTAAACAATGGACAATAGTTCCACCAGTATAGGAATGTAGCCTCTTTATTTTCAAGCCAATCACAATTTATTTGCTTTAATTACTTGATACAGGCATAATTGTGAGATTGATAACATGTACCTCTGTAGTGGGTACCAATGGATTTTAATCATAGAATCACAGAGTTGGAAGGGGTCATATAGTCCAATCCCCTTCAGTGAGCAGAGACATCTTTCACTGGATCAGTTTGCCTTGTGCTTCATCAATCCTGGCCTTGAATACCTCTGAGGATGGTGCCTCCACCCATTCTCTGGGCAACATATTCCAGTGCTTCACCAAGCTCATGGTGAAGAACTTCTTCCTAATGTCAAAATTAAACCTACCCTGCTCTAGTTTAAACCATAGCCCCTCATCTTTCTCCAAACTGAACAGCCCCAACTCTTTCAGCCTGTACTTGTAGGAGAGGTGCTCGTGCTCCAGCCCCCTGATCATCCTTGTGGCCCTCCTCTAGACCTGCTCTATCAGGTCCATGTCCTTCTTGTGTTGGGAACTCTGGAACTAGATGCAGTACTCCAGATGGGGTCTCACAAGAGCAAAGTAAAGGAGCAGAATCACCTTTCAATCTACTGGCTATGACTGGCCTTATGGGCTGTGCATGCACATTGTTGGCTCGTGTTCAGCTTTTCATGCATGAGTACCCCCAATTCCTACTCTGCAGGAATGCACTCTGTCATGTTATCCCCCAGTCTGTGTTGATAACAAAGATTGCCCTGAACCAAGTGCAGGACTCTGCATTTTTCCCTGATGAATTTCATTAAGTTTGCATAAATATGTCTCTCTAACATGATCAATGTTTTAAATACATAGCATACAGTGTTAGCTAATGATGTCTGTTCATTCATGTGTGGCTTTTACTCCTTGACTGGATGCAATATGAAGATTTTGGAAGATAGTTTAGCAAATGCTCACTTTCCTTTTTGAAAGTTCTTTAGACCAACTGAGTTGTTTAGAGCTCAGCTGGATAGTTGCATTTCACATCTCACCTGCATTTGCAATCATCCAAGTGTTTGAGAACACAGGTGAAATCTGTTCCTCAAGCTTTTCTAAGCCCTTAGAATACATACTGCTAGACTCTGCTCTAATTTCAGTCAAAAGTGGCTTCATCCTACTTCAAACTATGAAAATATTTATAAGAACTTTAGCATACTTCCAAATATATTTTCCAATAGTGTTTGCATTTGACTGCGTAATGGGCTTGATTTCCTTTGATTGTAAAAGACTTAGTAAATGTATATACACATAATTCATTCTGCAGATCATAGAATCATAGAATCATAGAATAGTTTGGGTTGGAACGGACCTTAGAGATCATCAAGTCCCAACCCCCCTGCCATGAGCAGGGACACCTCCCATTAGACCAGGATGCTCAATGCCTTGTCCAGCCTGGCCTTAAACACTCCAGGGATTGAGGGGGCATCCACAACCTCTCTGGGCAACCTGTGCAAGTGTCTCACCACCCCTAGTCTTCTTATATTGTCTCTATCCATGAAACTTACTGACACAACTCTGCAGTCACACTCCCTCCTATTAAGCTGCAGTGGAAGCTGTATACAAGACTACCCAAACAAGACAGATGTTCATAGAAAAACTGAACATGCAGCTGTTGTCTGTTTTTCTCAAAAATAGCTACAACCTATTAAATTCAATGGCTAAGAAAAATCATGCCTCAGCACTATGACTAACATTCGTAGGTTTCCCTTTCCCAGGCAGCCAGCTAAAATGGGATGAATTACCATGTCCCTTACAGGCGTTGCTATGTAATCATAAAATAGTTCAAGTTGGAAGGGACCATAAAGATCATCAAGTTCCAACCCCCCTGCCATAGGCAGGGACACCTCCCACTACATCAGGCTGCTCAGTGCCTTCCACTGTTTCACTATCCTCACCCTAAAGAATTTCTTTCTTATATCTTATATCTTATATCTAAATCTACCCTCTTACAATTTACATCCATTATTTCTATCACATCCATTATTTCTATCACATATCCTATTAAAAAGTCCTACCCCTGCCTTTCTGTAGCCCCCTTCAGGTATTGGGAAGCTACTATGAGGTCCCTTGAACCTTCTCTTCACCAAGCTGAACAACCCCAACTCCTTCAGCCTGT
>VZTY01025310.1:0-214734 GCA_013400935.1 Turnix velox
TTAATAGAAAAAATAAAAAAATCACAATACCATGAACTAAACCAGCAATAGCTATAAGTTTACACATTAAACACGTATTCTTTTTGTTGCTGTCTCTTTCAGATCTAAAAATGCTGTGGCCTTTATTAATCACCTTACTGGATCCAGACCCTCCTGAACTGTAATGCTCTTTTAGTAAGATCTTATCTTTTCATGCAAGCACATCATGATTACAGGCCCAATCCTATTCCACAGTAAGACTTCCCACTGTTAAAACAAAGACTTGCAATAAAGAACAAATACAAGAGTAAACAACTACATATAGTTAGCTCTCTAAATGAAAGCAAATTTCATTTCAGAATATCAAGCAAGTAGCAAACATGAAAATGTAGCCACTTGAGATGGGTTATTAAAGTGAGTAAATACTTCCTATGTAAGGATTACAAGATTGTATCCACAAAGCACATTTATTATCAGTCCAAATTTAGCAGAAAGATATGCTGGAAAGAAAATGTTTGTATATATATAGCTAAAAGTAAAATACACATCAACATAACTACTTTACCTGGATAGAGCCCCTGCTTTCTTGACCTACCAGAGTGGTACAAACAATCTAATAAGAGGATCTACATTGCTGCAAAAGTATCCTAAATCACAATCACAGCATCAAGTTCCTAGCTGCAGTTACCAGCATCTCTGAAGTGTGTAAAAAACCTGCAAAACAAAGACATGCAATAGCAGGTGAGAACGGCTTCGAGCTTAGCACAGCTCTTGAAGCTGCACAACCAGGTATGCCGATAGGATGTTGGGTAATTGGTTGATCCTGCAGGAACCTCTCCAAGTTGTTCTCTGCTGGAAATCACTTACATCCAGTAGCAGGATGGAAAATACCACTAATTGGCTGTGTCTATTTAACAATGTGAGCGGGAGTTGGCAGCCAAAGTAGCTGGCAACAAGTATATTGTTAGCTTCTATATTTCCTGAGCTCTCCCTCCAGGAGAAGTTAAAAAGCAAAGCACATGAAGAGCATTTCAAGATTACCAGAACATGCATTTTACATCTGTAGTCAGTGAAATGGGTGCTGTGTTCATTCTCCACATTTCATTTGGCATTACCAGAGTTTCTTGTGATTACTTCCAACGTAAATACATCACTCAGACCCTTTTTCTGAAATAATAACCCAAAGAACAAATTATTACATTCCATGGCTATGTTTCTTTTGCCCTTTGGAGATTAAAGATCTGACTTATACACAGAAAACCTGTACTACTGTACTGACTTATGTGTCCACTCAGGTGGGTGCCGCATTTACATTATGCAACAGGCCTAGTCCAGAAGCCACAAATTTCAGGACCTCTCAGTAGAACTGGCTGGAACAAAACTTTTTGGAGGAAATGCACAGCTGTATGAAGGTGCTCACAGAACTAGGGTACAGAGAATGGCAAACAGTTACAAAATGACAAAGAATGAATCAGGAAAAACGTGTTTTCTTGAGATACAGATTCTCAGACAGAACTGCTGAAGCAGAACATAACATACAAATAATTTTAAACTATTTTTGCCTCTCAGGAGGCTGTTTTTACATGGCTGATAGCATGCCTGTAGTACAAAGTTATGACTGCCACAGCTGAAGTGCTGCATTTAATGTAGTTCAGATCCCAAAACCTCTGAACTCACACCAGCTTGGATTTCAGTGCAGACTAGTCTGGGTAGATGAGTTGTACAGGCCTGTTTGTATATATATCTAAAAATAAAATACACACCCACATAACTTTTTTACCCTAACTGCTGTGTGTCTGGGAGACCCTGAGCTACTGCAAGTTCATCAAACAGGCTGGGAAACAAAGCATAAACAGTGTTTCAGGCTAAAAGAGGACTGTAGGGTTTGTCTTCAACTAGATCCAATCATAAGGGACGTATGACCACATCCTCAGCACCCTGCCTACTCCCCTGGTGAATTCTCTGTCCAAAGAGAACTGCAGCCACTTATCACCACCCAGTTATGCAACACCAAGAACCTGGGCACAGAAGCTTCATTTAAGATGTCAGGATTAAGGAGATTTCAATGGGAGGCTACTGAAATAGTGAATTTAAATACAACCATTAAGTCAGCAAAATTACATGTCAGAAGGTGAGATAACTGTCATATGGAGGGCTGAAAAAGAAAACACAGAGCACAGATAAAAATTACAGCTTGGTCATTCTCTAGAATGATAATAATATGTGGGAATGAACTGAGAGATGTGCTCCAGAGATGATCCATGTGAAATGTATGAAGAACGTAATTCCCCATATGACATGGCAGCTAATTTTCAAGACTGGGTGAAATGTCTTTGAGTAATTTATTTTTTCAAAATCCTTATTAAGAAATAATACTGCGTCAGTGGTTAGTAACTCACAAGATTACACATTTACATAGAAAGTGCTCCAAATATCATTTGTCACTGCAAAATTCTTTAGATACATGCAGTCATATAAACAGGTCATGGCAATCTGTGCAGATCATACATCTAATAATACAACATATATTGGTTTAGAAAGCATCCTTTAGTTGGCAATATACAATCTAAAGTACATAGATGAAGGTTGCAGTGTTTGAATGCAAGCCATTTGAAAGATCTTACACGATGCATTCACACAGGAACTAACATTTAGAAGTATTAATTCATGTATCAGATTCACAGATTGCAAGGGTAGCCTGTTGGAATCACAAAATGCATCACTGAAAAAATAAAAAAATTAAGTCAGCATTCCCAATGGCACATCAATTCTTCTTATTCTGAGCAAGCTTCAGATTTCTTATCCACATACATCTTCATAAATAGTCCCAAACCTCCAAATGCTGAAGCATAGCAGAAAGCTATGAGGAGAAGCCATTGTATGTGTATGAAATAACATAAAAATAACACGAAGGCAGAGGATGAGAGAATTGCCAAGGTGAAAAGTAGGCACAGAAGATAAAGAGATTATGCACGTAATTTCTTGCATTTGACATACTCGTGAATTCTAAGCTAGTTCAGATAATGCTAATAAAAACAAAAAAGTATGATTGCTCAATCCAAGAGCTTACTTGCTTTCTCCTACATTTATCACCTCACTTAGTCTTCTTCCACATAGACTATAAGGACAAACGTAGTTGCAGCAACCAGAAAATTTGGTTCCTATACATACATTACTGAACCTCAGTAAACAGTAAATTTTAGGTGTCTGGCTTTTTTTTTAAAAAAAAAAAAAAAAAAAAAAAAAAAAAAAAAAAAAAAAAAAAAAAAAAAAAAAAAAAAAAAAGTTGGTGGGGAAATTTTTGAAGAGTTTAGGTTTCCAAGATTTGGGGTTTTTTCCAAGTGCAGAGGCAAATATCTTGCTCCATTCTGCTTGCTCAGTGATCCCGGATTCCCACAGTTGTTGCTGCACAGGGAGACACTGAGCTAACCCTGGGAATGCAGGAAACAGTTGAAACATCATGATCAGAAGTACAGACTTTGAGTGGCCTAACTGCTGACTTGTTTATCAAAGGACACATGAGTTCAGTATCATGTCCTGAATAGGCTTAAACCCTATTGAGAAGAAAACTTTATTGAAATGCCCAAGCTCCCAGGGCTCAAGACTCCACTCCACACCTCACATTTAGACAGCTTCTACTTCAGCACAGATCTTTTGGATTAGCACACAATGAAGCATTTACGTTCTGCTCCTGGAAAAACCATAAGGACACACTCCATAAATTTAGCCCAGTCAAGTAAGGATTTGCATATTAACTTAGGAAATCAGAAATCAAGTAGACCCCAAAATTTTCTACAAACAGAGAAGTGTTAGTATATAACGAAATTACAAGCCTCCTGGTAAGAGATAAACCATCAGTTTTCAACACAACACTTTAGGTTTGTGGTCTGGTTTGGGTTTGGTTGTTGTTTTTTTTTCTTTTTTTGTTTCTTGAGATGATAAACATTGAAAAAGATATTTCTGCTGTTTATGCTTGAGCCTCAAGTAACTGCATATGGGAGGCTGCAGCCTACCCACAACCAAGGAAACAGCAGCCAAACCATCCGTTTTCTCCCTACAGCCAAGGTCATCTCCTGCTACAAGGACATAGGAGTTCACTAAAGCAGCTCCAGTTTTTATACTCAGCTGAAATACAAAGATGACAGCAGGCAACTCTTTTACTCCCTTCTGTACACGAAGCAGAATGAGTTTAAACCTTGCTTACACTTCATTCACAATCTGGTATGAGACATGTTCAATCAACAGAAAATACTATTATGTACAGGTTAAACAGCAGCACATTTCCACTCATCTCAACTCTCTTTCAACCAAGCACAAATTCTGACACAGTACTGCGCAATTATAAATAGACGGAAAAATAAATTAAAAAAAAAAAAACAAAAAATGGAAGGCAATTATCCATTCCCTTTAAGTGTCCCTTAATGCTGAAAGGCATTATGATCTCCCTACAGCTTGTTAAACACATCTAAAATTCTGTGAACCTTTTGGACCTGGAACTGTTTACTGTTCTCATTAATTTCCACTTAATCAACTCAGAACATTCAAGTACACGTCATCTTCTGACAACTCAAAGAAAACTGTAAACAGAAACATTGAAATGATTTCAGGAAGGGTACGTGAAATAATCACACTGATACTATAACAGAGGGGAGGAATTAAGTGTTCTCAGGACATTCCAACTGGAACACTTTGAATTCCAGGAAGAAAAAAGATCTGAAGAAAAAGCAAGAGACAATCTTGTAAACAGGTAGCAGACATTAATACATGCTTGTAATCCCTTCCCCTAAACTACCAAAAAGACTCAATTTGATTGTAAACTCCAGAATTAGCAACTACTATAATGAAATTAAGACAAAGACTTCTTATCAGATTTTGAATGGACTTATAGTTGTTAAATTTTCTTTTTAAAGGCACATTGACATAAACTCTCTGCATTTCACATTGTACAGTGGGCATAAAACTACTTTCCAAAACAAGGTAGCTTTTGATGGAGCATGGTGTATTTTTAATGCAAAATGGCAAGGGATGAACAATTATGAAATATCCTTCTCAACACTTCGATCTCAAATACCTGAAAGAAGCTTACTAGTTCATTACAACTGAAGTTCTACTATATATTTTCATGGCCAAGCACGATTATTTTTAAATTGTTTGGAGAATGTTGCAAATAGCCACAAAAAGTGACTGAATAAACTGAACTCAAATACTGAAATACAAATTCATGATGAATTTTAAGTTATCTGCTTAATAGAGCAATTGCTCTACTCAGTATCAACTACATTGGATAATTGATGAAAAGCAACCGTAATTATATTTTTACTTTAACACATCTTTGACCATATATGCAGACCAGAAATTCAAAATTCAAAAACAGAATTTAAGATTTTCTGTAAGAACAAATCCACATTTTTGGGATTGTTCTTTTCCATACAAATATTTTTACCTTCTCTCATTTCTGTTGCAGCTCATAACTACCGACCATAACTGCACCAAATATAGGTCACTATTTCATATATTCACACCTGCTCTTGTATGTTATGATCAGCCAAATCGTATTTTACAGTAACACATTAACATTAAACAGTCCAGGATTAAAAAACCAAGGAAAGTGTATAGTAAAGCATTTCACCAAATCCCACTCTGTAGATACTTATGAAATAGAGAGTTGGGAGAAACTAATTTATTTCTTGGTAAAAAAATTTCATCTAAAGACACATGTATAGATATATTGGTGTATAGATATATCTTAAAAATACAGAAAGGATTGGGTTTTATAAAATAGAACAGATTATAAAAGCGTTGAAGAATGTCCTAATCACTGTTGCAGAATGACAGTAGTAAAAGGTGCAATAAGGTCTGCTGAGAAACAAAAATGAGAGACTGTGGAAGATGGGAAGAGAGAAAAAAAGCAGATTAAAACTGAGATCCAGTAAGAGAAATTAAAAAAAATTCTGAAGAGTTCAGCAAAAGACAAGTGAAAAAAATAAGCAAAGCTGCCAGCAGGGTGCATTATTAGAGATGGGAAGATGAGAAGGATATGCATTTGGCTAGAGATATGCAACATACATGCTGTTATGGGGCAACTCCAACAGCATCCCAGACTAATACTATTCATGTTTGTTTGGCTTTACTATAAGTGAATTAAAAATATCAGCAACATGCTTGTATTATTTAAGAGTTTCTTTCTGCTTCTTCTTCCTGTGTTCCCTGAAGTCCAAATATGGGATAAATTAAACCTTCAGAAGAATATTTCAGTTCTGAAGCATGCTGTCATCTGTTTCCCAAAGTGAATTCAACTTCATTAGCAGACCTGGAAGGCATGCTGCAAGGCAATTCCAGTTTTACAGCTTGCTACACAAAGAGGGAATTTGATCAAGGTGAGATATCAGCATATGGGAAAACAGGTTAATGCTGCTGAATGGCTGAGCTCTGTGTCCCCCTGTAATTTGCTTCAGTACTAATGAAGATCTGGAAAACAGTTTTGAGTAAGTGAATCACAGTCTCACCCAACTGAAATATCTCTGTGTAGACCAGAACAGAACACAGTCTGCAAGTTCAAAAAGAAAAAATTACTGGAATGTTTAAGTCATCAGGATTTATATGAAAGCATAAAAATATAGAAAAATTATAAACTGAAAATATAGGCCATTAAATTATCAATTTTTTTTAACCAATGAGATCAACTCCCAGAGAACAGGATGACAGCTCAGCTCTGAGGCAAGTCTTTATCGTGACCTAATCAGGGTAAAATTACCTATTGAATAGTTGTTCATCAACTATTAGCATGAAAAATTGTCTATATATAGTAAAAACTTTACACTCAAAATGTAACTATCGGTGGTGCTCAGAACAGCAAACATTACTGTTCTATTAAATTCAGAATGAAATTTAAAAGCAGAGAAGTCATTTGTATCATATTCTGTTCACTGACCACTTGCATGCACTTTCATAAAACTAAACGGAACTAGAAGAGTTTGCAATTTATCCCAGCAGCATGGAGAGAAGGAAGCACTCAATGATAAAGCACTACCTCATGAGTATGTGCATGCACTTCAGTTTCAGCTTGGAAATGGAAGGCAACAGCCCTCACCTACAGAGTGGTTTTTGAACACATTAGCCCCTTTTGATAATTCTAAAAGCATCTGCTTCATTTATACAGAATTACTACACCCCAGGCTTAAGAATCTATCAACTATATGCTTACACCTCCAACAAAGATAGTATAAGGCCATAAAGAAGTTCTGATTCTTCCTTCATTACGTGCCTTCATAAGTCTGGGGATCTTACTTTCTTAGAGCAACTCTACTATGATATTTGGATTATGTGAAGGCAAACTAACCAAAACCTTTCCCAATGAAACAGATGTAGTTACTCATAACAGTAAAAATATTTGTCTTGAACTTGGAAGAGATTTTTCCCCACTAGACCTGGGCTTAAAGTGCATTTGGGATACTTTAATTTCAATACTTGCTATGAACCTATAGCTCATTCTCTTCTAATACAATCATCTTTAGTTTCAATGCAGTACTTGCAGAATTACATTGAGTTATGTTGCTAGTGTCCAGAACTACGATCCTGAGCCTTCCTCCTTAACTCTGATCAATCCCAATTGCTTACACTTCTCAGATTTCACCTTAAATCCTCCAGGTGGCTAAAACTATTTCTTCTGCTGCCCAGAGTCAGCAAAGACTAGACAGTACTGTATGGTCCATCATCTATTCTGATGTTACTCTGAAATTATTTAGAACTTGTAATAGAACAAATAATATTAGTCCCAGGTTTAAAAAGCCCATATTTCCTGGTGAAAATGTATACAGTATTAAAAATAGATTTGATAGAGATCAACTGATGGCTAACCATTTGTGTTTACAGATTATACTCACTTTTCATTTAATTTATACCCGATTTAATCAACTGAAATGATTCAATTAAGCAAAATGAAAATTTAAAACTCATGCTTAAACTTAAATTTCTGGAGAAAATAAGTTTCAGCAGTTCATATCGTTTAGCAAGAGAACTCTCCAATCAGATAAAAAGAAATACTATTCCAGAGAAAGGAAGCTTATGTGAAAAGAGATTTAGGAAAAAAATATACTTACATTTCTAAAAGCTGTGTTTCTATACTGAAAATTAATACAAATACCCCAATGAGATACATTGCTAATTATGTAGTAGCTTGAAGTTTAACAACAGTGCAACTTGGCAGTCCCACAAAATGTCTCAGGATTTCTGAAGCTGAAGTATCTTTCATCTACTTCGTACTTCGTCATCACCCATGAGGAGGACATAGTATACTGTGCTCCCCAGATCCCCAGGGTTTTGTTAGTTATTAAACTGAGTATCTTAATAAGCCAGCAAATAGTAAGCAATTAGTCTAAGACAATATGAAGAAAAATGAAGAAACAGACTCTTTCATATATACGCCAAAGCTTTAGGTGGACACATTATGGCTCTTGGGACATTGCTTCAAAAAATCCAATTATCATTCCTAAGTCTAGATTCACATGTTACTTTCTGGAGTAGAGATCACTCAAAGGTCACCTGTGAAATCATGGCAGAATAGGTATCTAATTATCGACAGTGACATGAGTTTTGCTTTCCCAGCAAACCTAGGGAAAAGAAAATACACCCCAAAGAACAGCAATGCAATCAAATCTGACAACCAGACAATAAGAGAAAATTTATCATAAAAAAATCTAATAACAGCTCCTGACACTTTTTAATCACAGCTAGTGAACTGTTGCATTCACAAGGAGCATGCCTTGTTTTAATTATTTATAGGGAGCTGATGGTTTATTTGGAAGGAAATGCAATTATATTCTGACACTTTAATCACTATCAGTTTGTTTTGTTCCCCTGCTACTGCTAAGAGGAAGGTTACATTCCTATGGAAATTCTGACATTTCCATAATTGGTTTTGCAACTCTTCCAAGAGACTGAAAGTATCCATTTTATTAAATTTGTGCAAAAATTGGAGTTCAGATATTATTAAGATTGATGGCTAATAGCACCAAACCTCAAACAGATTAAATTTCTTTTCCTCTTTCCAGTTAGACTCATGCTATATATAGTCTTTAGGAAGCAAAGTCTCCAATGACGTCAAAGTTGGAAATCAAGGACTGCCCCTTAACAGACCCATTGAAATAGCTCCAATATCCAGGGGAAGATAAAAAAATAAAAAGAAAATCAAAAACTAGAAAATCAAAGGCTCATAGGATGGATAAGAACTCTACTCCAATTGAAGTAAAAGGGAATTTGCTAAATCTCGCCTTCTTGCCAATTAATGAAAACCAGCAAAATAAATTACATTCTCAAAAATGCGATGGAAGGCTGTGTCTAGTTTAAATGTTCAGAATATTCACAGCTGTAAGCAGCTAAATTAAATATTTAACGTCAAGACCATGTTAACTTGTTCATCAAGGATGGTGACATTGTTTATGCATAACCACCTGATGAACCCACTAACCTTCTTGAAGGAGCACTACACAGACATAGAATACCATAAGTATTAACGACTGTAACATCATCATATAGACTGACAATTGCACTTTGTCCTCCTACTGTATTGCCTAGTGACCTGAATGCACATTAAGTTATTCTGCAAATGACAGGCAATCCTGGTTATCACATCACTTCCAAGAAATCTGAATGTGGGTTGGCCAGAGCTTCACACCAGAACTTTAAACAGAGGTGTTATTTTGGATTAGTGCTGAAAGACAGTTTCCAGCCAGCATGGAGCAAGCTCAGGCAGGCCTCTCGTACCCTGGTGAAGGTCCATTTCACAGGTTTTGAAAAGCACAAAAACCTTGCAGGGGCACATGAATAGTCATCAAGTACCAGGTGCTTAGATATTGCAGCTAAGAACAGGGACATACATTTGCTTTCCCCCTCAGAGTCTCACACCACTATTGTATAGTTAAAGTAAACATAAAAACACCTAATTGCTTATCTCTACCAGTAAGAAATCTGGGGTTGCAGGTAATTGGATGGTCCAGATGCTCAAACAAATCCCAGCTTCCTAAAAGCAAGCAGTGTTTGGATAGTCAACAGTTATGACAGATACAGCAAAACGGAGAGTGATTTTAAAGGTCTCTATGTAGGATTTAGAGATAACAGAGTAAAACACACACTGGTGAATCTGTCAACAGAGCTCTCCAAGCCAACCCAAACATCAGGAACCATTCTGAGAACTAATTAAAAATACATTTATCTAATATTAAAGCAGCAATAGGTAATTTGAGGAGAAAAATACACTTGTTCAGATTATTCCCCCATGGCTCATAACCAACTCACTTTGTGCCCTCAGAGTTTGCCACTGTTGTAAAAGGCGTTTATTGACTTTTATTTTCCTTTCTGTTGCCAAAGCACACCAAGGTTAATGCAGTTACTCAGCACCTCTGATGCACCCAGGAAAACATCTGACTTTAAAGCATACACATTTTAACACAGCAAGTATAAAATTATTAAAGGAAATTGTGACAGGAATTGCTTTCCAAGTGCCATAGTAAATGACAATGACAGCCCTGCTCTTTACCTCCTGTAAGGGCAAAATTTAACAAGGAGCTGAACATCTGTAGAAACCAAGTGAATTCAGTATCTAAGTAAACACCAACCCACAGAAAGCCATTAACAAGTTCTTTCACAAGGTTCTCGGTAAATTGATAAATACTGATCTATGAGTCCCTTTAATTGGAAAACAGATCTTCTCGGGTTACCAGGCAAATTCCTCAAAATACTATTCTGTTTGCTCTGCATCACACACAAGACCTGAACTGCAGAAACCTGTACAGTCAGTCCCTTTGGGAAATGCCAAACCAAAACCACTCCAACACACCAAAAAAAAAAGAAACAAAAACAAAACCCCAAACCAACTAAACACACACACAACAGAGAGCAGCTCCTTCAGTTTTGAAGTGTACCATACGCTTAATTTAGGAAGTTAAATCCTTTTTAGTTCAGAGTGCAAGGAAAGCTAACAATATTAACACTCACTTTTGTTTGCCCATCATCCTAGTCCTGATGCACCTGCCTGCAGCCTTCCCAGGTGAAAGACAGAAGCTACAAACATTATAAACATGCACATCTGATAAACTTCATAAATTACAAAGTTATTCTCAAAAGCTAAGTCAGCATAGGATAGATGGCTTTCCACTACAGTTTTACACTTCTCATGTTAACAAAGACTTCTTTAGCATAGCCTCTTCTTGCAAATGAAAACATTATTTCAAATATACTGCAGGTATTCCAGGATAGGAGGAGCAACAAATCAATTTTTTAATTCTTTTTCTATCCCACATATTTAATCATATACACCTTGTCCCATCAGACTTATTTAAATCCAACATAACATTTACTTTATCTCTTGGCTTCATTGTTTTCAGTTTAGCTTTTCATTTCTGAAGATGACTTTATAATCTACCTTATTATTGTTCTTATAAGACAAGACTATTTCATGTCCAGGTGCAGGTAATTTCTTCCAATCTGCTTTTAGTGTTTCCAGGGCCCTGGTTCCTGATGTGATACAGTCCACTCAGAAGTCAAGCATAAAGTGTAGTATAACAAAATATCCTGACATTGCAAAGACAGATGCTTTCTGAACTAAATACTGTCATGGTACTATGCCTAGTGTAAACCACTACATCTCATTCCAGCCATTATTGATACTTACCATGAAAGTCTCATACAAACTTATTTTCTTGGTTTGCTAATACACTGAAATATAAACAATGTTTAAGCTTATTCCCAGATAAATAATATGAAATATCTAGGTCATTCACCTATATGCTGTTCCTTAATTGCATAGCTCTCGGTTCTCCTAATGAAACAATATATTGTATTATAAATCAATTAGTAATCTGCTGAAATACATACACTGACAAACTCCATTGAAAAGTCTGGGATTTGGTCTAGAGAGCAAACCCCCATGTAACCACAGCTAAGTTGGTAAGTGGAGATTTATAAAGTGCTTAAAGTCAAAACCAACTGCAGGATGAAAAATATCTGGGCTTCCTGCCCGTAGGCCTTAACACTTGCTTACTAAAGATAAGAAGGTTGCTGTAGGGGTCTTGTTGCTGTTGGCCAGTTAGCAGATTGGGAAGTGTCAGGTGATGGTTTGAATGGCTAATGATGCACGTGATTGATCAGCTGTGTGGTGTAGTCTAAACAATGTGTGTAGCCAATTGGTTTGCAATGCACTGTAATCAAAGGGTATACAAGCTAAGGAGGTGCACAATAAACCAACATTTTGCTTGCATCAAGCTGCATCTTGTCTCTTAATTGCCATAGGAAAGGTTTTCCAATACGACTCAAGTTTTAATTCAAAATTAACTGAGATCAGGATAACAGGTAGAAACAGATACACAAAGAGGAAAAGCCAAACCCATATTCTACAATATGGCTGCTTAGAGATTATGACATTGGTTTTTTGGTCTAAATACTATCACACTATAAAATGGAGTGTGTCATTAACTTATCAATTTCACTAATTGTATTTTTAAGTTATATACAGCACCTAATACCTAATTAACATAAACTTAAGTACAACATGAAATGATCAAATGGTTAACTGAAAGTAAAATGTAAGAGTAGAAACTAAACAAAGTTGTTTTAAAAAGTGAACTGACGGAAAGGTGCTTACTTGTAAAACTACTTAAGAGATCTATTACATAACCACCAGACTTCTACAAACAACTGATCTGCTCAAAGGACACAAAAAAGCTCAGATGAGAAAAGTTCCCCGCTAAACTCTTTACAGATCAGGTTTAACATGACACCACTCACATTTGTGAAGCTATATCACCATGTCATAAGCAAAGGAATAATCAAGACACTCATTCATCACTAGCTGAAATAGAACATAGTCAGAATCCAGCCATTAATCTCCTTAAATTTAAAGCCTGCACCTGAACTTTTTGATCCAAAACTATTCTTGTAACATTTCTGGTGTTGTTCAAAGTCACAGAAGGGTAAGACCTGTTTCCCAGACATACTTCAAAGGTAGGCCAAGCTGGCTGAAATCTCAAGAGATCAGTGCTTCTTCTTTTCCCTTTTTAATCAGCTTAATGATAATTTCAGCCCTTCATGTTTAACAGACTTTACTGCAGTTGTCAGCCACTACTTTTATTTTTAAAAATTTTAAATATTCTCATATGGAATGAACTTCTATTTCATTTAAATTCAACAGGTCCAGAACACCTAAAGTGCATGCATGTTTTCACCTGGAATTCACCTTCATATTAATCCATCTGTATTTTGATCTAAGAAACATCCAGGGCAACTTCAAGCAGCCTTTCAAAAATACGTAGTCCATATGGCAGAACAAATGCCTGGAGAAAAAAATCCTCGTTATTGCATTTTGTTTCATTCGCAGTTTAACAAGAGAGTAACAAAAAAGTTTCTACAGATGGATAACACAACAGCCATCTTCTTGGCCAGATTACCTTATATTGATAAAAGGGTCTCAAAAAGACTATACTCCTGAAAGACAGGGCTCACAGTCTAGGCAGTCATTACTATTAAGCCATATTCCCTACGAAGAATTTAAAAATCTAAACTACATGACATATTGAATTAAAAAAAACAACTATCATTAGGCTTCTATTGCTTAAGGACAAGCACATGCAGTTCTGGAATGGAAGTCATATTTTGCAATGATAACACATTATTCAAAGCTCAAAGAAATCTCATAAGCAGCGATGGGAGCTCAAGTCCTTCCACTTGCCAATAAGCATCTCACAACTACCCATGTTTTCTCCTAGGCAAAAGGCTATTTGTAATAGGCAAATCTGCTCATTTCACTTTGACACAAAGCTTACCCACACAATGTGGATATCACGTTTTATTTGATACATCAAAGCAAACCTAGAGAGTAATAATAACACACCATCTTGCTAGTTTATTAAAATTAATTCTGAGATATTGCATTCAAACCACTTACAAAATAGCAGAATCAGTTGTGTTCACAATTGTAAGTTACAGATGTACATTTCAGTAATACCCTACATACAGACTGAAAAAAAATATTTTAACTGGAGTGGCAATCCTGGGAAGGCTAAGTTGCTCACAACACTAGCTTTGTCCATTGCAAGAACTGCTGTGTGAAAGTTAGAGATGTAATGGATGTAGACAAATTCTCTGGGTAAGGAAACATAGTGAGGACTCATCAGCCAGGCCTGACCAAGGAACTACATCAGACAAGCCACTGTAGGAACTCCCATGCTCAGAAATACCTTCGAGGTGCAATTCTGCCATTAGACCCTTTATGAGAGGGGATTTGGAAGTAGCTGCTGATATACCTTGGTTAGAAATAACTGTCTTTTCCTGGGTACTTTCCCCCTGGAGTTGAGAACAAGATGGAATGAATTGCATTAAAAGACGGAACATTCCCTATCCAAGAACCACATAATCGCAAACACATAAGAATCACCTCAGCTCTAAATAGCTGTCTATAGATCAAGAACAGAAAGATAAGGTAATGGCAGGTTCCCCAATACAATCATAACAATCAAATTCCATTTCAACTTAGAGGAGCAAGAATTTAGTGTTTCTTACCTGACTATCAAGACAGTGAAATCCCACCTCAATCTCCATTCAAGTTTCAGTCCTACTTGCTGCAAATACGTTTTCCTACATCAAACAAGTACTGGTAAAATAACATAATGCAACTCAGCTACTTAATTTCTCAGAGTATGTTTCTAAGACTTTTCAGAATAGTCTTTGTACCACTGGCATAGCTGCATCCCTTACTAGAGGCAACAGCTTGTATTATCATCTTTTAATGGAAGCAGAAGTTTTTATGTTTCTGGTGGTTTATGCAAGACATTTCATAGTTACAGAACGTAATCAGTAGACTTCATTCCTTACAAGGTTTTATAAACAGAATATATATGCCTCAAAAGAAATCACGCTTTATCTTTCATCACATTTGTATATGACATTATAGTAACAACTGTTTAATAGCCCTAATAAAACCCCAAACAACTAAATATTCTCAACAACAATTCAAAAGTTTAAAATACCAATAGTAAGAAAAAAAACACTCGGTACTTGAACTGCACAGATAGCGCAGCTGATTTGTCAGCAGATTTCCAAAATGATGTCTTGAACAAGATGAAAACATATTTCTTCATTGGACTGCTACTATCCTTGACCTTTTAACCTTCCTGAACTTCTTTGTGGATTTATTAAAGGGCTTTTCTTCCCAGGATTCACCTGCAGACTTAACAGGATAACATTAATTGGAATTCTGGGGTGAAACCTTCAGCTCACCAGCCAGACTGATGCATTTGTTAGTCTCGCCCTCCTGCTGAACCCAAGTAAGCCCACCCATTGAGGACTACCTGTAGGAATAGGAAATCAAAGCATCAGGTCATGAGCAAACCCTCTTTCTTCAGGCAAACCCCTGGAGAAAAATACTTCATGTGCTGACTTCGTGCCAGGGCTTTGCTTCAGAAAGGTAGCAGCTGATCTGGAGAGCATTTCCAACAGTAGGAGCTACAGATCATTTTGCTTTTTTTCCTTCTCAAATTCCTCTCCCAGTGTCTCACATCTTTCACAGGTTTATCAAGGCATGACTGACCAAGCTCACCCCTATTATTAACTCCATTAGAGAACTAAAAGAGACAGGCCCAGGTTCACCTGGCCAGAGTAGGAAGATAACTGAAAATTAATTCAGAACCACAAACAAGGGGCCAGCTGAAAATCAGCTCTTGTTTCCTCACAGTTCAAGTACAGGTCACCTTCAAGCAACCAGCCTGAGAGTCATAGTTGACACCTAATCAAGCCAGAAATTGCTTCCCTGGTGTCAGCTCAGATGAAAAGCAAAAAAGAAAGAAAGAAGAAACTGCATGTCATCAACCCACCTAACTAGCTGGAGTTAAATTTCTGCACAATGGCATCTTCACAGAGTAGCACCGGTCCAAAAATTTTGCCCTGTAACAACTCTTAGGCAACCAGGAGAAAACCCCATCCATAAGATGATGTTTACTGCATGAAATAAAGTTAGTATAGATATTTCACACATCCTCCAGATACTGAAAATGGATACTGAGAACAACTTTGCTGAAGAGAGGAATGAAATTCAGTTGAAGATTTTGTTCCCTTGAAGATTCTTTATTTCAAAAGGAACAGACGATAGCTGATTTATTTGGACAGGTGATAGAAGTGCTCTGTCTCTATACCCAAGTGATGGACAGGGAGGAGTTCTCAAATATAACAAGCCAACAGAAAAAAAATACAATTTATAAGCATCAATTCATCTTTTCCTGCAAAAGATGACCACTCAGACAAGAAATGAGTTTAGGCAAGTTTCTTCTGTCATTTGAAGGAATGTCACAGAACATTCTGGTGTTCCATTTTTGCTTGCCTTTCTCTCATCTTCTTTTTAAGCCAGTATTGGAGAGGACAAACTCAAACACTTAAGAATCAAAAGTAAGACAAAGGATGTTCTTCAGTTTGTCTTCCCAAACTTTGTTCTAACACACATACACATTTACACACACTGGATTTAGCAGTTATAGACTTAACACCAGTTTCCACCCTGAAGTTTACAGGGAGGAGGCAGGACATCTTTATGGAATGCATTTCTTTACCATTGAACTGCAATTTTACAGTGGCCAATGAATGCAAAGAAGATTTTATTTTCCAATAAAGCATGTTTACCATAAAAATGCTTTTCTGCACATCTCCCTTTTATTGTGCAGGGATAATGATTTCTTTAAGCGGAGATCCATCTATCTTTGGATACAAACTATTCTGTTACAAGTAGAAATCTAGAAAATAGAGCAATGAAGCTCAATTTTTAAAACAACTAGATTGCACTTTTATTGAACAAAATATTTCACTCACACCTATTCAGCTGATCAAGATTAAACACATCTTACTCTTTCTTCAGAAGAGCATGTTCCACTTCATCATCTCACTGCAACGTATTATCAAATTATCCATCTTATTTCAGTTCAACTGCTTTTCAATTGAAAGTGATTATCTGCATTTCCCTTCATTTGGATTTTCCTCCTTTTTTTGGCTCGTTATTCCTCTAGTTTGCATATGAAATCAGTCCTTTTAAACTGGCAATTATCTCCACTTCCCAGAGAGGATGTAGTGCTCAGCCTGTAGTGAACTTAATATGAACTACCCAGAATAGAACTACACAAAATGGAGCAGTAGCCTTTAAAACATAAACATACTTATATACATTATTTAAAGTCAAAAGTAGCAAAGGTATTTTAAGTATTAACAACTGTGAGATGAAACTGAATAATTTCCTGCCAAGAAAGCAGTCAGTCTGACACACAAAAAGGCTTAGATTACGCCAATCACAGCATAGAACCTTCTGGAATTCAGGAAGGTGGGTGGGCTACAACGGCTCCTCTTGCCAGCCTGAGAGACTACTCTGCTGCCCGGCAGTGAGGAGAACAAAACAAAATGCCATAAAGCCAGACTCAGAGCAGTGTTTTCATACACATTTTAAAGTGCTATAACCTAGAAGTTCCCCCTAACCATTTAGTTCTCTCCAACCTAAAAGCATAATTGGTGGAGATGAAGCATGGGGCCAAATAAAATCAAGTACCCAGATATCTTATTTCCCTATTGACTTTCAAATAATCATTAAAATAGGATTACCCAAATTTATGTCTTTGGGCACACTCTGAATCATAGAATTGCCTAGGCTGGAAAAGATCTTTAAGAACAGAGCCTAACCATCAACCTGTCACTGTCAGATCCACCACTAAGCCATGTCTCTAACCACTATGTCTACATGTCATTAAAATGGCACTAGGACTACTAATTCTCTGGGCAGCTTCTTCCAACACTTGAGAACTCTTTAAAACCAGCAAGATCTAACCAGCTAGTGCTGATGACAGACTAAAATATAACAAGGCAGAGGGAGTTCAGTATCTGCTCTTTGGAGACATAACATATACCTAAAAGGGACTACCTACCTGCCAAACTGCAGCAAGGCTATACCCTGTCCTCTTCCAGAGACTTCCTATTACATGAGTAACTTGGGTTTACAGGCTTTTTCCAATAATGAATTTGTTTTTAACTTCATTAGTAAAATCAGTGATTTATAAATAATTCTGAGACCCATCAATTGCTATTTTCCATCCATTTAATATGCCTGAGTTAACGCTATGTTTGCTTACTTTCTCAGATGTCAGATGGCAGCAAAACAGACTCTCTAAATACTTCAAATGCATTAATAACACTAAAGTTGCAAACCAAACATGTTATTTCATCAGAAGAAGTAAAATTATTTTAAGGAAACCTATTGTCTATAAACGCATGCAACTGGCATTAACTATCTTATAATCTCTTTTAATTTTCTATCAGCCTCCTCACTATCTTGCCTGGATTAATGTTGGTCTGACAAAAGCCTATCATTATACTGGTCATCAAATTTAACCATTTTAATTACAGCACAGTATTATCTTATTTGCAATCCCCTGGAACCTAACATTCTGAGACTTTATGAAAACCAAAATTCTTACAACTGTGTAGTTGCTTACCCAGTAAGTACCCACAATTCAACTTTTAAATGGGTTTTATTGTTGTAGGTATACAAATATATGTAAAAAATTCCACATACACCTTAATTATTTCTTGAAGGGAGACACTACCTCCCTTTCCTCCCATTTTAATAATTGCTAGTTTCATTTTCTCTTTATTATTAACATTATCCTCACATGAATGTATAGGTCACTTCTTTTTGGCTACCCACAAACTACATCTTTACCTAATTTTACCCTAAATTAGCAAAATGCTTGAGCTTTGCACAATTACACTCATTAATCTTCTCTTTAAGAACTGCAAGTATATATAAAGGTGAAAAATAAAAAACAGTTTATCAGTTGTAAACTTGCTTCCTCAAAACTAAGCAAGTATAATGGAGCTTTGATAAACCAAGTAGTCACAACCTTATATTACATAAGTTTCCCTTCCCATTGATACACTACAGAAGAAAAATGCCAAACATTTCAAATTCTCAAGGAAACTTTTCTTGCATTCCTTTTCAACAAGAGATAAAAGTCTCATCATCCAGATTAGATCAAGAGCTGCTTTAAATTTTGGTTGAAATTTTGATAAGAAAGTGCAAACATGCATCTTAATCTCTGTGAATGTAAATGTCAACAAATAATCATATCTCAGTCTTAGAGCAGAATGAGAGAAAAGGGCTTTAGTAAATACTCATGTATTATCTTGATTTAAACTGCATACAGTTATAAATTCATTTTGGTCTACTCTAATTGAGACCAATTCTCCACCAAGCTTTTCAAAACAGTAATCTAAACACTTCACCGAGTATTTGATAGAAGAGATATTTCTGCCTTTGCACTTAAAATTACAAATTACAAAGAGAATTTGAGATGTGTGAAAAGAGCAATACAGCAAAAAACTCCCATAATTTTCCCAAATTTAAAAAATTCACCGACAAAGGCACCACATTTCTTGTGGTGCCAAAGGCTGATGCATATTTTTAAAGTTTCTCCATCTACATCATATAAACACCAGCTACGGAGCCATCTACTGATTGATTCGAATGATTTGTTATGTCCAATATCATTTCTTCCTATCAGGAGGAGTACGGAAAAAAAATAACCTGTGAACCAGATGCCTTTAATACTTTACTCATGATCAAAAGTCTCTTTTGACCACCCTGGGCCTACAAGTTAGTCTCCCCTCCATCTACCTGGAAAATAAGCAGTGGGATGACTATAACAGGCTTGGGAGGTTCCTAGTCACATCCTTAGCCCAGGCACCAGGAAGGCACAGACTTCCCGTTAGTGGGCTCTGTCCATCATATCAGACCTTCTCTGATATCTCAAATAACTGCAGCCCATCTTCTCCTCGTGGATGATGTTTTCATTGGAGCAATGGGCATCTCCAACTACAAAGACATTGGCAGTGAGGAATATTCATTCCTCACATCTTCATTTGTTGGGCATTCAACAGCCAGAACCTCATACCTGTCATTCAGAGGAACCGGAGGTGCTGAGGTGGGCAGGGAGGGAGCTCATTTTTTTTTAGGATTCTGCCAGACAAGGACAGAATGCAGAGGCACCATGGTCCTGGCTCCAACCTGGCAGGGGGTCCGGGATTTGATTTGAGTAAGGCAACGTCTTGCACCAGAAGTCTATTTCTGCCTCAGCTTCTCTGATGAACCTGCACCTTTCCACCTCTTCACAAAGCGCTGCCACCGCGCTGAGCAGATAGCCCCTCAGAGGCGCCCCTCGGTAGCAGTGAGAGGCTCCGCCATCACCCGCAGCCGCTCCCCGGGACACTGCGCTGCGCTCTGTGCCAGCTCTCTCTGCGCTCCCGAAGATGGGAGCGCAGCCTCGGCCGCGTGGAGACCATCGTTAAAACTTCACAGCCGCTGCCACCACCCTCATTACAGGAAAACCCCACTCTCCGTTGTTTCCGCCGTTGAAAGGCCCCTTTTATCCGTGTGAGGCGGGGCAGCGCCATTGGTGATTTCGCGCCTGGTTTCAATCTGCCGCCGGGGGCAGCGGCTCCGCCCCGCGCTCCCTCAATGGACACCGCCTCCCGGAGCCGCCGGGGCGGGGCGCGGCCTCGCGGCTTTCTCTGGCTTCCAAAAGCACCCAAAACAACCTTCTTTCCCGCTCTTTTTTGCCAGGATTCCCTTCCCCAGCACGGACTTCCTATGCTGGAGCTTTTCTCCTCAGCGAGTGGACGCCATTAAGGTTTATAAATATGTAAAGGATGAGTGTTAGGTGGATGGAAGCAGGCTCTTCTCAGTGACCTCCAATGATAGGACAAGGAGCAATGGGTGCAAGGTGGAACACAGAAGGTTCCACAAAAAATATAAGAAAAACCTTTTTCTTAGTGAGGATGATAGAACACTGGAACAGGCTGCCCAGAGAGGTTGTGGAGTCTTCTCTGGAGACATTCAAAACCTGCCTGGATGCTTTCCTTTGTGACCTGGTCAATGTTCCTGTTCCAGCAGGTGGAGGATTGGACTGGATGATCTTTTGGGGTCCCTTCCAATCTATAACATTGTGTGATTCTCTGTGTGAAACAGCTCCATGCATTGCAGAATGAACTGTAGATGTGTCTTGTGGCCTTTTATCTCACTACTTTGTATCACCTATTTAGGAAGCTATGTACTTTTCAAAGGTTCTCTTAGAGACAGGCTATCTTCTAACACACCACCTCTCAATAACCCAGAAGCCCAGGCTCTCCACTGCAAAACACTATTGACAAAATATTTTTGGCACTCTGAAAGAATTAGAGTTTCACACTTAAATTTTATGACACAGGAGCAAGCAGCAGCATTAAAATTTTTAGGTTTAGAAGGGACACCCAAATGCCGTCACAAATTCTAATCACATGCTGCTGAGACAGCATGTCTTTTGGCAAGGACAGAAGCCTTTCAGTAAACACCACAACCTTTTTTCCATATCTAGAGACTAGAAACATATACATACCGTGTAATCAACAGGTACCAGTACACTCATGACCTCCCAGCTCAGGTCCAGGATTTCTCAGCTGATGGATTTGCCTTCCATGTCATGTTTGGAAGACCAGGAGCTCCAGTCTGAGAGAAGCATCACTTTTGGCATTATACAGATGGGAGAAACAGCAGTGCTACTGCTTTGAAGTCACTCTGGATTTGCTCCCCAGCAAAGTGTTCTTCACTGCCATTCAGCTAGCATCGCCAACAAAAAGTATTCATTTTCTATTTTACTGCTGTTTTTATCTAAAATGAGATCAGCCTTTACTTGCAACTTTTTTATTTTTTTATTTACCCTCAGCTCATCAGGGCAACATGGAAAGGTTTTGTTCTGCCACATGAATCAATGCTTATATTAACCATTACCATTTTCTGCCAGTAGCTTGAATTCACTTTTTCCTAGATTTTAACTTACTATTTGTATGAAAAACTTCTGCCAGTTTTCGGCTAACCCATATCGAAAAGCCCATAGGATGTTACTCAATCAAAGCAGAATTTAAGCATGAATTTAGCTTTTTGTGAAGTTCCTACAAGGGAAATCCTTACTCCCTGCAACACAAGAAAACCCTAAATGTCATGTTAACATTATTTCTTGTATCTGAAACCTCAACTCAGACGTGTTACTTTCAAATCCTCAGGTCCCTGCCTCGCATTATTGCTTAAGTTCTAGCTAGTTTTTTTGCCATTTTTTCCATATGCATTTATAGAAGGTAACATTTAAAAGGTTTCAAAATTCTAATCAAATGTTCCCAAATACTTATCTGTACACAAAGATTTTTAAATGATCTGTTAAATCACATGAAAACCACTTTGGTGAATTTCATAACTGGGGAATCTTAAAAGGATTCAAAACATAAGTTTACCTAGCTCTAAGTCCCTAAACACAGCAACCAGCCCCAAAGTTTGATTTCATCCACTCAAGGAGAGTAGATACACACAGAGTGACTCAGTATTTAAGAGAAAATGACAGCTGAGCCACTTGTTAACAGTGAACTTAAACATTTTGCTTTTGCACATCAGAATCTGGATGTTTTCCAGTCATACCCACTGCAGACTAGAAGCTATTACATTGCCACACATACTTGACAAGGATATCTTACTTAGCACTGCACTGTGAAGGTTAAAAATTATTCCACCTTTCCGTCTCCATGTTTATGGCTTTCTCAGAAGAACAAAGAATTTCCTCTTTCTTTGAGAAATAATATTACCGTAAAGAGAAGCAAGAAAAATATGTGTACTCCAATTCTATAAATCTTGAGTAATCTGTACTGTGATTGTATTTTTAAATGTATCATTTGTGAAGTTCATCCTATGCAAAAAACTGCTCTTTTATGTGGTTGATCTCAGATTCATTGCAGCTAGTTTAGTCACAATATTCCAGTGTTTAAAGCTGGAGTCACGAGGTGCTTCTTCAACTTCATTAATGCCAAAGTGCCTCAGGGTTTTGTTAGCACCAGTAATACTAGATTTGCTATGAGCTTAATGGCCCACAGCATTTTCCAGGGTAGCCCAGAGACTTCATATCGAGAACACTCCATGAGGTGAACTCTTCCTGGTACTCAATTAGGTCTAGTAGCAATTATAAAGGCATAAAAGTAGAATGTCCTCTCTTTTTGCCTAATATTCATAATATAGAAGAGTCTGGAAGAGTGAAAGGAGGGTAAAGTCATGATAGAAAACAAAACCTTCGTTTGTTTTTCTTGTGTTGCCTGCATGTAGGCAAGTCCCTCACCATACATCACCTAAAAAATTAACTATTGCTAAAAAAAAAAAAAAATTACAGTTCTCCCAAATAGAATCTTGAAAGGAAGAAGGTTAAGTGTTTTAACATCCAGTTAGCTTACATCTAGCTCTCAGCACAGCAAGCATTTCACCTTAAAAAGCAGCATGTGGGGACAGAAATGACCAAATGTGCATATTTTTTATTATAGTGCTGAGCAGCCTCCTTAATTAAAAAAATATATGTTACTAAGAAGGAGGATATAGGTATCACATCTAAGTTAAGTGAGATAACCACAGAGTATTCTGAAATATATTTTAAAGCTTTTGCTAGGGTGAGGGTAACTCATTTATACAACTCTGTACAAAGAAAAGGAAACTGAAGATAGGTATTGAAAAGACACTGAAAAACTGAGAATCAAAGTGCTCTAAACCCATTTTTTAATCAAGTGCTACATTTACTTGAGCCCATCATGAAACCTCACAAAGCTATTGTGCAGAAAGCCTGGATTTTTATAGTAAGGATGGGGACAATGTGCTAACACAACATAAAATATTTGCTAATCTGACTACCTTGACAGGATGACAGCACTTACATCATTATACCTTATGAGAAAACTCTTCCAGAAGCACATATCATGTTCACACCACCACATTAGGGCCAGGGCATTTTCTCACATGCATAGAGATAAGCAGTGACGTGAAAACTGCTGTATATGGCACAGTGAGTGATCTGGATATGCAGATATGAAGGGCATGACTAGCCCTCAAAGCCTGTTAACCCACCGATTTATACAAGTGTAGCTCTACAGTCAACAGAGCGCTGCCAAAAGCTGGGGAACAAGTCCCAAATCTGCACGGTCTTCCTTGCCAGTTCATGGCAACCTGCGCCTTTATTACTGTAAGCAGTAATGACAATTGGAGGCATTCAGTCCCATGTAATTTGTAAACTATTTATTCCAAGTCTACTAGCTGACTGCATTTGGCAAATCAAAAATTGAAATGAGTCTGGACATAAATTCACAGATTCAACAATCATGTAAAAGAAAACACAGCCATTCTGAATGAAAAATATACGCACAGCACTATTTTTAAGTACCAACAGAAGCAGAATTCAGTTTATGATAAGGATGAAAGGTCATCTTACAGCAGTCAGAGTGTTTGTTGCAGAAGTGCTCCTTATTTAACAACAAGCTGAGTACAAAGGCATGGATATCACTGGCCTTGACTAGCTCCTCTAGCATATTTACCCTCAGTTGTTTGTTTGGATTTTTTTTTTCCAGTAAACAGAAAATATGGTCTTTCCATGTATATGCAAGACTGAAGTGCCTACCTTCAGCGTCATTACATGCTCAAACAGGTTCAGCAGCACAGGAGGATACTCTGAGTTTCAACTTTTTGGTGACATTTACCAATTGTTTTCTTGGTACTGAAAGAATTGCAAAGAGAAGTAAAAGGATGGAGGCAGAAACTAAGTACATGAATTGTGCATATTTTCCATTTTCCCTGTTATGTCCTTATTTTTCTTTCTTTCCCTTATATTAGAATAAAACTAGTATTGAAAATCCCTGCCTAGCTCACCAGTACTAAAAATTACTACAGTTACCATATAATCAAGAGTTTTCAGTCAACGTCCATACAGAAGGACCAGAAAATGCAAATAAAGATGTTTCAAATAACCATACATTTTTGCTGTTAATAAAAGTTGTCAGTAGATACATAATTTTAATCACTTTGGTCTTAGAATCAGTCAGCAAAACTTTTTGCAGGAATATATTTTACCTATGGACTGTCCTCCACAAAAACTGCTTTGAACATGTGCTGTTTAACCTGGGCAACGTATGCACAGTGGGTGATTTAAAACCTCTGCCTGCAAGAAGGGTGCATTGGTCTACCACGAGTGGTCACTAAGACAGCTACTGACAGGATGTTTATGAAACCCAAAAAAGCAACTATTACAAAAATTCTATTAGATACAGATGCTTAAATAGCAGCTCAGATCAAGAAAGGAAATATTGTACTTCCACTCATTTTCTCCCTCCCCTTTCAAGGCAGACTGATTGGGGGAGGTTCTTGAGTTTACTCCAAGCAGAAAATCTGTTCCAAAATGAGGATGATTTCAAGTTTAGTGGACTTTTCTGTGCAGATTCCACCTGGGGAGCTGGCACAGATCAAGCAATTTGCTAATGTCTCAAAAGGAGAAAATGAAAATAAAGAAAAAAAAAAAGAATATCCCTGTCTGAGTCAGGCAACTGCACCAGATCTCTCTACAGACATACTTCAGTTCACAGCTTGCCAGGCCATCTTTTCCACCTAACCAATAAGGCAAGGCACAAAATGCTTGGAGGGAAAACATTCAGAGAAAGTGCTGAAGTGAGACAGGCACACAGCCCCTTCAGTTCGTAAGGATCAGAGCCCCTAAAACAGACCACAAAGAGGAGAATCTGATAGGACTCTGGCAGTTTGGCTCAGGTAAGGCTCTGACAGATGCTTTGCACCCCTGCAGACCGTGCTTACGATAATGTCTCAACCCGAAGTCAGACCTTTCCTCAACTAAGTGCTGCTGGAAAGCTTTGCCTTCCCTTCAACTTTCTGCTTGCAAAGAGTTACTCAAACTCAGATCTCCAAACAGTTAAATTAAACCAAACATTCAAATACAGCAATCAGACAGACTTCCTGTTGAGTCTTACCGAAGAATTAAGCCCTTTCCAAATTTGCCACTTTAAGTCACTTAGACACAGAATTCACAAAATACCCTACACTTACTATTGACCTAAATGCTTCATAAATGACCTGTGATCTATGCCCACTGTGAATCAATAACTTTCACCCTTTTGCTTTCCAGCTGTAAACAAGTTGAGCCATTCCAATATTTTTGCTTACATCAAATGTCAAACCAAGTAGTGATTCAGTTCAAGCACTTCCAGACTCCACAGGCTCTCTGTTCCTCTTTTTTGCAAGCCTTCAATACTTTTTCTTCCCTGCACATATAAAACGAGCATCAGTAATTCCTATACAGTACAAATAAATCATCTCCCATTATTCCCCTCAGTAGGCCAATTACTCCCTCTCCACATATAAAAATCTGAATTACATTTTAGACATCTAACACATTTAGATGGACAGACTTTCAAACATGCAATTGAAATTATTGCATATTGTAATAGCTAATATTCACACTTACTATTAGACTGATATAAAAGTATTATATATTATTTATATGTAACATAAAATCCTTTTGTAATTTTTGAATTTACTTCATACTTCAAGGTATGATAACTATTGCTCAGAATTTGGTGCTCTGAAATTTCACCAGTTCTGTAGCTGTCACCATCCCCTAAAGTGTACTTGTATTTCTGTCAGTACTTCATTCTATTTGAGGAATATGTGCAACTTAAAACATGTAGGCTTTCCAACTTACCAAACAATGTAAGTACCAAAGCATCTTAAAAAAATTTTTTTAAAAGTTATCTGCCTATATCAACTGCTTGTCCCTGAAATGATGAATTACAGTCTTCAATTTTCACATTGAGTCAAAGAATGCATTTTGAACCACTGCAGTGTTTTCATTTGCTTTGTCCTTACTACTGAGCTTCTACACTAGGACTCTTGTGTAGAATGTTACGTTTGTGCTTAGAATTTATGAGAAACTGTAAATTAATAGTATCCTGATTCATTACGCTTCAGTAGATTGAACTGGAATGTAACATGCTGATGGAAAACAGTGGATCCCACAAAGCACATTTCTGATTCACTCACGCAGGCAGAATCTCACCAAACACTGATGGGCACAGCAACTACCCCTCACTTAGGCTAAATAATTTTTTCTTTAAAAAAAAAGGCACACCAAAAAAAAAAAAAATCAAACATCTAAACACTCCTTTTTTTAGTGGTACCCACAATAAACCTACCTGAACTAACAATAAAACGTAGCAGAGAGCTGGAATTACCAAACCAGAACGAACACAAACATGGAATGGAGTTACATTTGCCTGCACACCCAACACAGTTAAAAGGAGTTGAAGAGGCTCCACAATGTGAATGCCCCCATTGGGGCACTAGAAACGTGAAGCTGTCAGAAATCCAGGAAAGACTGCTGCCAGGGGACCAATTAAATCAAGTCAATTAAATCAGGTGTGTTTACATTCTTTAGATAAAGAGAGTAAAAAGCACCAGCTTTCCTCCCAACATTAACAACCAGTAACAGTTGAGAATATTCATTCATTTCTCAGACTGATTAATGTTATTGCACACAAGATAGCTGAAAAACACATTTGCTTCCAAATTGATCTCTCATCCATATCTCCATAACACAAACCATGAGACAAAACCAATGCTTCCAAGACCAAATTTAACAGACACAGTACATTACTTTGATTGCAGCATACATTAGACTTAGACAACTACATCTTACAAGCAGTCTCAGGGCTGATTGCAAACTGAAGGCGTAAAACCAAAATTGGGTCCTTTCACCTGAAGCGCCAAGAAAGAAAACTAAAACAATCAGTACACACAAAACATCTACAGAAGTCTAAGTACAAGTGTGTCACACCAACATGAAATCCCATTTAAATGAAAATACAAGGGATGAAGGTGGTTTAAAATATTTTCAGAAAAGCTAATCAACTGCAGTATTTACATTTCATTGAAGACATCTATCAGTTTTGCAAACCCAAGTGATTATTTTGAAGCAATTAATTTAACATCCTCTAGAGCAAGGTGGAATCTCTCCTACTCTTTTTTCTCCTTCAAGATAAAGAACAAACTACTGAACTGTCTGCAGGCCTTCAAGGATTTTACATACTTAAACCTTTAGCAAGAACATCCACAAGAAATATGTCACCGTCTTTCAAAATAAGGATGCCTTAGTGGCATTTTTGTAGCACAAGTGCTACATCAAAGCAGTTATTGAAAAATACAATATGGAAAAAAACTTCTCCTGAAACAAAGTATCCTTTCTTCCATTCACCTCTGGAGCCTCCGGTACAAGGACATGAATCTGTTTGGAGCAAGTCCAAGAGAACAAAAGGATGAAGATTTCACGTAAGAAATTTAAGTATAGATTAATTGGCTACTGGGATTTACCTTTTAAAATGTAGAGTTTGAAGTATATTGGTGAAGCTTCGCAACTTCAATTACAAAATGGACATGACTATACTTGGGATCATACTATCAAAGTAGTTAATAAAATCTACGTCATTTCAAAGTGTTTATTCCTGGCAGACAACCAAGTTATCCATTGAAGTCTAAGACTTTACACAAGTCATAATAATTCACATAAAGACTGACCTTAGGCAACAAAGTATAATTAATTAACACATTGCCAGATTAATGCTTGTTGGTGATAATTAATTATTCAATTTTTAAAATAATTAACACTGTCTCTGGTATAAAGTTAAAAATCATGAATAAATCAACACCTTTCTAGTCCATTAAAAAAAGTTGCCCTCATCTTTCTTGGTTTTCTTTTGGGTTTGGTGTTTGGTTTTTGGTTTTTTCCCTGGTTTTGGTTCGTTTTGTTTTTCAGTTTATTCTTAAATGATGGTGCCAGTTGACATTCAAATTCTGTTAAAAGACCCAGAAAGTGAGAGGCAGTGTACTTGCTTTCCTCAAACTTTAAGAGCAACCAAACTTTGAGAGAAATGAGCAAATTACATGTCCCCTGAATTTGCTTTCCAACACCACATAATTCTCCAGCTATTCCAACGTACTCAGTCTATAAGGAGTAAGATTTCTCTTTTGCACAGGAAATTACATTTGCATCAGAGTCTGCAAACAGAATGAGCAGTAGGTCTGGTGCAGCAGCAAATAAATCATTAATAACAGTGGTGAGTATTTCTACAGTCCCAAGGACAAAGAGAAAGAGAGACCAAGCTTTTCATAATGATTTACATTAAACTTAGGCAATCAAACTTCCAAGCAGCTTCACAAAGCAAAACCTAAAAATTCCTTTTATCTTAATCTTTCTTTAAAATTCTAGCCAGAAGAAGAAATTAAAGTGTACCTTTTCTGTAGAACAATGCCATCATTTATCATCCAGACTGATATGCAAAGTGACATAGGATACAGAAAAATCTCTTTAAAAAATATGAAATAAAATCCTGGACTTGAAGTTTCTAACAAAATTTTGATGAGCAATCATTGGACAGTTACATCGGTGTTTCTTATTTCCAAACACTGTAAGTCCAACTGTTTAGTTTGCAAGAAAGAGTTCCAAATTTGGAATGTGTAATTCTTGTAGCTAGTTTTATACATATTCTCTTCAAAACTCCTAGACACAGATTACTTTTTCATACTTTTTTCCCCCTCCAAATGAAATATACACAATTCACATTTTTCACTGCACATGTATCTTACAACATGAAAGACTGACATACTTGGCAATTATAAAGTTTTATCAGGTGAAAATAAAATCTATGGTATATGCTACTGTAAAAATAATTACAATGGTGATTAACCCCTGTACTGCTCCAAACTGCTTACACCTGATATGCATAAATCAAATGTAATTGGAATTATAGCCTTAAAGGACCAGGACACAACCTAACTCTTATTAGACCATTACAGCTAACTTATAGCTGGTTAACTTCTATCTTGGCTACTTGCATACCTGGTGAACCCATTAAATAGAATTTGATTATTAAATACAAAGTATACCCAGACAATCCCAAAAACCTATATATGAAGTTGAATAGAAGTAGGAGAAAGTCTGCACTGTAAAAGGGTACACAAGCCTACCATCATACAGGTGTTGTGCTCAATGGAGGAAAAGGGCAGGTGAGCAGCAAGAGCACAATGATAAACTACAAGAGAAATGATGAACTGAGCAGATCTTCAATCAAATTCTGAAAGTAAATGAGGAGTGCACTGCTAGTGCAGCAAGCCACAAGACAGATATGCACAGGGAATGACTTCAGAGAAGGACAATGAATTTTTACAAAAATTATCACAAGAAGAGATTAAAGTTAAGTGGCTTGTCAAAAGAGGATTAAAAGACAAAATGAAAGCTTCATTATCACCTCGTAGGAATAGGCTACTCATGCAAGATAAATAGAGGCAAGATAGATGATAAGGAAATTCAAATCTAGAGTGTCAGATGCACAGCTGAGCCTCAGAGACCATTAGTTATAACTGCATGTACCAAGCTGGCCAGAGATGAATATGACATACAGCACAATAAATTTGGAGGAGCTGTGCACTGCTTGTTTTGTGAAGAATGATCTACAAGCAGTGCTACCATCTGCTACCAAATGAAGTTGGAGAATAGAGGAGGAAAATTTCATAATATTTTTACAGTCTTGTTACTCTTCATGAATCATACACTATAAAACTGGTTAGAATATGACAAAATATTGCACTGGAAGTGCAAGCAAAGATTGTTAGGAGTGGAGAAAATCATGGTAATAGAAAGAAGTTGTACGTCACAAATTTCTTCCCTCGAGTTTTTTGGTATGTCATGATGATGACATTGTTGGAAAACTATTAAAAATGGTACTTGTTCAACACTTTCCCCTAAATCTTCAGCAGGCGTCACTCAAGTACCAATTCAGGTGAGTGTTCTCAATTCACTCATGCACTGGCACATGGCTGCACTGCCAGTGAGGAAAATCCCAGATCATCAGATCCCACATGGAGGAAAAGTATCTGTAAACTATGGAACCCCTTGCCAAAACAGTTTGATTTATTTTACAAAGCAATATTTGCAGACTCCAAAGATTTCTAACAGCTCAGCTTCCAAATGGAGATCAGTAACAAATGATGTCCCTCAGAAGTATAGTGGGATTGGTTCTGCTTAGTATTTTTATTAACAACAGAGAGGGATCTTGTGCACCTTCAGCAAGTTTGCAGTTGACACCAAGCGGAGTCAGTAGTTGACAGGTAGAGGGAAGGAATGCCATTCAGAGGGACCTGGACAAGCTTCAGAAGAGGGTCCATATGAAACTCCCAAGAATCAACAAGGCCAAGTGCAGGGTCACGCACCTAGGTCAGGGTAACTCCATCTTATCTATAGAAGCTGGGGGATGAAGGGCTTGAGCAGCTGCGAGAAGGACCTGATGATGCTGCTGGGTGAAAAAATCAGATGTGAGAAAGCAGTGTCAACTTGCAGCTCAAAGTAAATATCTTGGATAACATAAAAAGAAATGGGGCCAGCAGGTCAAGGGAAGTGAATTTGCACAAATTAAGACTTCAGAAAATATTACTTTGTGTGTGGTAGTGAGTGATCTGAATTAATCTCATGATTTGAGCTAAATTTCCTGAAGAATGCAGCCATTATAAGCATGTGTTGTCAGCTGTAGGATCCAAGCAGGATTTCTCTGGATTTTGCACCCTGTGGGCAGAGGAATCAGTGACATTTAAGCTGAGACCTTTGGCTGAGAAAAGCCCTAAATACTAACTACATGAGTGCATGAAAATAATGGAACAGGAGAATAAAATGCAGCAAATGGAAGTTAACAAATTCATAAAACAAAGATTAACTTTGCAAAGAGACTGAAGCCCAGAACAGTTGGTAGTAGCTGCAGGAAATAGGGACCAGCCTGCCCAGAAGATTAAGTCAACACGGGAGACAGGACACTAGCATCTAAATTATAAAAAACCTAAGACACTCTAATTTTGAACACATACATGCTTTATATGGGACATATAAATTTCTAGTAATAAAAAATATTATCAGGTAATTAAATGGTCAAAATAACAAATCCCTCTGGTGGAGAAAGAAAGCCCTTAAACAGTAAATAATGCTCTACATGCACACCTAGATATTTCTGTGAAACACATATTGCTGAAATCAATAGCTCTATTTTGAATTTCATTTTACTAGAAGAAAGAAAATATGCTAAAGGGATAAACCATATGACCATTTGCAACCCACTCTGAGCCCCTCTCAGCATTCAGATAGCAATCAAAACATCTTAAGTCTGCATTGAAATCATCGTGGAGAATGCTGGAAGCTATTGAAAATAATAATACAAATTCTTTCCCCCTTTAACTCTCCTCTTTAGCAGTGTGGTACTTGTGAAGCTGCCATTTGCTACATTAGGATTCATTATTATGTACACAGAGCCTCCCACACAACGATATTGCTATTTGCCACCTCAAAGTAAGCTAATAGCATTTTCAAAATGCAATTAGAACCTTTCATGAGAAAACTCAAGCTGTGTTTGGATAATATGAAGTCAAGTCTCTACTACATTTCGCAGACAGGCACACCAAAGCTAATAAATTCCTCTCATGTCTTCAGATTATTAACACACCTACTGGCAATGTCAAGATGTTAGTTTAAAGAATTTCAAATATGAAACAGTTCAATAATCTGGTTTATGACAGCTGAGTGACAAAGCTAATTAACTGCCTGGAGAAGATTCTTTATAAATGAAGCAACTTCTGTCTGAACATATTACCAAGAAGAACAAAATGTTCTTTTTGTCTGTCTTCTCCCTTATGCTCTCCCTTCTAGCCTTTTCCATTTCCACCTAATACTTGATAAATGGTTTCTTGACAGTGTTTATATATTGCTCTCCCTATCGTTCGGTGGTTTCTTGTTTTCTGTACCCTCTGGATCTTCCCGATGAAGATTTCAACTCCTCAACTCCAGACCTTTTTATTAAAAGGTACATTTGCAGGCACTCTGCACAGAGTTAAGTGGCTTAACTCTCACACATCTCCCATGTGTCTTGGGAGAGTTTAGGGGTTTTTTTATATACAAGATACCCACAAGTTTTGAGGTTGGCTGGTTCATAGTATCCACCTGCTTCAGTTGTTTTTCTTCATTTACAGACCTTCCACCATGCATTATTTCCAAGAAGAGATCCTGTTTGTATCCAATTCAGTTACACAGGAGGGAAATGGTACTTGAGGGGTTTTTTCTGCCCCTCCACTTGATACACAGAATTTAACAATTTGGGGGGCACTTTTATGCAGAGAAAGCTGACACCGATAGCTCCAGCTATTATTGCCCTTTATTATAAGCAGGCAGTATGCTGGACAGTACATTGCTCTGCCAATGCATCTCAGTCTTGGCCTGAAAGACATCATCGTGCTTGTTAGATATTATCTCCTTAGTGAAAGCCACTATTCATTATGCTAGATAATGTACAAGTTTTATGAAATGAACATCAGTAGAGGAAATGAAAAAATACAATACATAGAATTTGTTACAATGTAAGGGACACTAACAATACTGTGATTAGAAGATATCTGCAAAATCCAAATAAAATCAAGAGACATAGTTGTTTAGGGAAGATGAACATCATCAGAATTCTGTTCCATCAGAATCCTACTCCAAATGTAAATATTGCATCTGAGCATCACAAACAGAGTAACAGCAGCAGGAATGAAAATGTTTATTTTTAGGCTGATGCTAAATGGTATCTGTGACACAGCCCAGCAGCAGCAAATTAATTTTATCTGGAATTTTTCTTTAGTCTTAAGTACATTAAAAAGCCCTACAGATTTTTTTACACAAAGCGATTTCTTGCATAGAGCTTTCACTAATATCAACAGAAATGATAATATTAACACACCTCATCATAAACATTCAAGCAATGAGATATTGTAAGATTACAAGCAAGAACTTGCAAGAAATGCTAGTTTTGGGTATCTGGTGCTGCTCAATTCTGACAGAATGAGGGGAAACTCAGCATCAATGGAGAGATGTCTATCCTGTGACTTTCTGCCTCATTTGTACCCTGCTCTTTCCTTTGATTATCATATACTCAGAAAAGGCTCAGGTTTTCACACTGAATCACTTTAACCAGAGGAGTGGCAGAACATCCTCAAGGAAGAGGGGTAGAATAAAAGTAAGAATGACCAAGATGCTGTGTATCCTCTCACCTTGATCATTTCTCTTTAAGAGGAATAGCCTGGTTGACCCTGTCACTTCCCCTCTCCATCTTTGTTGTGAAAGAATTATCTACCATATTCAAACTGGCTGAAATTCTCACCATTCAAAATAGAGATGCAACTATTAATCGTTTATAGAAGGCATAATGAGACATGAAAATCAATTTGTAATGCTGCAAAACTGAGATGTGCTTTCCCATCCTGCCCTCCCCAGATGTCAGAAGCATTCACATTTGAACATCTACTTAGCCTCAAAACTTTAATTCATAAAATGAAATCATTTAGAATAAATATTCTTAACAGTTGCAAAAGTTAGACTGCACTTACTGTTCTTTTTCCTGTTGTCACATAAAACAGACACAAAGACAATTCTTCAACAGGCTAGCTGGCATTAGATTTGAGGGTGACACATGAACATGTGTTTAAATATGCATGTATTATTAAAGGATAATTGGTAAATAATCCTTATTAATTAGTATATCAAGCTTGAGCCAAAGAGTCCGGATAGATGAGAGATTTTCTCCTCATGTCTGTTTAAAAGTCATTGATTGCACTTAGTTTTTAAGGTCTATGCTAGCTAATTAGGGAATTTCAGTAATCTATTTTTAATATGTGCCATCTTCTGTTCTTTTTAGTGCTGCCTTAAGATAGACTTTTATCTTTACTGCTGTGCACGGATCAACTGAAAATATAAGTTCTGTACTACATGACAACACATAATAAGTCTTAATGAAGCTTGGGAACAGCTGTTAAAAACTGAGTTGAATAGGTTTGCCCAAGCAGCAGTAGCTTAGGATGCATTTTCGTTTATAGCACCGTTGAGTCATCTGCTCACCATACATATAATGAGAAAAATCAAAAATGAAACACTAAAGCAGCTTAATCCTTTTTCCTTAGACATTTTATTTTAATCAGAGTTTTAATAAGTACATTATGAACCATCATCTCTTAAGCCTTTCACCTTTTTAATTATATTCCTGCTCTGAACATCTACAAAAGCAAATGTTATTATGCAAATTTTGCTCCGAATTCACATCCTTACCAAGAGCGTAAGAAACACAGTTCAAACTCCATTTTTAATTATACTATAGATAAATGAGCTGCAAATTATTAGAAGTTAAAATAAGCTCTCATTATTTTATATGTTACCTAAGCTAAAAGTCAAAAGATTATATATTTTGAACAGGATAAAGGATTTAAAGAATCCTGAAGGTTAAACATGGTTGAAGCACATTCTGTTACCGCATATTGTTTGTCTTCTTTAATTGACCTTCCATTACACAGACACTAACCTATATAGCATACAGGACCCTTAGGGGGTTTTTGTACCACATTTCTGACTACAAGGATGCATAGGTTCCCTCCATATTGTTCTTTCATAAACATAATTTGCCAATCCATTCAATCACAACACTGAGGAGCAGTTCACTTTTCCGTATCAACTGCAGAGCACTACTCAATTTTTTTCCTCCAGTGTTCTCATTATCTGGTTTTGTACCAGCAACACCTATAGGCCCAGTTACCAGTCTACTAGGCAGGATACAGCTGCAGCAAAGAGATATAGTTCAAATGCACATAGCTTAAGTCAATGGATGAGTAAGATGGATGAGTAAGAACCCATATGACAGGGGATAGGAGAAGGTTAACAGACGATTGCACTGAACCTGGTAAGCAGAATTCACAAAACATACCAAGTTATTTTTTTCCTTCCTTCAATCATTGTTTCCCAATAAAGGCTTCAAAAAGCTAACCCTGTGTACCACTGCCAACATTCTGAATGATTTACATCAACCTGTAACAGCCAAAAATTACACATATGCATTCAATGCCAGATCACTAGTAATTTGATGTTTCTGAGCTTTGAATGTTTCATTGTGATGTTTTTCAGTTACTCTGTAGGGAAATGCCAGGAAACAGAAGATTCTTATTAAATACACGTGCTGAATAACAAGAAGTCTGCCAATGTTGTTTAACTACCAACTGCAACGGCAATGGAATTTAGTAAACCTGAGTATGGTGTGACAGCCTTGCACAAGGACTTGGAACTGCTTGCTTATGAGAAGAGCTTCCTTTGCTGAGTTTCTCAGAGTTCCAGTCTTGTGGTTCATTACACTAGGAACACTAACATTTTATTTTCACAATTGTTTGCTTTGTAGAGTCCTACACAACTGACACTAAACCACTGTCAAATACTAAATATGTAACTGGAAATAATGGATCTGCACAACTTAATTGGATAGCTCTAAAGCTGGCAGCTTATACACTGGCTTCATTTCCAAATTGTGCCCATTGCAGCGACACTGCTAGTGTAATCTCACTGCAAACAAATGAAATAATACACTAATATCTAATAACTCTCTAAAAGAGAATAAAGACTAAAGCCACATTTCTTCATTATTGAGGATCTTATCTAAAGTAGCTGCACTGAACAGAGCATAAAGCTTCTGAGTAAGAGTCTGATGCAAGGTGGTTTGGGATTTGCAAGTTTGTGTAGTGTACCATTTTATGCACCACTGTCTTGCGCATAAAACAGAAATCTAATGCTGCTTTAATTCCTTTATCTTCAAATGGAAAGAGCAAAAATAGAATGAGGATTTTAGAATAGGGATTTTGAATGAGCTACTTCCTCTGAAACAGCCCTCATAGGTCACATCATCTGCATTTGGTAACCAAACTCACTCCCCAGAGACACAGAATAAAGGGGAGGATGGTGACAGTGCTGTATAATTCAGAAATCCTAATAAGTAAAATTAGCAAACATCATAAGTAGTAATGGAAACTACATGTGAAAATAGCACAGTGGCAGGGAAATTTTAGAGCAGCACTTAAAAAAGACATTTCGTAGTTCTGGAGTCATTTATAAATATGCATGAAAATGCCCATGAAAAATACTCTACACAGTTTGGAACAGAGAAAAAAATTTTACCTGCTAACAGGACAAGTCCATAAACCAGCCCCACAGAAAAGAAGTTCAAAGTTCAGAAGCTGTTTCAGGAGAAATTAAAACAACAAAAACCACAAAACTTCCTAGTTTCACCTAGTAATATACCTAGTCTCAAAGGTAGTTGGTCTTATCAGTTCTACCAGGCCATTAATCTAAGATGGTACTTGGTGCCTTTAAGCATTTTTCTCAAAGATATTTAGCCACTCTTAAGCAAATCCCACCCTTGCATCATAAGCAAAACAATAAATGCAGCAGAAATCTGGTGGCTCACAGCCTGTTTTGCACAATTGCTCTTTCCCTTCACTTACATAAGAGTACCCTGACATACACATCAGTTTTTGGGGTTAGAGGGAAGGGGGGGATTGAAGAAGAAATTTTTCTGCTTAGCTTGAGGGCAGAGGAGGACCATCTCTCAGTTGCTCAGGGACAATTCCATACACAAGATTGCAGAAATGGTATGATGGCAACTCCGCAAACAACGTGGTCATTCAACAGGAAGTCAGGTTCTTGGCTCAACAGGAAATGTCTTCTTAAAAATAATGTTAAATACCCATCTTCCCTTTCTCTGTAATCTTATTTTAGAAAAGAGTGCCAATAGGACCTCAGCACAATCCATCAGGTGATTTAAATAGCTCTCCAGAGCCAATCATTACATACACAGATTACAATGGCAATATACAGCAGATGAGCTCATAAAAATGTGGCTTAGTTGCATCCCGTTCCTGAAATTTTGCTTCTGTGTAGTGCCTGTTGAAGGCAATATTTATGCTAAGAAACTGAAGCAATAAGCAACTGTAGATACATAGGATTTTTTCTTACAAACACATAGCTTTTCAGCTTCCCCCTCAAGGGGATTAAAATTTTCAACTACTGTAAACAAAAAACTCATAACATGTGAAGTCAAATGGGGAAGATGTAAATCTTCTGTCCTAGTATATGAGTCTCCCTAATGAAGTTATTGTGTAAACCTCTCAGGGATGCACATTTCATTTGAATTCTTCTAAACGTTAATAGTTGAGTTCAGACTTCAGTGGAAATGGGACATGATTTACTTCAGCAAGGGAAGGTAGAAGTTAATTCTTAAAAAAAAACCCAAAAATTAAAAAAAAAACCTGAAAATCAATGTCAAGTAGTCATTTGATGCAAGAGAAAAGAATCTTTTTCAAGCAGTCTTGTTAAAATGGACTTTTAGCCTAATTTTTTTAAGAGAGAATGCTATCTTGATTGCAAACAAGTTCAGTAAAATCTGGTTGAAATATGAAAGCAGGATAATAGTCTCAGATACAGAATACTTCACATCACATTAGAATTAGATGCTGAATGGACAATAGATATCACAGTCATTACCTCCAATGTGTCTTTCCATAGACAGCAGTCAGCCACCCAGTGAAATTTCCAGTTAGTCAACTTAGCACACAGACATCTTCAAACCAGCAAACTTAAGCAACAGCACCCACCTGAGCCACATTGGTCAGGGACATTGAAGGGAGAGGAAGGTAATATTACATAGGCAAGCATTCGGGAGCTTAGAAGGCACAAAACAAATCATGGCCTATCAAACACTACATTCTGTTACAGCTCAAGTTTAATCAGTCTTCTAATTCAAAACTCTTCTACGTGTAAGTAAAATTCAGCCTTCCATAGACTGTTCAGATTGGTATTTTAACAGGACACAGAAGAGTCAAAAAGGGACAGGTACACTGCAGACCCTTCTCGATCAGTTTATCTGTTGCCTATGCTAGTTCTTGTCACAGATATTCACCTACATTCACTTCAGTACAATTAGCTGTTTCAGTCATACAGTATCATTTTAACAGAAGTGCTTCACACAATTCAGATAAACAACAATGCAGAGAACATATCAGGAGTTTCAAAGCATTTAAAGGGATTTAATGATCTATCCTTTTTTCATAAACGGATTGATGGACCTTCTTTGAAAGTCAATGGCAAGGTTTAGTGCACATCTACATGGTCAGCTAAGTTCACGCTCACATTCAGGTCCCCTGGTTGTTTGTGGGCTTCAGATGTGGGCTTCTATTTTAGCGTGAACCATTCTGCAAAAAAGCCCAAGCATGAACAAAACCCAGTCATAGTTCTAGGGGTATTTCATATCAGGAATGGCTCTTGTAAGCCAACATGAGTGAGGTGGTAATTCGGCTTGGCTCTCTGTACCCAGCCAGGCCTCCTGCAAAATCCCAGCTGGCACTCTGCTCTCAGTTTTTCTCCTGAGCATTTATGTCACACAGCACTGTTTTGGCAGACTGCAGTATGTTGTTTGATATATTTTGAACACAAAAATAAAGAAAAAAAATTTTTTTTGTAATCACACACAACCCAGAACAGATCTGAGCAAATGCTGTGCTCAGATGCAATATGTGCAATCCTTGTCTTGCTTAGCTACCATACAAAAAGTTAGTACTGAACAGCATGAATGTCAACCACCTTGCACTTCAGAAGCAGAGATCGGTCCTGAGGTAGCAGCTTTTAAGCACACACCAATCTACTTGCCAACACAACCAACATGTACCTGGCCACTGGACATAGGGTGGAGACACAACCCTAGCCTACACAAAGAGCAAAACTGAAGATGTAATATAAAGTTTTGCATTTCTATTCTTCATCTGTAACAAATTGTATTTTGAAGGACACTCTGTACAACCAAGATACCATCCTGTCCCAGGAAGTCCACTGAACTTTTGCCATTAATTTTCCAAGGAACAGAGCTTCTCATTGTTTTATCTAGGTTTTTGTCATTTGCATTTAAGCAGAGAAAACAAAAAAACATAGTAAGCCTCATTCATTTTTCTAGTCATTGATAGATAAACAAGTGACACTAACTGTCTAGGAAGTCAAACCTTAGATGTCTACAAAAGCAGAGCAAAGACAGAAACATAACTTAGAGCAAATAGGAAAATTCAATGCTAGTATTATGAAAGTAATGATGCAATTCTTACATGCATCCCTGCAACTTGTTTCTGATTACATCAGGCAAAAGTTGCCCATCTTTGAAAATGCAGTCATCATTGCCAAATGAAAACAGTCTGAAAGTATAAATCACTTTATTTGTTTCTTCCATTTTTCATCTAAAATTAAAAGCAAAATCTTGCATCCTCAAAACTACTATCATTGCTCAATAAGTTTCCCTTGTTTCTATGTGTTCTCTAATATTTTTTCCAAGTCAGAATATTCATAAATAAATGCCAACAAATATTCTACTAAAATGATGGTATTGTTTTAACCAATTTCTCTCCCTCCCCTCCATTTCCCCAGGATACTAATAGCTTGTTTTATTGACAGTTTCAGCTGGCAGCATATCAGGCTACAGCAGGACATCAGTGCATGTAATGACATCCTCCACAACATCCATTCATAAACAAATTTATAAGGCTTGATTTGTTATTAAATAAGACTAAGAAAACTTTATAAATACACCTAGTATTTCTGACATCTACACTACTAGTTTCTACTATGATTTAGTATCTTCATGAGTCCTAGCAGACTCATTAAAAAAAGATACAACATCAAATTATGGAGGCCATAGAGGGAAGTAGTACTAGGCAGACTGAATAGTAAATACACCCTCTATTTTGGATATGTTGATCAGTTGTAGAAACTGCTAGTATTTTATCCATATGTTACACTACAACACAAAAAACAATGAAGAGTTCTTCAGATTTCTTTTATATCTGTGCCATTTAATATCCGAGTCATTTTACCAACTGAAAAGGAGTCTACACTCTCCAGCCTGCAAACACTGTGGAGCCACATCTGCTTTTCAAACAGAAATGATGTTTTATTAAACAGTGCTATTACTTCTGCTGTACTACAGAAGTTGTTCTATATCCTGCAGTCACAACATAGTCTAACTATATTACATCTCCACAATGGCTGGTTATAAAATAATCCATTAAAAGCAAAAGTTTGGGGGAAAAAGTTCCCTATTAGTTTAAAAGTACAGAAAACAATTATTTCTGGTGTAACTGTCTTTAATACTTAAACTTCACAGAACTTTGTTCCAGCTATTTTGTCCCCTGCTTAGGTCTTTTTATTTGTTTGGTTTTACATTATCCTCTCCAGAAGTCAACAGGAAGTATTACATATCACTAACTTATTCACTGTTTTGGAAAAACACTGCTGGTGCATTTTATGTTGAAAAATGTACCATGCATTCCTCATCTGATGATGTTTCTTAGATTTCAGTACAGAAAAAACCTTGTCTTGCTTAGTAAGATGTGTTTCCTTAACATCAGTTTAGAAATGAATTGTCAAAACCCTTTTATAAAGGCAAAAATTATAATAAACATTCACTGATGAATATTTATCAGCAGACAAAAGTATTTTCCTTTACCTAAGAACTTTGCATGTTCTAATATATTACTTTATCATACTGCTTTATGGAGGGTGGTGTTCAGACAGGTTTTGCTTATAGGAGGATAAAATGCTACTCTTAGTTTTGTTTGATTTTTCTTGAGTTTTGTTTGATTTTGTTAAAATATGCTTTAAAACTGTTCTTTGAGTACCTTGAAAAATTAAATTAGGTTAAATATCCAGCAGATTGGTCACTTCACACCTGTGTTCCTGCACAGCTCTTTGATGCCTACCATCTGTGCAATCTGATCTAAGTATTCCGTAAGGTACAGATCTGAAAGGATCTAGTGCACCTATGGAACAGCCCAGTAGACACACAAAATAAACAATTTTATCAACGTTTGTCTAATGATGCAATTAAATACAAATAACTAGTACATCAGACTAATAATATGCTAGCAATATATTTCCTTCAGATCCTAAAGAATCTGACATATATTGCATTTTTTCAGCCTTCCCAATACTTGGCTGTTTTGTGAGTTTCACATATGCAATTAAATAATCAAGTTATTTGTAGCTATTAATGTCTTCAGCTACTTCTTTCTGCCTCACATTAGTACTGATACAAATCCAGAACAAAAAGAGATCTCGCAACTAGAGATATAGTTCCACACCTCCTTTACAGATCAAGGCTTCACAGAAGGAACTAAATTTATTAAAGGGAGAATCTGTTACATATGATGCAGTCATATTACCAAGTAACATAAAAATCAAAGTCTCAAATAGCCATATATAAGGGAAAGTTTATTATGAGTCTATCAAACACACACTTTTACTGCCCTAAGATCAATGCACAATGTGTAAGCAGCCTTGTCTTCCTACAGAAGCCCAATGAGGGCGCACCCTTGCAATGGCTTCTTAGACTACTGCAGTATCATTAAACATCATTATTGTTTATTTTTTAGTTGTGTTTGCATAAGACAAGGACCATTAGTCACAGAATTTATTTGAAGATAGGCAGCAACACATGAAGTGTCTCAGCACAAGTCAGCAGAATACTTGTAGAATAACAAGTAGTAATTTTTCCTTGCCAATTACCATTGCAGTATACGGAGATTTTTAACTTCGCAATGCTCAGTTCTTGATAAGACCCTGATCAATTTCAAAACTTTTATTTTTTTTATTTAAAAAAAAAAATATCTTTGAAGTCATGTCTACCTGCAGCATAATTTTTGTGATCCTGTTCAAAATAATGCAAATACTTCAAATTATTATTTTTTTCAAGAAATATGTTATTTAGAGATACTAAACCAGCTATATTGCCACTAAATGCAAAAAACCCGATAATCACTTAAACATACTGGAAATTAAAATCAAGGATATAATGCAATAGCTGTTCAAACGCCTAATCCTTTTCATTTTAGATAACAAGAATATATTCACATATATTGTGGTAACACTCACATGCTACCCAAACATTTTTAATACTCTTTTAATCACCTTGCAACTTGACAAGAAGCCTTAGAACATAAGCCATAGTTTGTTGCTTTCCAAATATCCCTCCATAGCTTTTCCCCACAGAGTAATTCTAGGGATGCTATCAAAAGCTAAGATGCCTCCTGAAACCAAAGGGATGTTGATAAAATGCAGCCAGGATTCACAAGTTTTATTCTTATAGGAGCGTTGGACTTAAAACCTCCAATACATTTGGCAGTATTTTTCTAGGGGAAAGTAATTTTTTAAAAAATAACAAACAAAACTAAAAAATCTTGGCAATGCAGTCTGGTGCTATGTCATTCATGAACTTCCTCACAGTGGATAAAACAATAACAATGCATTCAATGCAAATAGTTTAGTTTTGCCTTAAATTAACAAGCTGTCTTAAATTGGGGTGTTAGAGCTAAGTTAATACTAAATATGACCTACTGTACATGACTAACTTAAACCAGGCTGTTTCACGTGTGCTAACTGCTGGTTATATGCTGATGCTTTGCCAAACATCAACTGAAATGGCCTTTAATCAGTGTTTCAGTGAAATTACATTCTTTAGCAAAACATGATGAACATGAAAACAAACTGGCAGACACTGGTCTCACAAATTCAAAGTACAGCTACTCAAACAGATACATTACCAAATAAGTAATTTGTATTTAAAAATACAGCCCAATAATGAACCTTTTCCTTGAGTGAAGGTATGTAGCCATATGAGGACATGAGACCCACCATAAATGTCAATAATTTCACTTTAACAGAATGCAGTCTTATAAGTTATTTTTATAAATTTTACTGTGATGGAAAATGTACAGTCAAAAATTCTGAACTAATTCTCTTTGCAAGCTGTTAAGTCTTAAGGCTGTTTTAAAAGCAACAGTATGAGGATGAAGAGATCAGCTGAGATCAAAACAGTGATTCCCACTTTACTGTTTGAATCAAAATAGATACTAAAAAGGCATGAAAAAGAAAAGGTACTTTGGGCCTGTACTACTAAAGGATACTAAAAAGCATTTCCGAAATTATATCTCTAGCTTAGTAGAGATCAAAGGATTGCGTAAGTACTTAATGCTAAACATCTGCTGAGCTGCTTTCTGATTCTTGCTGTTTGTAAGCACATTCCAAATGTCTTTTGAATTTAATTTTTTTGTATCGCATAAGAAATACCAGTCAGAAGGGGCATGTCATGAAACATGAGTATTTACATTTCACTTCTACAGCTTTTAATAACTTCACAAAAAGTGATAACTTCGCACTTTTCAGTGGTAAATACATCTCTGAAATGTGATCACAACTTAATTTCTGAATAGTACATATCTGCCGAAAGCAACCCTATTCAAGGGACAGAGAATCTGTCTTTGAACAGCAACATAGAATATCCTTTTATTTTTAGAGAAAGTTCCATCTTGCAGCTAGAAATACTATTTTCTCAGCTCTAATTTCTCATGCTACAGCAGCCAGATATCCTTTTCCTCAAAAGAGGCTCTATTTTGACAATTTTACACCATAATGGTTGCAGAATAGTGCCTTTAAAATCTTGTAGCAGCAACAGGTCTGAGGCAAGGTACTCCCTACAGTACTTCCATGAAAGTACACTTCAACAAGTTGCTGCATGTTATAGAAAGCTCTCTTAATAAATGTCATCATCAGAGATACAATTTTAATTTAAATAACTTCCCACTTTTGTATCTCACATTATTTATTTTATTTGTTGTTACTGGGTTTTATTTGTAATGGCAACAGACAAAATAGTTGTTTATGTGGTTTAGACATCCAGCCATCTAATTTTCACACTAGGTTCTCCAAGAAAAGGTTAAGACTTACCTGCAATGTTATGAATTTATATTCAGCAGAGCCACTGTGCAAAATCTCAGTATGTTGAGATAGATCATACAGTTACCACTGTAGGTTACTTCAAAATTATCCTACTTTCTTTCATAACACCATGTGGGGAGAGAGACACGCTGGCTTCTTTTTAAGTTCTTGCACCTCGTTGCTCTAAAGCCCTCTGCTGAGTAAAAATAACTGTCACTCTGAAGATTTCATTGTCATCTACTTTCAACATATTGATTTCCCCAGAGACATAAGTGGATTGATTTTTATTTTTTTAAGCTACCTTATAATTCCAGAGAGATTCTGGAGCAGTACCAAAACTAGACATTTTCAAACTATCACATGTACAACTTCACACATTTCTGTTTCTTTTGTACTAACTAAATAGAGTTCTCTCTATTCCAAAAGAGTCTTAGCATATTGGACTAGATTTTTCTTTTGAACATGTTACAGTAGGTCAACGGAAACCAAATAATTACTTTAATGAAACAGGCCAGCAAACCTTGCAATAAATCAGCTGATTTCTTTTGTATATCAGTGACTGGCTATGAATATTCTTTGTATGTTTCTCCAAATTTTCTTCCCTTCGGCTTTAACACCACACAATGAGCTAGGCAATATCAACATCCTAATAAACCATCACATTGCTAGACTAGCACATTTTCTTGTTCACATGAGTTAATTTGTCAGCTTATCACCCGAAAAGCATGAAAGGTGATATTTAATATTTGAAGGTAGTTTCCAGAGCAAGATATGTTAACCCACCTTTGAATTAAAATTTCACTAGTAGGAATGTTGAAAACACTATTAAGCAGCACTAAACACACCTAAATGAAAGAAAAAGCTAACAGAAGACAATATGGGCATATGTAACAACCTTACTCTTGGTATTCAAGATTTGGCTGATACAGCAAGGCAGTGAAGGTCTCAATAATACTTAAGGAGTGAAGCATTCAGGGGTTGCCAGATAGCTAAATAATGTCATTTTAGGCAGCAGGTGTACATGCTACCACAAATACTTTCACATGACATAGCAAACCAATGGCAAGCATACTTTTACCACAGGGGATGAGTGAATTTTTGTATGAAAACTAGAAAGAAAAAAGTGAGAATAAAAAAATAGAGGCAGGTAATTCACTTCCCAGAATTGAAAAAAGTCATTGTGCTGCAAAATGGAAAATAAATTATTAGCATAGTTTTAAACTTGGGGGTTCTACCAAGACCAATATGTACAGTACAATTTACTATCAGCACTGCTGCTTATCTTTACAGTCACAAAGACTGTTATAGGTAGTATTGAATCAAATATGTAATTTACAATCCAGGCATCTATAGCAACACAAGTCCAAGACAAAAAGATCAGAGTGACAAGAATTCACTGACAACTACCAACACTTCATCATTAACTGTTTGCATGATCCCGAATTCACAGTCATAACAATTCTTTTAACTAATGATCATCATCTTTGATCTCCAGAAAATTACTATGGCATATGTAGAAATTAGATTCACAAGAATCCTTACGCTCATGTCAGAGAAATTAATTTAGTTATTATATTGCATATTAAAAAAATAAACAAAAACATAGTTAAAATTTCAACAAAATAGATGGATCCAAGTCATAATCATCCATATTCAGAACAGCATGTAAGACTTCTTCCCTGAAGATAAAAGCTCTGTGAATGCATTTGCAGCCTTCTGTACATACTCATTTCAGGATATTGCACCATGAATTATTCTTTTACAGTCTCTATTAAAACCATTTGTCAGTCATTTAGGAGGCAAGCCTTCTGAAAGCAACAAATTTTTCTCTTATATTTTTAAAGAGTGCTGAAGGAGGCTTCAGTGACTAACTTATTAAATTTGAGTCCATTTTTCAAGTATTTTCCAGTCCTCATCTAAAGACTGCGTCTCCACTCAAGTCCTTATTAACATCATGGTCTTCCATAACATCATAAACCAACAAAGAATAGGCATCTTCAAGCTGTCACAAGCATATAACTGAGTTCATGGGATCAGCACAAAACAGAGAAAGCATTAAGTTTTTCTGGGAGCATTTTGAGTCATAAATAAAATCTTTGTCCAAAAGTCTGTCTTTTTTTACTCAACTTACCTGTAAAATAGCCTCAATAACTTATGTCTTGCTACTGATTTGCTTTCCCAGGTAACTAGGGCTTTCCTGAAACCTTCACACAATTACAAGTTAGAGGTTGAATGGCACGCTGTGAAGGAATACAGAGAGAAATAGCAAAGTCTTTACCAAAGTCTACTTAAAACAATTATTACAGACAGCAGACTCTTGCTCAGCAAGCTATTTGTACAATGACAATTTTGTTCAATTATGGGAAACGTTACAGCCATCACAGCTAAAATCTCCTTAGAAAAAGGAGAAAAAAAATTACTAAAATTGTTCTGTGAAGTAGTACTGACTATTAATGCTTGACTGGAATAAATAATTAAGTTGAATACTAATGCTTTGCAAGTCGTAAGACATGTGCCTGGTGCATTACAGCAACTAAAAGACTCTAAACACTTCCTTTGAAAGTTATAGTTTTGGGCTTTTTACAGAATCAAATCACACATTAGTTAATGTCAATAGTTCTATTCATTTTAAAGTAAACCCACATTGAACAATTCAACTTCCCAGTAACAAGAGTCATTAGAAAACTGCTTAGTTTTCAAGAAAAAAAATATTTACAGTACTATAAGGCTGACTCTACTAATAGCAATCATCTGGTCACTACCTCATTATTTTAGATACCACAAGACTTCCAAAGACTGAAAAATTCAAGTTATTCACAACAACAATTCTTAACCAAAACTAGGTAATCATTATAAGAAAAACCAGCACAAACAATTTTTTGTCCCATAGACAGCTGCCCAACTGCAGGCCTGGAGAAAACATACCTTTACAATCAGGCAGTCTTGAGTTCATCGAGTCCTATAGCATTTTTCACTGTGAAAACTACTGAAACAGCTCTGTTGTGCAGAATATTCTTCTGCTTCTACAAGAACAAACATGCCTCCCTGCCCCAGACAAAAAGCAAAACCTTCAGGCACAGAGAAAGAAAAACAAAAATGAAATAAATTTCTAAGGCTTTCTCCCTGGTATACAATCACTAATAGCACCTGGCAGCCTCCCCTTAGTCAGGAGCACTCATTAGTTTCATCTGAAGGCCATTTCTGTCTCACAAGAGCACTAAGCTACTAATTGCTGAGTGAAACAAGTTATTTTTTTGAAATTAAGATGCAGCCTGTGCCCTTCTTGTTGCACTTAGCATCTGTTCTATCTTAAATTTTAAGAGTGATCTTAGGTAATAAGATAATGTTCAAATATTGCAAAAGGGTGGCTTTCTGATTAATAAAAAAAACATTGTAAACTATGTAGTGCAAGTTCTCCATAAGTCTTTTTCTTACCAGCCAAGCATGTGACTGCTAGATGGTATTTAATGTAACTGAGCTGGGATACATTACCTACTGTAGCCAGTAGCATTTCTTTAATTAACAGCCTTTTTTATTCCATGCAAAGTACACAAGCTTGGTGCCTCACTCTTCTTTTAGCATCATTCATTAGATTTAAATGCAAAATGCATATTATAGCCTCCAAGATCTTCTCCCTTTTCATATTTTTATGTACTTTCTTTCTTTCTTTTCAGGAGTTACAGTAACCAAGCGAGTATCCCTTTTCCTGCTGCTGTTATTAAACTTTATATCCACATCCCTGAATGCAGCAGAGCTCTAAGCACGTCCAGCACTCACTTTAGGCAATGTCATCAATAAAGTATTATAGCATTGCCAACCTGTGTACCACAGGAGTAAGTATCCCATAACATGCTCCAGAAAAGCAAAAGCTCATCCACAACTGCCATTATTTCATCTAAAAGACACTATCTGGGAAATCCTGCAAGACTGAAACTTGAAGTTTATCTATACGGTACACTGAGTATTCATTTTGACAATGGCCATTGGCTGTACAGGAATTTACCAAGTGTGCTTTCAGCAACAATCAACAGAGCAAAAGACAGAGATGAACTTTTGATTGAAGTCCTAACATTAATATTACTATGATTATAACTGTGCAATCCCCATTTGCATTAAAACTTCATGGCAATTACCTCTGTCTTTCCCTGCTTCCTAGAGCAAGAAACACTGCATCTTTCAGAGTCCACGGCCCCAGGGTAAATTGAACAAACCTTTCTAATAGACACATCTGGGCACTGTCATATTAAATAACTTCCTCTAAGATTTCTATAGCCCAGTCAACACATATGGAAATCCAAGATGGCTAAGTACTCACTCCTCTGAGCATGAGGGTGGCTCTCTGATCTGATATTTAAGTACACAATGCCCGGAGAACTGGTAAACTGTGAAAACACTATTTAATTGCATCTGACAGAGAAAAAATTAGTACAGATCCTTCTGCTAGTGTATGCAGACATTCTTCAACACTTTTCACTGTTATCCTTAAGAATGAACATCTCCCAATAAAGCCATTAAAACGATCCACTCTGAAAACAGTGAATTGATGCAGAAGACTTCAAAGACAGCTACATTCTTTCTTGCATTTTTCTTTGTCTCACTCAAGACATCCTTTATAAGACTTAAAGAAGGCCCCTAGAACCCCATTAAACAGAACTCGGCAGATTTAGTCCATTACATATTGCTCAGGACTTCTTTGCAGAGGTGGAGACTGAAAATTGAGGCACTTTCACCAAGCTTTACAAAGAGCTCCCTGCAGAGTGACTCCTGCAGTCATGCAGGAGCCCTTATAGAAGAGAACTCTAATTAAAGGCCTAACAACACAGTTAGATATTTGTGAAATACCCACTTTGAGAAATACCATCCCTCTGAGAGCTGGGTTTCGAAACCTCAGAGAAATTAGCTTTTAAATTTACACTGAAAAACCAGATTTAGCCTCTCTTGCAATGGTTAAGAGGTACTAAGAAGGATTGTTATTAATCATTCTCTTCCATGAGTCACTGCCAACATCACTAATGCAATCCATTTGCTCACAAATTTCATGCTCACTATACATCCTTTAGATTTTTATTCTCCGGCATAGCTAGGAAAGAGATTACTGTGCCTGAGAGCAGTGTAATTACAGAGAACCTAGCAGGTTTGGCATCCTTTTCTTCCCTGTTAAATCACAGTCATTAACCTCAAGTTGGACAAACATGATTTGGCAATACAGTATCAGCAAAACCCACCTTTACCCAGGTCCAGTCAAGCTCCAAGAACAAGGCATTTATCAGATTAGTGAGTCTGTGGGCTTTACACCTAGCTAAGTGTCTGTGCTACAGTGCCAGTTCTCTCCTTGCCTTGCCCAATACCTTCCTTGTGCAAAAGCCATCTCCGCCTGCCATCTGTTCGCATCAATGAGATTTTGCAGCACAACTCCCCAACGCTGCATGTTCAGACCTGATCTTTCAGTCTCATCAACAAGGGCATCCTCTTCTGGTGCTGTGCTTTGGGTTATCAATTAATCATTACAAGGACATATGACAGCTGAATCAAACAGTACACAAGCCTTCTAAAGGTTTCAAAAGAAAAATCTGCTGGGCTTTAAATAGCACAAGAGAAAGATACAAGTAAGTAAAGCAATAAGACACTTCCATGCATCTCTTGTTTAATACATCATGGTAACTATCATGAAAAATCTAAAAGTAACCATATCCAGAAGGCATTAAGGTACGTAACTTCCAGTAAAATCAGTAAGATTTAGGTACGTATGTGATTTTGAGTAAGGAAACTTATTATAAGGCATCTTTTATTTTTTTAGGCATAATTTATTTGTTTTTTGAATTGGCTTTATTCACTTATAGAAACAGGGCATCATTATTACTGGACTCTATGCAGTGAAAATCTGTAAAAGAAGTTAAACCTTCAAAAGTATTTTAGGCATCTGAGTACTATCAAGTTAAGAGGAGTTAGAAGCCAATATGATTTAGTGCGTGAGAACCTAAGAACATTTTAAATGCATTTTTCTTTAGAAGTTATTAAATAGAAATTTGCAATTTCAGAAGCCTAGACAAAGCTCACGAGAATAATATCTGAGAACCTCAATTTGTTTCATGCAGTGCAGACCCACCTTTGAATGTTACAAAAAGAAGAAAGCAAGACTATAATGCACCTCATTAAATATCTTACATTGTGTGTTTTGTTTGGAGCTTTTGCAACTCAAGTCTCTATGATATTGATAGTGTGAATATGTAAAACATTAATCTGATACTGAAGAAAACTGTTTTAAAAACTTAAAAACTCACCTTCACCATTTTGCACAAATTGAAAGCCACAGTACTATCTGCACACTGGAAATTGTTTCAGTAATGGTTAAGATTACTTGAAGTGAGAATTTGAAAGGTATAAGAATTATGAAGCATTCTAAAGAATATATAAAGATGAAATTTGTTGCAACACAGAGCTGCATTTTCATCAGAAAATTGTACTTAATGGACTAAGTCTGAAATATTGAAATCATATGAGATATCCTACCTTCATTTCATGGCATCAGACATAATCATTTCCCTTGACTTGATGAATCTTACAGAATTACTGTCAAGCTATATTTGGCTGAGAGATCTGTTTATATGAAGCTGATTCGTAGTTTTGCTGCTAAGTATAAAGATAAATCCATCTGCTGTCTTTCATCTCACCTTTTTATGAAAGCCTGCAGGATGAAGCCTGTAGCAATTTTTTTCTTAATCTTTCTTTGGCTGTTCCATTTTCAAACGAGGCTTCTCTCCACTGAGGTTATAAAACATCATTAATTCTTAGCTCCAAAACTTACGCACGCAAGATGGTCACATATTTAAATTCTTATCCGCCTCCTGCTTCAAACAAAAGATGCAGTGCTGAGATGTCATGAGCAGGTTCTTACTGCATTGAATCACTCACTTCAATTTTATTCCAAAGAGTCAATTACTTAGAGCCAAATAAGAAAGGCAGGGTGTTTCACTTCCTTAACACTCAATATTTTGATTCTGTCTGATATTTGGAGGCCTGGCTTCCTCTGTGACCATACTATTTATATTTTAGACTAATTATGGAATGTGTTTAACCTTGGAGAAAAGGCCTTAAGTTAAGGTTAAACATATTCCATGGTAAGTAGTACCTGTATTATTTTTTTAGAGCATGAAGCCACATGTGGGAAGATGAAAAGGGGTTCTAATGAGATGCCTAAAGCCATCTCCATCTGCAGCAGATCATGGCTTTTTAAAAAGCAGCCTCAGATTAAGGACTAAAATAAAACTAAAACTAAAATGTTCATCTGATTATAGGGCAAGATCTTTGCCTAGCACAGGAGCAGGCATGCTGAAGCTGCTCTAAAGCAAACAGTATAGCCATGCAGCCCTCCCAGTTACCTTGTTGCTTGGTCTTACAAGAGCCCTGGTAGCATTTAAAGATCACAGAACAACGTCACTGCTCATGGACGCTCCATCCTCCCATGCCAATCATCTAATGCCACCTGTACAGAAAAATGCTATCTAGAAACTACCCCCTTGCTGATCATGAAGAAGATATTAGCACTGACACAGCAACAGATTCTTTGTGAAATTTGGAGTTAGATCAAAGGTTAAAATATATCAATAACTTCTGGCAATAGGCTGCAATTTAGAGTTTACACTTTATTTAGAAAAGTGCAGAAGGTTTGGGCATATAGCCATCAATTCATAACAATCCTAAATAGTGTCACTAAATACTAAAATTTTAAGTAAAAAATGCATTCTTGAAAGATCAAGTGAAGGACTGTACCAGTAAAGCATGAGTTATCACTTGTTGACATTTAATTTAACAGAACATTGAGAACAAGAACACTAACAATCCTGGAAACTTATATCCAAGAAAGAGAGAATTAGAAAAATCAATGAAGATAAAGATACAGCAATTAAAAAAAAAATCTACAGTGACTTCAGCACAAAGAAGGGATGCACAATATACAACTACAATAATGCATCTTGGAAGGGACATATCAACAGGTCAGCTCCACTATTGAACAAGTTTGTGATGCAACATACATGCTATCTGTGCAGGTTCAGGCCGCACATTTGTCCTCCAGAGGTTAAGAAGGTAAAAGTCACTGTTCAACCGAATAAGAACTTGGACAGGCAACATTTCACCGTAGTTTTGGACAGAGGAGTTGAGTTACATCCCCTTGACTTCTGGAGGCAATTGGCTACAACATGGTACTGCTGCAATAAAAAGATTAATGTTCTCTGACAACAACAATGCAGCTCTCCTGTGACATGAAACTTGGAAGTCCTGGTGACATTCAAAAGCATTTAAAATTTAAATTGCATACATTTGTTGGCTGTTTCTTGTCGATTGTTATCTTGGAAGCAAGGTCTAGAAGATGTACCATGAAGAACCATGCTCTTTGTAACAGTTAATACAATAAATTAAACACATTTTTGCCTAGCAAAGAGAGATCTGTTGAAACTATGGAGGACACTCAAAATTCACTGTCAGTTCTCTCATTCCTCTGAATGGACATGGGTTGACCCAGAAATTCCTTCACTGAATATTCTTAGCATATTTCTCCTTCTATTTATCATTGATAAAATATTCACAAAAGCATAATTCTACCTGAAAAGAGGCAAAGAAGGCTGATTCTCATGGAGCCCCCTACTGTAATATTGAAGAAACAGAGAGGAATCTACTGAGGGATTATTCTTTTATGAACGTAAAATACTACAGAAATAACTTCTAGAGTGACACAGAGGGACATATGTTCTCAGACCATTCCTAAGATGTTTCCACATTCACAGCTTCTAGCTTCAATGATGGGGTGTACACCACTTGGGAGTGGAACAGAAGCTAAGTCATATGTGCTTCAAGTTCTTTAAAATGCAGCAAGCAAACTCTTAACGTGGGTTATTTCAGTCTTCTTGTTGGTAAACTGACTTTCAGACAAGTAGAAAACTATTTAAAATCTAGGTCTTGATCTTCATAAGTCTCAAAGACCTGTATCTCTAACTATTTTCAGCTTTCTTAGTTTCCTCTTAGATTCTTCCCATTTGTAAGAACAATGGTCAAGTTAAGCTCACTAGTCTGGAAACTCCTTGTCCCACAGTTCAGGAAACAAATTTTTCCCTTAAGCACAAAAAGATTATTAAAATGCTTTCACATTTCAGAAGAAAAAAAATGGGGCATCATTCCTCCCACTCTTTCTTTTGCCAAAATATCAGAGACCACAGCTGCTAAACAAAAAAATCTATGTAGATCTTCAGAAAGATAATACAGATACATTATAACCAGATAGATGACTGATGCACTCACTATAAAAAATTTCACCAGAAGACGGTATTAGGTCTTCTCCTCACCTCAACAAGACTGAGAAGGTTCTCAGCTTAATATATTACCTCCAAGGAACTTGCTTCCATTATTCTCTATTCAGGATTTCCAGTAGTAGCTAAAATAATTAATTCTTAACAAGTATCTCCAAAGATAAAGATTATGGTAGTCAGAAAGCCCCCTCCAGATGCAACCCCTCAATCTAAAGACAAAAAGGTCTATCCAAAGGCTATTATTTTGATATTTATTCATCATTACTGCCATCAAGATCAATACTACAAGGACCATAACCACATTATCTATGAATCTAGAACATACTTGTCTATGGGCTGCAAGATGACACGCTGTTCTCCATGATAGTGAAAGTTGTATTTTCTATTCCAATCTCTTTCCTAAAACAAAACAGGGCATCTAATACTCTTATACAATGCACATCTGGGCTTTATTCACTTACTAGATCAACAGATTTGCTTTTGCACATGATGCCTCCTCTGGATCCTTCACTTTTCATGTGCCAAGGTTCACTAGAAACCTAAATTCAGTAGGACATTTACTTGTGTTCAATTCTTGGTTTATCAAGTGACAGGTTTATTGGCCATGTTAGTGATGTCATAGATTTCTTTTGTATTTCAGTCATCTGGAGTGGCATTTGGAAAGGGCATTTTCTGCTTAAAATCAATAGCTTCTCTAGCTGCTGTAATAATTCTTCTTACTTAGAAATATTACTCAGAATATAAAAGCAATTGATTGTAGGCAGAAAATATACTTGCCAATTACTGCTGGAGGAGGGAAGAATACAAAGTGCTCTCTAGCTTAAGTAGTTCCAGCTGGTGACACACCAGTACTAATCACCACATGTTTCAGTGGCACCAAAGCCTTCTCAAGCAAATCCCTGATTTTTCTTCTTATAACTTGAATCTAAAATATTGTTTATTCCAACTAAAACATGAACCCAGACTTTTAATGATGGATTTCTCCCAGTGTATTTTCACATTAACTGAATTGTAATATCCTACCATTGTATTAAGGAGGTGGAAATAACAGTTAACTTTCCTTATTTTTGATGTAAATTATCCTGTAACCAGAACAGAATCTGAACAGATCAGTGGTATAGGTTTAAAATATTGGAAATTCCTCCTTCCTTCTTTGAGCTGAAAATAATAGTAAGTTGTGTGCTTAATTTGGACAGGTTGCGATCACCTAAGAATGATAATACTAATTATGATGTAGTAGAATATCAGCATAGTTTTGATTTGACACACACAGTGACAGAAAAAAATTCTGATTCTATGGAACAGAGTGATAGTCACAGTCTTGAAAGTGGAACAGTCACACGCATACTTGCCTCATTTCATTATTCATGGTACACACAATTGCACACAGCAAATTGTTCCAAAAAATGCAGTTCTTCCCTGTTTGTCCTCTCACCTCCAAATGTGCTGCAACCACCTCAGTACTCATTTACTTTCTCCATTGAAATCAGCTGCAAGGAAGTCTCATAGATTTATGAACTACCTCTGGCGACACACTGCTCATTCCCATGTTCCCCAGTCATGCACGGGATGTGCATCAGATGATAACAGCAAAGCTGGAATAAAAAGAAAGGCCAAAAAAGGAGTTACAGACTTTAAATGTACTTGACATAAGCAAGAGCCAAATAGCCAGATCCCTGAATATATTCGTTTGATCAACAGTTTTCTCAAATATTTTGAAATATTTCATTAAGGAAATACTGTAAATCAGAGATAAATGATGGTATAATTTTAAAAGCAAATTTCAAAAAAGCAACAAACAAAAATCATCAATCAACAAGCAATCATCAAAAATCACAAACAGTTTTGGCCATTTTCTTTTCACAGCTAATTCTTTTTTCCCTGCCCTAACATTACACAGACGCCAATGCAGACAAGGCTTTCAGTCAGCAAACTCACCTCCATTTTAAAAGGATCATTGGAACATACTCAATTTTAAGCAAGTATTAGAGTTTTATAATCAGGGCTCTTCTGAAACCCATTTTACATGCTGATTCAGCTAGGAAAACGATGACAAATATGTCAACAAAGAATATGTTAACCAAGAGTCTAAAGCCTCCTATTCCCCAAACATTTTGTGCTATCTAATAGGAAAAATTTTTCATCCTCCACATGGGTTGCTGTGATAATAAAGAAACGAGGAAAAATAAAATACTATCCTAAAAAAAAATTCAAATAAAAACTTTGTGCTTGAACCACAGGATTTTGAGTTCAAAACTAGATGTGTGATTTTAATTATTGCTGTAATGGACAGATAAATTAATAGTCCTCTAAAGGACAAATTTCCATGACATGTTTTTCGTTCAGGATGATTTTTAGGATTATTAAGCATGAAATATTGAGAATTCACCGGGAAATTTCTGGGTGTCTCAGTCTGGATGCTAACAAATGAGTTAAATGACATAATGTTGCTCATATCAAACTGGACAAAATTTATCATCCACTTGGGAATAAAACTGCTCATCTAATTTTTTAAGCAAGATAAAAATTATTTATTCTCCATATTAGCTGGTTTCTTGTAATTTTATATTCAATTGTAAATATATCTAAGTTTTCAATATACCCTACTGCATACTAGACTTCTATTTTGCAAATATTATCCACGTAAAGACAAAAGACTATGAAAAACAAGCAAAAAACCATCTGAGCAGAAGGAAAATTAGGAGAATATTGCATGACAAGGTTCAACCAGTCACTTTATGCTTCACCTATTTTTAGGTAGGTCTACATTAACTCACAGGGCAACCTACCAAAACTTGGTATGCCCAAAATGAATTTTACATCATTTTGGTCTGCTGCCCAGCAAAGAAATTACTAAATCCTACCAAAGTGAAGAATTAAATGGACTGACACCTTAGACATCACTTGTAACTCAGTCTCTTTTTCTGTCATCCCACTTATCTGCTCTGCGGTGCATAATCAGTGTCCACCTAGGTAAGTCCTACACTCAGCAGATTTTCCTTTGCTCCTGTTTGAATCTATGTATCACTGCATTTGAAAAGTTACCATCATTTCTGCTCAGCCCAATATACAATATTTGTTGTTGTTTCTATGTTGTTTCTAATATGCTTTTGTTCTTCTGACTCATACCAAGAACCAGAAGTATAAGAAGAAAAACTGATTATTCCTATTTTTTCTGGAGTTACATGGAAAGAGAAATTACTGTTAACCCTTAAATAATTCTCTCTTCCAAAATCTGACCTTTATTCTCAAGAATCAAATACTTTGAGAATTTGGGGTATTCAAATAAACTCAGCTGACTTTGCACAAGCTCAATATATTAAAAAGGTGAGAACCATGCTCAGGATCAGCACTTGTGCTGCTTGTTAGGATTTCTTTTGACACACCATTTTACTCTAAAGAATTTTCCATGCTGTCATTGCTCTAACGATTCTTTTCACGGTTTTGGTAAAAGTGGCATCTGCAGAGGGGAGCTCCAGCCACTTGAAACTCATTAAAACATACTTGAGATTGACAATGAGTTGAAAACATCTGTCAGACTAGGCCAAGATTTCAATCAAGTGTGATGTTGCCATGATACTATGCTACATTGACTTAATAAATTACTTGGCTGCTGTCAATGCAAGGAAAGTTGGGTTCTAATTACCAGCCTGATTTATTTTCTGTATCTGAAATATACTTTCACTTAAAGGTTCACAGACTATGTGACGTGCATTGAAATGAGTCTGTTGAATCTAGAAGCTGAGGTAAGATGAAATTTTTTATATTATGTATCAGGTATGAGCTAATGTCTAACACGGTATATATAAAGTCTCTCCAACTGAATTGGAAGGATACTCTGTTTCCAAGCAGCCTAAAAAGAGTAAACAAGTGACTACCTGATGTTTTCAGTCACTTTTTTTTTTTTTTATTAATCACAAGGAGTCACAGAAAAAGCTTCTAAGTGTCATTTTTTTGAAAAGCAATGTCCAGAAAAATCTCAGAGTTACATGTTACTTTTCAAAGAAGCTTAAAAAGTATGTACCTAACTGAAGATATGCCAAAGCGAAAAATCAAAGGGCTGTGTTATGGAAATTGACTGGAAAGCAGTAGCACATAGTTAATTCTTAACTACAGAAAGACAATATTTTCTTTCAGATGTGAGTGAAGGGAATTCAACCTGGGGACTGGTAGCCTTCATCTTTTCTCTTTACTTTTTTTAGCATCCATTTCATCCAAAGGTATTACAGGGATTTCATAAGTTCTCCCTATTTGGTAATGGTCCCACAAACAGGACACTTTAGAAAAATGAACAGTTTTACACAAAACAAGGGCCTCAACAAAAGCAACACCTTGGATTCTAGAAAGCTGTTACAACATTATTTAGCAGATATAAATCTATTGCATGTGATCAGTATTCTATGTGGTAAATCTGTAGGTGAAAGGAGACCGTGTCAACAAAAAGTTAAAACTGATATAAAGCTGCATCACTTTTATTTCACCATTCTGCAATGTAAAAAATATTCCAGCAGTTAGTTTATAAAAAGGATTATTTTATGAAAATTTATTTATTTACTTTATTTTATTTGGCTAGATTAGAATCATAGAATAATTTTGGTTGGAAGGGACCTTAAAGATCACCGAGTTCCAGGGGTTTTTTTTGCATAAAATAAACTAAGAATGTTAGAAGTCATCAGATTTACTAACTGTTATGAGAAACTTCTGCTTTCAGTAAATCCACTGTAAGGATTCACCTGACACCTCATTGCAGCCTTTCAATACCTGAAGGGAACCTACACCCAGGAAGGGAGTAAACTCTGTGAAAGGTCTGACAATAGCAGGACTAGGGGAAATGGATCCAAGTTGAAGGAGGGAAGATTGAGGTTGGATGTTAGGGAGAAGTTCTTTACTAGGAGAGTGGTTAGGCCCTGGAACAGGCTGCCGAGGGAGGTTGTGGATGCCCCGTCCTTGGAGGTGTTCAAGGCCAGGTTGGACGGGGCCCTGGGCAACCTGATCTAGTAAATGTGTTTGTTTGGTGGCCCTGCTAGGCAGGGGGGTTGGAGCTACATGATCCTTGAGGTCCCTTCCAACCCAGGTCATTCTGTGATTCTGTGATTCTGTGACACCAGCAGGACATGCAAAGGCCAATAAGAAGTGTTTTTAAATATCCTACTCAGGCTGCATTCAAATTCAGGGGAGCTTTAATTCAAGGCTGCATGTGTGGCTAGAAATAATGAAAAGTTAACACACTGTTCTTGTTCTTTAAGAGCCAATCTGTCATTCCCTCTTGCAAACGCTGACATGTTCAGATTGTGCATGCTCCAAAACTGCAGCTCCAAGGGGTTTTTCTGTTTGGATGTTATTGTCTCGTTTTTTTCCAGAACTATGCCAGTTCTCTGATGTTATTGATACAAACTGAAGAAAGAACAAAGATTTCATTGCCTATTATTTGAAGTATAAATTATTCTCAATTAAATAAATTATTCTTAATTAAATATTCTAATTTGCTTTATACATTTTGCATGCTGCAGAATGCAGCTCTGCCATAGATCTGTAGCCTCAAAAATTAAACATGCTATACATAACTGGGTTTCATATTCCAGTTGGTCTTTTTGCATCATTTTGAATAAAGCTAACATTAATATATAATTTTTCATTATTTTTACTAAATATCTAAAGCAAGAAGATGTGTCTGACATTCATTTAGCACCAACATACAGCTGCAAGTAAAACAAGCACATCCTCACAGGCATCTGAAGACAAACACAAGCAAAATTTGCCTCTCCTCCAAGACAACTTCAGGAAAGCCTTCATTTAGCCATATCAAAAGGACAATGCCCTTGGCCTCACAGCAACCATTTTTAGAAATCACACTATTTTCCTTCTCTTCTTATATCATGCCTTGACTTTTATTGACAAAATGTTCCACTCCCAGAAAATACACCATCTTATATCATCTAGCAAGACTCCTCTGAAATAAAACAAGTGCACCTACAGCTATATAAGAAATCCAAACCTGTTCCTTTGATATTTTTTAAAAGAACAGTATGAAATACAATTTTAGAAAGATAAAGATATAGGAATCTTGAAAGAAAACTGCAGAAAAATAAATACCATTCTTTAGCAGTATTTTCTGTATTTTAGTAAGTAATAAACATCTCTGTACACACCAAAAAATATATAAGGTTTCCAAATTATATCTATACAGGAATGAAGCTCTCCTAAATTCATAGACTTCCTAGTCTAATGAGTATCCAGTCTTAAGTACTAAAATCTATAGAACAAATTTTATTGATGAAAAAGAAACCTGCATGAGCATCAACTCTTCAACATAATACTTTGTTTTAACCTCAAAAATACAAGACTTTTCTTTTGGAAAGCAAATTCATTCTGCATGGCCTGTTTGTACTTCACCATCTCTTGACACTGTTCTTTAACTAGCACCTTTAGTCTCACGCAAAAGGAAATTTAGGATCCTACAGGATTGCCAAGTATAAAAGGAACATCACAGTATGAGACAGTGAGTCACTTTCAAGGCAAAGATGAGCAAATTTTCATATCTTTGTATTCCATTGAAGTTTGTCAAAGTCAAGTCAAGCCTCCCTAAAGATAACACATCTTCAATTACAGATGTAAAAAAATGGTTTGCATGCAATTTAAATTCTGCAAATTGGCAGTCTACTCACAAAAAACAGGAATTCTCATGCATCAGTGCTTCTGATTCATCATTGTGTTTCATTTATATGAGCTGGCCTCTACTTTCCAAGACAGGGAAAAAGACTTGGCATTTTTGACCGAGGTTAGCAATCTGCCATTCAGTTACTATATACAATAAAACTGAAATTGCTAATAGTTTAAACTGAACAACCAAGTAACACCCTTTCTTGCTAAATTCCTAACTAATCTCATGGATACCGACTTCAGTCTCATCAAGAAATGTTGATCTTTTCTCATCTTCACCAATAAAACAAGCTTGCAAGCTTTCCTATGCTGACTATATATGATATAATGCAGTCATTATTGGATATACATAAATTACCAATACTAGGAGAGGTGGTGATTTTTATTTCAATACTTATTGTTGTCTTCATTTGAGGCCAGACCTTCAGCAGGTTAAATGCTTAGAACCCACATCTGCTGAGTACTGTAGTTCATAGAACTACAAAATAGAGTTAGAAGGGACCTTAAAGGTCATCTATTTCCAATCTCCCCTATAATGGGCAGGGATACCTACCACTTGACCAGGTTGCCCAAAGCTCCACAGTGTTCCACTGCGTCAGTCAGTGTAAATGTAACTGTTCAGCAGCCATATAAGGACATTGCTAATATCAATGGACTGTGGAATCACAATTTTTCTGTGATCAAGTATATGAGACAATTGTCTTTTATGTTACTGAAACTGTGCTAAGAGACACTGTCAAAACTGAAAATGAATGGAGAAATGTCACTATTCAAAAGAAGCTGACACCCGCAAGTGCACTTTTTAAAAAGAAATGTTCTATTTAGCAAAAATGGTAGAACACTGATCTGTTTTGATGAGTACCCATTCAAAATTAGAGATCTATTCGTTAAAACATCTCTCAGTGCTCTTTTTGTGGTGGAAAATAACTTCCATTTTAATGCTTCCCACGCAGTCAAGAAAGTTAGGAGGAGGTCAGGAATGCCAAGGTGCAGCTGGAGCTCAATTTATCAAAAGATGCTAAAAATAACAAGTAGGGCTTCTACAGGTATATAAACCAGAAAATGAGACTTAAAGGAAGTGTTCCTCCTCTGACAAATAAGGATGGTGGACTCATAAGAACAGATGAGGAGAAAGAAGGCTGAGTTACTCAAAAGCTTCACTGGCAAGCCTTCTCTTCATTCCTTGTGAGTTGAAGGAATACAAGATGGAGACCAAAGTGAGAAAGTTGTGCATGCTGTCAGTACAAGGTTCAGGAGCATCTGAAGAACCTGTATGTGCACAAGTACATGGGACCTGATGAGATGCAACCCAGAGTCCTGAGGGAATTGGATGATGTAGTTGCCAAGCCACTCCCCCAGAGAAGTTATGCCAGTCACGCCAAGTTCCTGGTGACTGGAAGAAAGCAAACATCACACCCATTTGCAAAAAAGGGCAGAAAGGCAGGGGAAGGACTTTTTAATATTATATCGGATGGAAGGACTAGAAACAATGGATGTAAATTGGAAGGGGGTAGATTTAGACTTGACATAAGAAAGAAATTCTTTACAGTGAGGGAGGTGAAGCACTGGAACAGGTTGCCCAGAGAGGTTGTGGACGCCCCCTCTCTGGAGGTGTTCAAGACTAGGCTGGACAAAGCACTGAGCAGCCTGATCTAGTGAGAGGTGTCCCTGCCTATGGCAGGGGAGTTGGAACTCGATGATCTTTAAGGTCCCTTCCAACCCAGACTATTCTATGATTCTATGGTCACTTCCAGAGAGTAGAAGTCAATGGCTCAATGTCCAGATAGAGAGGAGTGACAAGTGATGTCATAGAATCCCTCAGGTATCTGTGCTGGGACCCATTCAGTTTAATATCTTCAAAGATGATGCAGACATTGGAGTTGCATGCATCCTGATCAAGTTTGCAGATGATACCAAACTGAGGATGTCATCCAGAGGGACCTGGACAGGCTGGAGAGGTAGGCCTGTGGACACCTCATGAAGCTGAACAAGGACAAGTGCAGGGTGCTGCACATAGGCACAGCCAATCCTCATTACCAAAACAGACTGGGAGATGAAGTGATAAGAGAGCAGCCTTGCAGAAAACAACTTGGCGATATTGAGGGATGAAAAGCTGGACATGAGTCAACAGTGTGCGCTTGCAGACCAAAAGGCAAATCATATCCTGACCTGCATCAGAAGAGCTGTGGCCAGCAGGTCAAGAGAGGTGATTCTGCCCTTTTGCTCTCATTAGACCCCACCTGGAGTACTGTGTCCAGCTCTGGTGCCTTCAGCACAAGTACATAGAACAACTGGAGAGGATCCAGAGGAGGGCCAAAAAGATGATGCAAGGGCTAGAGCACTTCTCCTGTGAGGACAGGATGAGGGTTGGGACTGTTCAGCCTGGAGAAGAGAAGGCTCCGGGGAGACCTCATAGCGGCATCCCAGTACCTGAAGGGGGCCTACAGGAAAGCTGGGGTGGGACCATTTGTCTGATCAGAGAGTGATAGGCTGAAAGGCAATTGTTTTAAACTAGAGCAGAGCAGATTTAGATTGGACATTAGAAAGAAATTCTTCACCCTGAGGGTGATGAGGAACTGGATCATGTTTCCCAGAGAAGTGTTGGAAGTCCCATCCCTGGAGGAATTAAGACCAGGCTTGATAAGGCTCTGAGCAAACTGATAGGATGTTCCTGCTTACTGCAGGGGGGTTGGACTAGATAACTTTTTAAGGTCCCTTACAACTTCATGATTCTATGACTCTATAAATAGAAGGCCTAGTAGGAGCTAGTGAGGCCCCAACAGAGAAATTAAGTTCCACCAACCTCCAGACAACTGCAGGATCAGGGCCATAAATTGCTCAAATGAACCTGAAGTCAATAGGACTGTCAAAGGCATATAAACCAAAACAAGAGAATCTCTTCACAATTAGCCTGCAACCACTAAGCTACATGGTCATCAAAATACTAAAGAAAAAAATTGTTGCCAATAGAGTCTGGCTCTCTTAATTTCATGCACTGTGACTTCAACAATTTCTCCATTTCTCATTTTATTTCTCTAAAAGTGGCTTCATTTAAAAGCAGGGAAACCACATTTCATGCTCTTCAGTTTCATTAAAGATATACAAAAGCCCTTACCAAAAGAAGACTATTCTAATTAAACCATTGTAGCAGAAGGAAATATTGAAATGATTAATCTGAAAAGATCTTGACACACTCTATATTCTTTTGTACAGAATCCCTCACAGTATACAAAAAAAAAAAGAAGAGCTCCTCAGAAAAGTGCTGCTCCCTTTAAAAAAAATACTTAGAATCACATGATGAAGTAAGTGTATGATACTCGACCCACAGTAATACAAATGGACTACCTGATGTGTGTTTTAAAGTGTGTTAAGTAAGAAGGTCACTGAACACTTCTTCACCAGTGCTAGAACATAATACACCTTCAAAAAATCAACCTGTATCTGCTTGACAAGGAGGGTATAATATAATCCCCTGCTTAAAACTCTTGCCATTTGAAATGTGATACATAGTCATAGTCATCTAGGTTAGAAGGGACCTTTCAGATCATCAAGTCCAACCATCAGCCCAACTCTTGCAAGCTTCATACCTGGACAGGGACTTGAACCCTTGACCCTCAGATTAGGAGTCTGGTGCTCTCCCAGCAAATATCATATGAATTCAGAGAAATCCCAAATCATTCAATATGCCCTGCTTAATGGGAGCTTGAATTAAAACATTGCTGAAAATAAAACAAAAAATTAAAACCTGAGTATTAGACTTCACCTGAGGAACTGAAATTTTAATTGCATCTTTCCAGGACCAAAATGAATGACAATGCCTGTTGGGAGTCTCCAACACTGGAAACAGAAGTGGGCATTTACTTAACTTTTGAAGCACATGAAAGTAGGGTTATGTTAAAAAGTTGGCTCACGGTGGACTCTATTTTGTGCTTGATTAATTAATTAATTAATTCATCATTTAGGGATCTCTCAGTCATAGGGCATATACATATATCAAGAGTTTGTTTCCACAAGGATAAACAACCATTTCTGAGGTTGACTTGGAAAAAAGCAACAGCTTATATTTATTCAAATTCTATTCCATAATAAATAAGGATCCTTAGTGCTCCTTTGGCATCCAAATCCCATACTGATAACCAAAGTCTGTATCAGATGAGGCTGACAAACTGTTCCAGTTATATCCTTTATTGGTGAAAACCTCTATCACAGCCCCTTCCTTTCTTCTTTACAGGTCAGTCTGAAAAACAACTAAAAGAGACAACAGTGGTAAAAAAAATGTCTCTCCTTTGTTTCTTTTGTATCTGTTCACACAAAGGAGACTATCATAACCTTTCTATCAGGAAGCCCTCTCCACAAACTCACTTTCCACCTGCAGTTCATTATTTTAATTATCTCTTCCCTCAAATCTGTACCACCTCCAACTCCTGCAGCAACAGCTTCCCAATGAGCCACTCTACAGGATTTTCCTACATCGAAAGAAAAGACTGGGAATTAATATGAATATTTTCATTTGTGAAAAAGCCTGTGCAGCCCCCAATGTATCATGCTTCCATGTGGTTCCTGATATCCTGAGACTTGTTCTCCAAGATGACAAAGAAATGATACTGAGACAGATGACTGCACTTCCTTATCCTCATGACATGTTATTTTTCATTGCAGAAAGAAACACCTTTTGAGTTATCTTCTTAGCTACACAATAGAAACAGATAGGTACTAATTCTCTGTGGTTTTTTGATTTCTATTGTCCTTGTCACATTAGCCAAGTGTCTCACAAAAGATCCAGAAAATAATTTCCAAGGAAGTCAAGAGACAAAAATGTTGTTTCTTTTATAGCCTGAATGAAACCAACCAGAATAGCACCTGAGTTAGTGAGCTTTGTCAATCTCACTAAAACTTATCAAATTAAAAGCCATGAAATATTAATTATTATTTTTAATTCACTTTTTTTCCCTCTCCTTACAATCCACTGGAAATACTGAAATACTAGAAATAACCAGTAAGCACACATGCACAGCTCTCTAGCCATACTATCAACAGCGATCAAAGCAGTGAAGAGTGCAAATGCTTTACTGACTGACTCTTGAGAGACTTTAATCTTTTCGCATAAATCACTTTGCTCCAGCTACCTGATCATTTGGATTTCAGAATAAAATGCATGTTTTCTGAAAGGTTCTGACTGATCTGAGAGGCTCACAAGTAGACCATGAGGAGTCTTAAATAGCAATAGCCACACACTGTCCTGTTTGTTACACATCTGTTCAGGTAGACTGCCTGAAATGAACCATGACATTAGCTCAGGAGCAAAGGCTTTATTTTTTTAAAGAAACTTACTATTACGTAGAACTACAACTAATCTGGTTTTTTTTCCTAGGCTGTAAGCTTTAGATAAAGACGTATTGAAAATTTATTCAAAAAATATTTGCTAAATCCATACACTAAAACCAAATAATTCAAGAGCTTGCAGTTTAGGTATTTCACTAGCTTAGCCCATGTAAAGCAATGGAATGCACACTTACATATGCTAGTGGGAGAATAAGTTCCCTAAGACAGAACACATTGGGAAACCATGTCTAACATACCTTGCCAATTTTGCCTGAAGCTGTTTCCATCTACAAAAAAAGAAAAGGAGGTATCATTGATTTCAATGGATGCTGGCCCTGATGCAAAGACAGTATACACAAACAAAGCTTCAGGGACTGGTTTTGATCACCCAGGGTTTTGGGGTTTTTTATTGTTGCTCATCACTGTATTTCCTGATTTTGCTGAAATAAAGAACAGCTGTTCTCACAAGCTTACCAATTCAAAGCTGTGAAGACAAAAGTTGCATCTAAATTTCCATTTTCCTGAATAGCATAGTATAGATCTTATTTCATTCAATGGAGAACAAAGTATGTTCTAAAAAAGGAAGGAGAGAAGTCAGCCTCACAGTTCTGCTAGCAGTGGGAAAATGTATCTCCCACTTGTAGATCTACAGACACGCTTCCCAGTATGTGGCAAACAGAACAAATACAGTGTTGAAATGGTTAACACCCTGTGGACTGTTCCCCAAAATTGCTCTAGGGTCATTACAGTGACAAACTGGACCGACCTCAGCATGGCAAGCAGTCTTGCTGGGCAAAAAGATACACGTGTGTTTTCACCACATGTGACCATGGTACGTTATAATGCACATGCAGAGCAGTTGTAGGGACAGTATGACTGCTGTGAATGTGCTCAGTGGACATGTTCCAGTTTTCTGGATGTTCAGCACTCCAAACAAATATCCCAAATCCTCATCTTCTGCCTCAACAAAATTTTCAGCAAAATATGTTGATGTGGCCAGAGAAATGTTAACACCAGCATAAGATACAAACTGGGCATGACCCCACACCAATATGGAGCTTAAGAAATGCTTTAAAACCTGCCTGGAATATTGCAGACACATGACCAAAACAGCCCTACATGCTACAGTTCCTGTTACAGCAGGTATCTTACTCTCAGCTTCCCATCAGTCTGAATCAGTTGAGGGAAAACTCCGCACCCATTGAAATGTCTTACTTTGGATTGGACAAACATACTTTCAGTGTCTGTATTCTCTAGTTAGAGCAAGTGTCACCACGCTACAGATGCTGCCATGATAAAAATCTACATACAGATATAGTCTGCCCCCAAGGAACAGGAGCTCTGCATTTGATCCATACTCTCTTTGTAAATTCAAGGAAAAAAAATCAAGCACTGTGCCTCTGTGCCTGTTGCTCAAGAGCAAGACCGCTGTGCTCTTCAAATGAAAAAGGACAAAGACCACTGGCTGCACAAAGGTGGGGGCAAACAATTAGTGCATCACACACATACACTCATGTCTAGGAAGAAGCCTGTCTCTCTGACACAGCAGCAAACAGGGAACATCATGACTTCTAGGTTCAGCATTTCTTTCTTTCCCCACTGTCTCAGGCAGTGAAATGAGACAGAGATGAAAGCAATCAGGTAAGTTGCTACTTACCTGCAAGTCAAGTGCCACACGCAACTAGCTGGCAGCATAGTTTCCCACACATTTTAAGGGTCCATTCAGAATCCCAAATAATAATTTACCTCACAAGAGTTTGCTCATTATGTGCTTTGCCCGGCCCTTGTGCTCTTGTAAAACCTCTTTGAGTAGGTAGGCATGAAATAATCTCCTGCTGCCTATAGTACTGCCCTTTTTTTTCTTTTCATGTGACTGCAAACAGAAACTCCTTATTCAAAAAGGAAAAGGTTATTAAACTCAGCAGTTATTTTAAAAAAGATAGAAATGAACTGTGACTGCAATCTTAAGTGTAAGTCTTGCCTGGAAAGCTGTTCGAAACACAAAAGGCAAGCAGAAAGCACAGATTCAAGTCAAGTCTTACCATTTTCTCATATAGTCACTATTAAGCTTACAAGATAGTAATCTGCTACCTCATTTTATTATGAATGTTTTTTTAATTTGGGGTTGTTATTGTTATTTCTATTGAAGTTTCTTTTAAGATGCACGCTCTCTTGACATGAACCTCCTTTTTACAAAACAAGGTACACATCTCAAAAGCATTTAGGCATTGCTTATACTTTACACTGGTAAGTTGCCTCACTGATGTCAGAGTGACTAACATGAGTGGCCTGAAGACCACCAAACGTGAGTAGCACTGGAGCCCTGTCTGATTAATTCTCTATATCCACAGAAGTTCACCTATGAAACAGTGTCATGGTTATTCCTAGTCTTTACATCGCATAGCCTATTAAAAGGCATAAAAAGGCACAAGCTAATGTCTTTTTAATATCCTATTAAAAGACATAAGCTAATGAATCAACACCACACACCTCCAAAGGCCAAGTTTTAACTTACTTGATTGTTTTAAATAGGATGATGAATGCGGGTGAAAATGGCACTTGCTCTTCATCTCCCTCATGCACTTGTTTATTTAATGGCTGGACTGCCCAGCTACAATATTTCTTTTATACATAAAGCTCATTAAGGACACTCCAAGTCTGAAGTTTTAGTGTTACTCTCTCTGCTCACATTTGCCTGATGCATAAATTGCCTCAACAATCTCCCAGCTACTGTGTGATGATGGTACAATGCCTTGAAACATCACAGTCTCAGGCTGGTCAGAATGATTACAAGCACCAGTCACAATTGACTGAAAATAAAACACATAAGCTGTATTAAACCATCTTATTGGTATCCATCGAGAAATGAAATGAGCTAATTATTATTTCTTTTCTTTTCCCAGTGATCTGCAATCTCTGGATAAATGCTGTGTAAGGCAGAAAGGTTTCTGTGGCCATCCTTTAGTAATTGACCTTTAGCTCTCCCCATTTCATTTGCCCTAAGTGTTAATTGACTTTGAAAAAGCAGTATATTATCCTTTTAGAAAAAAAAAAATTCTGATTTGTGCCTGCCAACATCTTACAGCATCAAAGCCCTGTTAAATCATAGTGCAGTACAGCTGGAAATGAGTCTCCGGAAGAAATGGGAAGAGGGTGGGGGAAGGAAGCAGATTCATCACTGAAAGAGCTCCACTGCCATCTAGAGATAATCTGCACCAACCAGTTCTCTGAAGGAGAGGTGGTAAGTTAAAACATTTCCATTCTGATGCTGTTCTGGGGAAGGCAGGGACTCCATTCAGGATCACTATATCTATATATTCTTGAAATCAACTTTGTAGTAATTTGCACTAAAACCAACACATTCTGGAAAATAATCTACCATAAATCCTAAGGAAATCATGATAGAGAGCTTTAAACTGTCACTTATAGGCTCTCCTGCAATGAGGAGTTATATCCATGCAGTTTTGTTTCGAAGAAGCTCCTCTGAAGAGGTAGGTGCTGTATCTTTGCAGAAGGGTGCTTCAGTCACAAACAATTTACATTTTGACAGACATGCCATGCTCCTTGCAGCTGCCTTTATGATACTGCTTGTCAGTTAGAAAGAAAGAATGTGCTTTTTCAGGCTATGATTTTTTCTCTTTCAAATACATAAAACTGTCTTTTCTGAGTGATTTATATGCAGCAGCCTCACAGAGACAAAGTCAGACAGAGAGCAGGAGGCACCCCTGAAATGCATTACTAGCAGCAGTCTCCTTTAATCTGACCAATTTAATTTACCCTGCCTCTGTCCAAAGAGCAAGTGAACTCCATTCAGTGTACGTGATGGGTCAGCTGCTATGAAAACTGGAGAGGCATTCCTCACCAGCACCTAATCCAGTTACATTCCAAAGGCAACCAACATATGGGCACATACCCACCTTTGGAACAGAAGAATTTAATTTGTAGCTTAGAGTACAGTCAGCAGGCAATGAAACTGCATTAGTAATGCACCTCAAAAGGCAGAGTTCATTAGCGCTGTCTCACAAAAACACTCATCGTGAATTGTGGTCCTCTTGGTCTCTATCACTGTTATTTACTCACTAATTAAAGAGCAATGTGGGACTTGTAACAGCTAATAGGAACTCACAGTTTCCTCTGTGTACTGATTCCCTGAAATCTTCAAAACCAAAACCTGCTTGAGGACCAAGGACTGCTAGTATGAATGTAGCCATAACCATGAAAATATTGCCTGTATGTTTTCCATATGATAGAGCAATTTGCATTTGCTTCCTATGTGAAATCCTACTGAACTGAAACATCTTGATATCAACAGAGTAAGCAAATTAGTTTGTGGCTATCTCCTTTAGTGAGGTACTCTGTGATAATGCAAAATATTTACCCACCAGAGCTTTAGGGGCGAATTAGTAAGACACAGAAAAAGACAATGACGGCTGTACTCTAGATAAATATATGTAAAACATGGTGCATTACACAGTTATGAGGGGAAGTACCTGAATTATTTATACTCTTGATTCCTGACTAAGAATGGCACCTCAAAACAGGTTTATCAAGGAAATTATACAGAAAAAAAAATATTTATTTTCACAGAAACACAGTGAAATTAGAAACATTTTATTCCATACAGCCATACACTCCTTGACATTTATTCTGACTGGATGCTAAATCTGACCACTCTGAATACGCATGTTATATGAGCATGGGTGGCAACTCAAGGTGAAAGCAATGGAGTATCAAGCCTACAGAATCTGTGATGCAAACCATAAGGTTCACTAAGCCAAGAACTTGTCTCAGTGAGGTGACTGGCTGTTTTCTCATTTCTATTGATGGTAACACTGGCAACTCCTGGATGGAAGAATCCACCACTTTTATGAGGTATTAGGAAACACAGAATACAGGATGACTGACTAGGCAGATCTTCCAGGACAAATGTGTTACAAAATACAGGAGGCATTGCTTCCATTCATAATGGAAAACAACCTTGCCAGGAGAAAATAACCTCAATGCATCTTTAAAACCCATTTTGTGCATTTGCTGATAAACACAATTAAGCTGTATAATTCGGGGATGGAACAGTAGGCATAAGAATAGGTATTGTGGAAGGAAGAAGATTTAAACATGGCTAGACTGGGGTTTTTGCTGTTAACTTCTCCAGAGACCTTGAAGTCAGTCCTGAAATAATGACAAAGAAGAGCTCACCTTGCAACAATTAAGCATTAAACCATATTGGGCAAATTTCAAAAACCAGACAAGTGTAGACACAGTACTATTTGTGGTGAAGCAGAAGTGTAAACTTTCTTCCTCTTCTTCTATATTTTAAAGGCAAATAAACTCAACCTCTATATAATATTCATATTGTGGGAATGAAAAGACAGTACCTCTTTTGTGTCTGGAATTTACTGTGGGGTCAAAGGGCACTGAAGAAGTTCTGTTTGATTTGTACATGCCACTGTGTATAACAGGATGAGCTTCATGAAGATATGAATCTCTCAGCTTTTTTTGAAGGCTCGCTTAAGATATGTTATTTTTCAAGGGATATAAATAAAACTCCTTTAAAGTCACTTACTTACAGTGTGACTGTAATCATTCTATTTTATGTCTTGTTGCTTCTCTTTCCTCAGTTTCAGATTTTCTCTTCTTTACTGAAACTTTACACTTCTAAGAGTACACTGTCCCTCACTGTTATTTTCTTGTGTGAAATGACTGGTACAATGAGACCAAATGACTGCTCTAAAGGTAACTGTCACGTTAGGGTTCAGTCCGTGATCAAAATTAAATTCCCTAGAACACTTTCATTCATGCAAGCTGTTTTTGTGCAATTTAGCAAAAAGAGAAGCATGCATAGATCTCCCTTCTCCTTTCACAAACTTTTTCCTCGTGAATAAGATCTCATTCCAGATGGAGGGTCATGTGTAGGCTTCTCATTAAACACCAGGTAAAACATGACATAGCTGGTATTGCTGCAAAGGAATATTTTATGATTTTTGTAAATCATGCTTATTTTTAAGCAAGTATTTTGGAAAATACCCTGGGTCTGCTCTGGAGAAAGCAAAAGCAGCCTTCTTGGTATAGAGCATCTTGAGTCTGATCATCATGGAAGATCACCATGCATGAGTGTAACCTGATACTTGTTATTGAAGTCACAAAATCCTCTTCTGGGGTACCAGATATCATCATGGCAGGGTATTAATGTCATTCATCATTTAAGCAGCCTAAGCCAGGTCCTAATGAAGCATAAATCACTATAACCCTATTGAGATCAGCCAAGCTTCACCAGTTTTCACCAGCTAAAAAATTTGTTACATAATGATATACAGAAAAGCCTCATAATACAGAGACAAGAATGAGCAAAGAGGCAGCAGATATGAGTGCTTTAGAGCACTTCTGTTCTTTATAAGTCACCTCTAGGGATAATCTCTCTGAATTTGATTGCTTTTTGAAGAGCTTTAACAACTTTCTGGTCAGCCTGGAAGCAGTGTTCGACTTCGAATGAAGAATGCTGCAAGATGCTTTGCAAACTGTTGGATATTCACTTTAGTATGTGAGATACAGAAGATGAGCTGCTTGAGAGAATAAAAAACTAGCCAGCATACTACAGCCAAAAGGTACTTAAGACAAGAAGCAGTTCCAAATGGAAATGGAATACAGTAACATTAGCATTGATTTTGTTTCCTTTATAAACCTGAAAAGAGGAAAATGCAGTAAAGTGATGAAATGTGCTAATGATATGAAATAGGTGAATCAACAAATACACAATAGGAATGCAGTAAAATTCACAGGGACTTGTCTAGACTAGAGTCATGGGCAGATAACTGGCTTATGCAATTCAGTTTGGGAAAATTGCAAGATAATGAACCTACAGACTAAGTAACAAGAAAAGGGAATTCTATTTTCAGTGGACAGAGGGGCCACTACTGAAAAGGTTTGCTTTATAACATTCCAGTGTAGAAAAGGGTATGCTGTAAAGTCATCTCTCTCTTTACAAAAGCTCCTTTTCAGAAGTCACTGCTCTACAGTAAAAGGCATAGCCAGAAGACAGAACTTGAAAGAGTATGTGAAATTCTTCAACTTTTGGCAAATTGGCTAATTTTTATATTAAAAAAAGGACAAGAAACAATGTTTAAGCACACAGAAATTAAAGATTATTCTAATAGTGTGCTAAATTAGGTACTATGAAAATGGCATTTACAGTATATATATGTGTCACTCTGGTTAATAAAATGAAACAGAATTGGAAAATAGTATGTAAAGAAAAGGATGAGGAAGAGGACGAGTAATACAAAATACTTATTTAGGAAGTCTGAGATACAAGTTACACATCTGGAAAGTGATGGGGGATATTAACCACATCTCTCTTAGATGGAAGCACAAATCCCAGGATACTGTTGTGAAACCTGTAAACGTACAGTTAAAAGGAAAGAGGAAAAATAAAAAACAAGCCCTGGCATTTGAGACAGGATTTACTGAGGAATGCAAAATACCAGATCAGTCAGGATTATCACAATAACTTCTGTAATATTGAGAGTTTCCAGGTAATGGCAACATCATATTGACTCCAAGTCCCATGTCACAACAGTAATAATAGCAAGAAGCCATTATTTTTTAATATTTTACTCACCAGTAGCATGGTTTTACCTGCTATCATACTGCTTTCTGCTTAAATTTCATTTGTGTTTTTGGATGGAAAACTGTTCTGAGAAGATGGTAGAGAGGATTAAGAAATAGAGATAGGAAAATATCACAAAGCTTTGGGAAAAGTAGTAAGAATTTGAACATCCCTTTCCTTCACGATATTCCCTCAGGCAAGATTGTTAGCTGTGCTGTGCAATTTAAATGGGCATCCCACTCTAGGCTTGACAGGGAAAGAAGTTTTGAGTCCTCCTCTCCCACTCTGCACAAAATATCTCTCATTCTCTCATGAATTTATGTTAGTCCTCTATGTGGGAATATTTCTATTTTGCACATAATACCTGAATATTCATCTGGGCAGAGACAAGACCTCAAGGATTTTGTCTGTATCGTAGCACTCCTCAGGAGAAAACAGCCACTTCCATGCCACAGTATTGCAGCAGGCACTTCTCAAGAGTGAGAGTCTGCTCTACATTATTCTGAGGAAAAGAACAGTATTTTATGCATCAGTGACTTCTATGTCAAATACACACATTTGGCATACAGAGAGGCTCTATTTTAGCTTCTGATAATGTCAAGTTGATCTAGATGAAATAAAATTTATTAGTTCTTTTCATTTAATATTTAAATATTAGCAGTAATGGTTTGCTGTTTTGTCTTCCCAAGCAATTACAGTCAAACTGACCCTACAGTCCACAATGTTTTTGTAAGATCTCTGTAACAAATTTTTTAACATCTTCATTATCACCTGGCTGATCCAACCAGTGAAACGTGGCCAGCAATGCTACTGATGGATCAAGAACAACAAAATCTTGCTAATGCTAAACTCTACATTTGCGACTGAGTTTTTCAAATCTGAATTGCTCTTTCTAAAATAATAACTATAAAACCAAGCAGCAAATATGACAACACAGAGAGGAAAGTTCATGTGACAGGAAAGGTCTTGCAGACAAGACACAGGCTCAGTTTCACCGGTGGTCCATTTTTCCCCACAGGAGCTACTCAGTTGTCTACTGGCACCAAACTAGAGTAGTGTTGTTGAGCCTTTGAGATGGGAAAAGAAACTACAGCAATAGATAACCAAACAAAGAAAAATATCAGCCAATATAATTCCATGATTTTCACTGTGACACTTAGATATGTTCCTATTCTTTATTCTCCATTTATATATTTAAAGCATGTACATTCCAGACCTCTCATTGAATCTATCGTGACAGTGTCAGAAATGGTAACATGTATTACACCCCTATATTAAGCAAGCTAAGTGTGACAAATACCATAAGGTACATGCTTCAAGAGGCATGCAGAGATTTCACATATTTGTGAAATATCTCTACCTTAAAATTACTCAGATTATGTCTCTCATTTGTTTCACACAATGACAAGGGTTAAAGGTAGGCATTACACACACACAGTGAGTATTGCAAACTTTTTAATATTTTGTGGATAATTACACTACTGCTAGAGGCTGGGTACTAATTGCCTGAAATCAAAGTAAAATAAAAAGAAATCCTTATGGCTGTTAATTTGACAGCTGGTCATTTCCTCAAATCTGATAAAGAATCCTTGAGTGGAGACAGCTTTTAGAAACATGTAAAGGCACACCCCTGTAGGAGGCTACATAGCAGCAGGGCTTCAAGGAGGGAACCTGATCTTTATTTAATAGACTGGCAGCTATAAGAGAGAACTCCAGCACATTTGCAAATGTGCCTGTAGCTAATGAGTGCATGTGCAGCTCAGAAGGGTTATGGATCTCCACATAAAACTCTGACCTAAAGCTAACACTTGATTTAGAATCAAATTATAGGGAGGGGGAAATTCTGTAAATAATTCATAAGAATTTTAATTGACATCTCTTTTCTGTGGCAACAAGCCCATTAGCATTATGGGTGATTACGTGGTTTTTAATCACTCTGTGTTATAGTTGTGCATTATATAAACTACCCAGTCCTGATACAGTAGAACAATTTAATGATTGATTCTGCAATTTGGAGTCACACAAGCCAGTTCTGTTTTCTTCAGTGGAATTCTATCAGTAGAGGCAACTTACTGGTGAGAATGTATTGCACCATACCTTAATTATGAGGCATACTGTGCCAACATTCTGTGCACTCTGAAATATAACGGGTTTATGCAGCACTAATTGCAGGGCTAAATAGTATTTAATTAAGGGGCAGCTGATCTTAGCACTTTTTCAGATCGGACCAGTGTCACAGCAAGAGTGACAGAACAGTACAGCATAGTACATTCACATGCATTCTCACCCACTCTGATTTTTATAGCACTACTTTACCAGTATTATTAAGCCTACTCTCTTAGCATCGTCCCGTGGAGATATTATAACCTATCAATCCCTTTTTCTTAGCCTAAGTTTAGCTTTTTTTCCTTCTTTTGAAAACACAGTGGTGATAGCTTAATGCTGTATAAGGATTCAATGTCAAAGCAGCTTGGAAAGCAACAAAGCCACACAAGCAGTAAGTAAAACTTTGACCTAAGGATCAGATTATATCAGTCACTCTATTTGCTAGTCACTGGTGTTGACCATCTCATTTCAGGAGTAGCACTTCTGTATAAATAGTTACACTCAGAGTATATTATTAACACAACGTAACTTTGCCTTCAGTCTAGTCATTTCTAGACATCATGAGAAGTGATACTAGAAAAAGGTTTAAGATGCTATTAATTTTTTTCCTAAATGCAATCATGTGTGTTGATAGATTTCAGGTTCCTTCTGGAAACCTCTGCCAATGCTCTAGCACATTCTCTTCTGCTGCTCTGCACAAGTCTGCACTAGGAAAAGCTTGTGAAAATAACAGCCCAAGAGATACTGTGTAATTATTCTGCTCAACCATAGCTTCCAGAATCCCCTGAGTTCCCAAATGCCCAGGAAAAGTCACACCCTAAAAAGACAAGGTTTATGCTGCTGTATTGGAAGATGTTCTTACAGTGAATATTATGTATGCACCAAAAGAAGTAGCATGAGAAGCACTTATGGGAACACATAAATAATGAACAAAAGCAAAATTAACATGAACAGGACAAGCTTAGTGATGAGAACTGTCTTTCTCTTTGAGGACTCTTAACCTGGAGGCTATGAGTCAAAAATTATATTTTCAGTAAAATAACATCACCTTCTAGGTCTTTGTATACAAAGTGATTAAAATACCCTGACCAGTTCTACGTGTTGATTCCCAAGCAGCACCCCAGTCCTGCCCAGGGCGCCAGTAAATGTACAACTAAATTCGTAAGTAGCTCCTACTGCTAAGAAAAAACCTCATATGCCTGAAGTTGTGCATGTGCTTATGTATTTGCAAGAGTTGGGCCTAAATTACCAATTACATTCCTTATGCCTCTGTGACTGAGCATGGCAGCTGTTTTAGCTTCCTACATCAACACGACAGAGCCACTGAGGCAAGAGAGTACCTGACCTCATGGTACTACAGGGAGAACCGTAGGTAAGCTGATTAAAATTACTCAGATGGAATGAGACTTAAAAATTTGAAGTTTATAAATTATATAGTTCTGTCAATGCCAAGGGGACAGACTACACAGCAACTTCCATACACTTAGTTCAGTTTCACACAGCCAGTTCGGGGGTATAGTCTCAACTTCAGTTCACAAAAAAGCCTGCTGAGGAACAGAATTCCTGCCAGACCGTCGGTAAAGCAGGAACAACCCCATCGGAATAATCAAGCTAAAAGCATTTCTTTTAGCAACAGGACTGATTGCATTAAAATTAAAACTATCATTTCGCAATCTGACCACCTATAAACTAGAAGCAAAGTACCGGACTGCCATCTACTGGCACGACCGTATAATGAGAGCATGGCAAGAAAAGTCTGTCTGGGAAGTTCGTGCAGGACTTGAGTCTTGGCGCATGTGCCGGTGGGGGCCTGCCAAGCTTAGAGCGCCAAGAAACTTGTTGCCTGTAGCGACGAGACCAAGTGTATCAGGAAATACAAAGATTATTATGTTTTCTGACATATACTGTAAGATGTAATGGGGACCAGCCGTAAGCTTACACAGAAAAACAAAAGGAAACTGCAAAAACAGAGCAAATGTCTATTCCCATCTGCAAATGTAGAAGCAGGTTCTACCCCGGCTAGTCCAGAATTTCAATGCTTTATGAAACTCCAGCAAACACAATAGTATTACTCAGACGGAAGGATATTTTTGTCTGAGGAAAACAAGCATCTTTTGATACACACTCATCATTACTGTGTATTTTCACATCATACATCTTCACATTAGTTGACTGAAGCATTCAACTTACTGATTTTCTTTCTGAACCTAAGGATACAATCCACTGTATGCTAAGTGAATGGTACTGTAAATTCGTAAGCTATTTTGATTTAAAATTTTTTCGTACCAAAAAATCCATACTGCACATATTTAATTCTAATATTACTAAGGGTTTTCCCTTAACTATAAAATCATTTATGGCCAAAATTAAGCTGCCCAGTTGCTACATTACATTCTCATTCTCATTATGTACTAAAACATCCATTCAGCTTTTTGTTTTCCTCTGCTAACGTCAGAGAAACTCATCTGGTCAATGAGATTTATTGCTTGTTTTTTTCCCTGTGTTCACAAGAGATTGTTGTGCATTTTGCAGCAGGTCTTTATCATCTAGTAATGACGGTTCACAAATTAAATTACTTTTTAATGGCACAGTTAAATTCTAATTTATGTTTTGGAGCTTTGTTTAATTCATTTAGTTGGAATGTAATCGCTTTCTCACTATTATCTTGCATTATATAAGAAGAACAAAAGAATAGGAATTCCTCTCCTCGTACTCAGTTGTTTTGCTTTTATTAAATCTTGTTACTGGTTGCATTTCCCTGAGAAACTTTTTAAACTATGACAAGCTTACCTGAAGGGAGGGGACAGAGGTGGAAACTACATGGTTGCTTGAGATTCAGAGCCATGAAGGAGTCAAACAGAACACTTACTGTAACTCAGAGGGGTCTTACTGTGCCCACATACTCTTTAAAGGCAAAACTTATTCCTGTGCTACTGATTTTTGGCAGCAGCTGTGCCTACAAACAGTAAAAGAAAGGTAACAGCTCATCACCTTCACTTTTTCAGCTATGAAGATCTGGCCTCAAACCAGTCTGTTCCTAGCAACCTTCACAAGAGCTATTTTGGAGGACTGAAATGAGACTTCAGGAGTGATTCTACCTCCAGGCCTGCCTCAGAGTGATTTTCCTCCCTTTATTCCCATCAGGTCATGTTCTGCATTCTAAACCATGCTTTTTGTGGTAAAGTTTTCTTGCAGGCATCCCACCTCTTCAGCAGGAGGTTAAAAGTCCTTATTTGGTACATGGTGTAAAATACAATAAGTCTGCGTGTAAGGAGTTTGGAAACCACTTTGCACTACAGATTATTTCATCCATGAAACACCAGGTAAGAAAAAGATCCTACACTTCCTAAACTTAGTTTTCAGTCAATAAGGCTGATTTTGTCCACAAAATTTCAAAAACTAAACTTTATGGTCAATCACACAGATTTTTTGAAGTATTCATCTCTGCCTTTCCATGACCTGTGATTTCTAAATTTAAATAAATGTTAATGGTTTTAGTTTAGTTTACAGAGAACTGAAAATTTTGTCTTCCAAAATCTCCATGCTGCAGGACTGTAAGATCTGCAGGCCTGAAAAGCAAACACATTCCAGATGCTAGAAGAGATTATGAACAAGGGCTTCAGAAGTCTGTTTCCTGCTAAGGTGACAACTCCCCAAGTAACTCAGATGCTTTTTCAGTACCCTGCTTTCCACTCTGTAACCTAGGTTTTACCCTTGACTCTGTTCAGAAAGATGGCCCTTTTATTCCAAATTAATTATTAAATCCAGTTAAGTGAAAGTAGCAATGGACATTTAAACTATCACTACCATAAGACTGAGACCAGTTCCATATAAATGACACTGCTTAACTTCAAAAAGAGTAGAGAACTTTCTGAATTGGCATATTGTGGTATAGTTTCATTTCAGCATCAATGTCTTCTGACATGCCATTTCTAGATGTGACCCTGGAGATCCTATCAAACTGAATTTACCTTCTACATTCTGCTCTTCATAAACCAATAAACACTGATTTTGAATGTTTGTGATACAAGAAGAGACACAGAAATTAATTACAGGCCCATTTTCAGTGTAGAGACAGCTGAATTTTGCATATGCACTGTTTTCTAATGCAACAAACCTTCAGAGAAAAGATTTTGTGGTTTATGACTCACAAGGTGTAAGTTCAGTTCTGTATGACCCTGCATGTTAAATGCACTCCAAAACAAACCCAGTGATAATTTTTAGAACTGACATGCAGAACAGCAAACGTAAGTTTTTTATCCTGCTCTTGAACAAACAGAATCAAAGATGTTCACATGGGAAGAATTTGCACTTTTTTAACTGCATACTGACATTTATCTCTAAAAGTATATAGATCCCTATCTCATTGCTTGCTTTTAATGATGTTATCAATAGATGAATAATCATCAATTAAAATTCAGTGACATTATTTTAAAAGTTAAAATTCTCTCAGAAGCAAGAGCATATGAAGTACTACTGTGAACATATTATTGATCAATGATTCATAAAGGTAAAATACCTTTTCCTCAGTGTATTTTTTAAGACCTAGGAGACATTCATTTGGTTGTTTTTGACAGCTTTAACTTAGTTCCAATAGGCACAGTAATTTTCCATTTGTACGCTAAACTTCTAATTTGTAAAAATTAACAAAGCTATAAAGATCAGTCTTCTAAAAAAACCCTTTTCTGCACGAGTTACAATTCTGTTTTCAATCCAAAATGTTTCTCACCTGTTTGCTGCTGAATACAACCACCAAAGATTGCTTGCTACAGCCAGTCATGTAATTAGCACGGCAGACCACTTCAGATTTCAATTACTGTATCATGATCAGTGCTAGAAGAAAGGGAAATTTTGTAGAAGAAATCCATAGGAAATAAACTGGACTGATAACTGACTGGGATTCAATTTTGCTGAAGTGATATTGAAATACAGAGAAGTAGCTGTACATTGATTAAGTTTCAAACTGCTGCATTACTAATACAGTCTCATGAACCTGTATGATCTATTATCACCATGGCAACAGGATCATCAGAGCATTCCAGAGAGCATGCAACACTACAGACTGCTCATTTACATTTGTGATAGACGCTGAAAAGACCTGCAATTTAATAAGCCAAAATTTTGTCTAGTGCATGGAGGAAAATGAAGCCCAGAACCATAAATGAAGTTCATAAATAAGAGTTATGGAAAAGCAAAGAGGAGAATGTTCTCCATATTTTAAATACATGGATTTATTCTAGATCTCATACTAAGAATTTCCACCCTCTAAAATTTTCATAACTCATTATGTTACTGGAAACAGTCTACTCTATCTGGTGCTGCATCCAAACGGAAATGTTGTTTTAACCTTAGTCACATCTCTCTGCAGCTGAAATGGTCTTCAGATTCCAAAATTTAATCTTCACCTTTAAAATCTAAGTAATTTTCTCAAAAATTCAGATTTAAACTTCATACTAGTGTTCAAACAGCCCCTAATTTGTGCATATTTATATCTGAGGTATCACAATTTGTATATTATTTATAAACATGGGAATTTATGTCTCCAGGCTTGTAATTCAGAGAAAAATACAAAAGATATCTGCATCGGTCCCTGGACTCTACCTGCATTCACTCTTCAAGTATGTACAAATTTGTAGCCAGCATCATTCTTCTGTGGGAGGAAGACCCTCAGTGATCCAGTTTACAATGCAGTTCCACATACTGCTGTTCCAGCATGAGTCATGGGGCTGCAAATTAAATAAAAGTAGGAATAAGGTGCTAAAAGAAGACAGATAGTGATTACAGAGTATGCCACGAAGACCATATACTATCAGGCTTAGAGGTACCATATAAAAATATGCAAAAAGCTGTTATACTGGTTGTATCTTTAAGTTTATGAGTAAGCAATATTTAACTTTGAATAAAGATGGAAAAGGGACTCAGGCTGACACATATTTTCAAAACCCAATTTTGCTTTTTTTAAAATTCTAGAGAATTTATTTACAAATATCACACTGAAGTTTTGTTTTGTCAACAGAAAAGCTCCTCGGAGTAGGGCGGTAAGCTGAGCTGAAATTGTTGTCGGAATGACAGGGCATTATTATCTGAACTGCTAGATTTTATCAGCTCTTCCAATTTGAGAGAAGCCAGAGTCACAGTATTATGAAAGCTAGCTATATGGAGAAAACTTGAAAGAACAGGTAACTTTTCAAAACTTTAGAGAAGTATGTTCTAATAACATATATTATGTCTATCAAGCTGCATTCTATACTTGTGTACTTTATGAACTGAAAATTACAGAGAGACTTCTCCATCAGTCACTACAGGAACTCAGCCATTACACATACACTAAGCAGATGCGTGTATTCAGCTGACAGCAGCACGGGCTTCTCTAGCTGTAGGGCATGTCTGACAATATATGAAGTTCTCTTTTTTGTGCTGGAGTGGAGTTCCACATGGGGGAGTAGGAGGAGGAGTAACCATAAGAAAGTGTTTTCCTCTGAGTTTTTTTCTTTTCCAATGGCAGTTATTTGCAATGCCTCATGAAACTGAAATGCCACTGTAAATCCTGGAGAGAGAGAGATTAAAAGGCATAGAGCAACTGAAGCAGTCAGGGGCTCAAGATAAAGATATTGAATCCATTTCAGCTCTGCATACGTGGTATGTAAACAGAAATGGGCTTATATGGCATGTACATGTACATGATGGCAGTTTATATATTAACCAGAATTTGAAGCCAGAACAATCACACAGGTAGATGTTTTTAAAATACATCAAATTGAACCAAACCAAACACTCAAAAATAATAAAGGCACTAAGACCAGATTAAGCAGTATTAAACAGCAAACACTCAAATGAAATTCAGAGTCATTACAAGGTACTTCTTTTCTGCAGTCATTTGTTCCTTTGAACAATGAGGAAAAGTAAAATGCTGTTATTTTCCAGATGTATGATTACAGCAATTTACAAAGCTAATTAAAAATTAGTATCACCAGCTCCGGTTGCCTAAAAAGTGGAAGGCTTGTGGATGAGAATTATTATAATCTGTAATATTCCCCTGTGATGACTTGCACAATTGACACAATGTGTGTGTTGCAGAGGACCTGCAGAAACAGACCTCAAACTGAGATTCGGCAGTAAGGGAAATAATTTCCAGTGCAAGTAGAAAGTACACGTGATAACAAGACATATTCTAGCGGAAGTTCAGCATCTAAACATCTAGTTAAAAGGGAAAAAAATATACCAAGTTGAAACAGCCTCCAGGCTGCACTTGCCATTTCTTTTTGAACTAAAAAAGGGCACATTTCTTGGCTTCTACCAAAAATTGTGAATTACACTCGAGTTATTTCAAAAAAAAAAAGAGGGGAATATGAAAACAGCAAATGATATCATAAAAATCAAATGCAAGATTGGCTGCCTCATGCAGTTTTCAGGTTGGCTTAGAAAATTAATCAGAACCTTAAGCCCCAAATCTTAATTCTATGACTCATGCTTACTGAAGTCCCTCTCCCCCCCTTCTCTCTCTCTCCATTTTTATAAGTGCTGAAAAACAGGGAAAATCTTCCTTTCTGACATGTTGTAAGCACCAAATATTACATTGCTATTATTCTATGTTTTTAAATAATGCTATAGGTAGTTTTTAAGCCTCTGCTATAAAATAATACTAGATGAGATGTCACTGCCCTTTTATTCATTAACATTTCCTACTACAGCAACTAAAACACTTTCCGCTTACAGAAAAGAGCCCAAAACACTTACAATCAGGAACTTAATTACTGACAGTAAAACTAAAAAATAAGGAAGCATTTTCCAAATGCATGGAACTAGTCTTCTTAAACACAGTAACAATTTTTAAGTGTCAAGGGTCTGCTGTAACTTAGTACCAAAGTAGCATTAAATGCAATTGCCTTTGACTAATAGATACTCTACGTTAAAGAATAACTTCTAGTTCTGCTCCAAGAAGTACAGACTTGCCACTCACTGCAGACACTAGAAATTATGATTAAGATAGATGAACAGAAGTCATTCTAGAGGGAAAAAAACTCCATATAAACTGTAGTGAATCTAGACATCATAAGAAATATTCAGTAAAACTCAACTCAGAACCAAAAAAAAAAAAATTTAAGAACTACAAGATAATTTTTTCTCAGTAAGACAAAGTACCTTTAGGCACATATCATTGCCATGTGCTGCAGTTAAGAGCATGGCGACCTGATCTTTGGATCAGCACAGTGACCCCACCCACAGGCCACTCGGACCATCAGCACGCAGACACCAATGTGGTGGACGGCAAAATGGCATTTATTCCCTCGTGACACGGTGTTATATAGCCCAGGTCTGCAACGTCACTTCCATCCGCTTACATCATAGACTTAACACTATTGGCTAACAATGGGGGGAGGGGGGGAACCTGTCTTTCCATACAGCGCGATATCTTCCAGCCGCTAGACCTTACCTAGAAACTCATTATTATGCAACAGCCATGTATCACCACATAAAGAATCCTAGAAGGGGGCCTGAAAGAATTTACTCAAAATAACATCCCAGTTTGTTTAACGCAATACAGCATGACCTCAATCGCATGTAACTCAATGAAAAATGGATTCTAGTGGCAGTGGAAGCTACATTTATCTCTATGGGATGCCCAGCTTTTTTACAAGACTTGGTGTCACAAAAGACTGAGCTGTACACACTCCAAAAGGGTAAAACTACTTTATTTCCATGCTTCTCCAGCTTCTGCAATTCTTCAAGTCCGATAAATGAGTGTCTCGAAAGAGAGTGTTTCCCAATGCACAGAGAAGGTCAAGTGTGGTCACTGAAATTAAACAGGCCAGATCCTGAAAATATCCCTTTTCCATTGCCCACTATGTCTACCCCTAACAGGAGGTAACCAAAGCATGACCTGGTGACAAGTGACACAGGTGTACAGGGTACTGTGGAGATCCAGCAGCTCACCTACCACCAGCAGTGCCAGCACCATAGCTACTAATGAAAACCACCTACACAGTGCTCTTTTACACTTGAGAATTCATCACTCTTTTTTAATGTAAACATTTTTTCTTAGTATGTCTGCTTTTACCTGTGGCATGTTGTAACACTGTACTGTTAAGGACAGCCACAGTCTGAGAAAGAGAACCCTAAGGACTTTGCCATTGGATGGCAAGCAAGGGGCTGAAGAGTGGTAGGAGGCAGCTCTGGTCAGGGTCTGGGAGCCAGGGATGGGCATGGACAAGCCTTCGAGAAGTGGCAAGAGCTCTCAAATTGGAAGATAAGTTTAACTGGAACAAAAATTATATTGGCAAGCTTTCAAATGGCAAAAAGCCATTAGGCTGTTAAGATGACCAGACATAGGGCTGGTGATCAGAACCCTTTTCTGTCTTATTCCCAGCTCAGTCATCATATCCATGGTCAGGTCAGCCTGGCAAAGGAAAGAGCTCCCTGCATGTCTGTGTAATTTCCAGTCATCCCTCCAAGTCCCGAGAAAAATGTCTTCCCCTGCCTTCATGCCAGGCTGCCTGCTGGCCTCTGCAGTCAGTACCATAGTTTCTGGTGGCTACAATTAGCACCTTGTGGGGCTGACTGGCTAATTGCAGCTGCCTAAGATTAGCTCTTTACAGACTGTGAGGCTGAAATTTGACCACACAAAGGCAGGACATTTGAAAAGCAGTTTCTTGGCAGCTGTGTGCCAAGCATCCTGTGGAGGCAAAAACATACGTATAGATAGAACATACATATGGTTACTGCATGGGAAGCAAGCAATCTCTCAGAGGGATTTAATGGCTCTTCATGTTAACATGGCATAATGAAAGAAATTAACCATAAGATTAATACAGAAATACACACAGCTGAATGTAAAATCACGGCATTTTCTAAGCAAAAGACAGGGGAAAAAACAGCTTTTACCTTGAACAATTCATTACTAAACCACTGACAAATTACTTTGCAAAAGAAGCAGGGACTATAAAGCAAAGATGCTGTTTTCTGCATGCATATCATGTACAAGTGTTTGGGGATATCATGAAGCCTGTATAAGTTTAAAGTAAGAAGTTTCTCTAATGTTTATATTACCAGAAAACACTAAAAAGAGCAGGCAGTCATCTGCTTTGTTCTAAATACAGCAGGCAGTAATTGTACATTGAAGACTATTATGTAGCACCCAGTAATTTTGCTTATACTATTTTTAAAAATTTTTGGCAGCTATGGCAGTCGCTCATTACACTAGAAGTGCAAAGAGTAAAATGCAAGGAGAATCCATGTTTTCATTTCTAGGGAAAGATTTCAAACAATCAAGCTTTGATGAGAAGCACTGTTGTTATGAATCTGCTACTATGCATTCTTGTGCTTGCATGTTTGCTCTTTCCCACAAATACATACATTATGGTCTTTGCTCTCAATATGCACGAGACTATGCACGAGGATCATTTACAGTTATGTCCTGAGATGTCAATTATTACCATGAAAAATACATCCAATCATGGTATAGGGCAGAAAAAACTGTAAGCAGAGAGAGCACTTGTATGTACTGCTTTAAAATGGATTGTGGTAAAAACAGAAAATAACCTTTCAAGGCAAAATTATATATATATACTAATCATCTTGTGTCTCAAAAATAAGATCACTGAATAACAGTACAGTGCTTAAAAGAAGGAGAATATTTTCCCAACATAGTTCCTCTAAAGAAATTCCCCGCCCCAGTTTTTTTCCAAAGCTTCAAGTATTCAGGAAAATCCATTTTAGGAGAAAGGTAAAAAATTACAGCAATTTGAGGGCAAAACACAGATGGGATGGAGTAAAAGAGTAGTCAATCCTTTCCATTCTCCTTCCATCTTCTGATAGTTTGCACAGTTTGGAGCAGTAAAAGGGACTCAAAACAGGAAACAGTAAAGAGAGCTCACCTTAGGGCAAAAACAGACTTTCAGCTGAACAGTCTACTGAGCTATTACTGGCAACAATAATAGTTGCAGTTCCACCCCTTCATCCAGCCAGGCTTCAGTGGAAAAAGTACCATACAAGCAGCTGTGTGGTCATGCTCATCTTCCTCTAGTGATGTTTTTCCTGCCTGCAAATGTCCCAAAATCCACACAGATCTCTCTTTACTTAAACATTTCATATTGTAAGATCTGGTTTATTTTGCCCTATGCCTTACACCTTCCAGTCTTTCCCCACTTATATTTGCAAATAATAATTAAACAGTTCTCAAACCACACCACTGAAAATACTACACCTCATATCAGATAACTATTTAAATTGGAAGAGGTGATCTCCATGTTGTGATTTGGACTGTACCAAGAAATTCACATTTTTCCCTAGTAAGCTATGTTCCTCTACTGTTATTGCAAGTCCAGACAAATTAGAAGATGATGGGTTTTCAAATGCTTAAGTAGTTCTTACATGCCAATTTTTACATTATTATTGTTTTGTTGGGTTTTTTTTCCCAAACCAGAGCCTTATCCATTTAGGGTCAGATCTGAATTTCAGCAGTTATCTGTGGAGCAAACCCAAACCAAGTTAGCATCACTTAGAACTTGAAACATAAATGGTACATCGTCTCATGAAAGTTATCTAAAGGATGAAATATGTGAAATAATTGCCAGTTATTTTGCTGGTATTTCATAGTAGTTTGAAATGAGGTAAGCAAGCATTCTTAAGAATACCAAAGCTGTCTGATGCTATTTTGGTAGCCACTGGACTGACAATTATTGGCCTTTTTCCCCTTCTTTTCTATCTCATATATCCATGTATACCTCCCCAATTTGCAAAATTTTGAGAGGCTATCTTTTTTCTTTGGTTTGATTTTTAAGAAAGTTTTACTGTGGTATTCACTATCAACAATTACTATAAATTAAAAAAAAAAAAAACACTAACCAGCAACTTTTCAGGTGCACATGGGAAAAACAGCTGTTGATTCCACAACACAGTTGGATTCCAAATTAATTTTTTATGCCTGTTATTGACACCTAGCCATGAGGGATAATCCCTAAAATGAGAGGAACAGGCAAGTGATCTACTATGTCTTCCATCTGATTTCATGGGATTTTCAAAACCAGCTTCACCTCAAACAAGAAACTTATTTAGAATTTGTTGTTGAGGAATAATAATCAAAACTATTTAAAGGAAAATTTCTTTCCTGCACCAATACTTAGCTCTGATGCAGCTTTATTTCTAAAAAGGAAATGACAGTGGTATATGTAAGCCTTCCACAACAGAGAACTAATACAACTATTTGATTTAATGACAACTCAACCACAGAAGCTGATGCCAATATGCCAGCACAAATACACACTATTATATTTCCTGCTTCACCCAGAAGCTTTATGCTGACAAGTGGGAAGATAACATAAAAATGGAGTTCCATCTTAGCAATTAGATTTAACAAAAGAGATATCACACAGACAGATCACTCCTTAGTATTCTATCCCCCTTTCAGCAACCTACTCTTCTACATCTGCACATGTCTCAGTAATCAAGTCCTTGAGGTAGGGATGTTACCACTTTGTCCTCCTTTGTTGATAAAGGAGAATACAATTTGTGGCATTACAAAAACAACAAGAATGTGCTGATTGCATTAGTTTGACAATCTTTGCCTCCAGCAGAAAAAGCCCCTCAGAAAAATGTTATTTATTGAGAATGGGAGGAATAGACTGAGTTTTAACCATATTTGATATTGGCCTGTTTGCCTTCAGAAAAACTTTGGACTCAATTTGGGCTAAGGCTATGCTCCCACAATTGAATGGAGATTTTTGGTAACTTAGATTTACAAATATAAAGTTTCTCTCGTGCATAAATGGTATAGCAATCAGTGCTCCTTCACTGTCCATTCTTTCTTTTTTCCTTGTGAAAAGCAAAACTTTAAACCATGTTGCCCTTTGTGCTTCACACCAATCACTGGTTCCTACTTTTGGAAAGCAATAAGTTTAAAACTGGATAAATTTGAATAACAAATTCTGGACATGAAACACTTCACTCAAATTTCTGAAAACTCCATTTAATACTAAAGGATAAAATATTAAAAACAATAATGGTATTTTATTAAAGTCTTGTTTCCTTAAAGTTTCAAGTGTTTCCAGCATGGTAATTATTTCAAGCAAATATTCCAAATGGAAAAGGTTGCTTGCGTGTGATGTTGATATCAAAGCCTTCTTTTAGACTGTGTATTTAGAGGGATCCACTAGTTCTCTCAGCAAGATTAATTTATAAAAGTTATCATAAATATGCCTCTGAAGAAAGTCACACAGCCTCATATACCATTGCTTCCTGAAAATGCTTCTTCAAATGCATGGATCATTGACTGGTGGTTCAGTAAAGAATCCAGGACAAGAGGGGTGTACAGGAGAGTGACAGCTTATCTCTCTATAACAGACAGGTCTGTTTACTCCAGCTGTACAGTGGTGAAATTCTACTGAAATCAATGGGGTTCCACCACTGGAGTATAAGACAATTATCAGTCAGGTGGATATCTTAAAAACCTGTCATCCAGAGCTTCCCTCCATTTCCACTCTTTTTCTCTCCCCTCTAAAGTGTTCAGTTCCAGATGTGAAGTAATCAGGGTTCCAAAAATTCTTAAGAGGGCACAGCACTAGGTACCAGGAGATGCAGGTTCAGTTCTGTCATTTTTCAGTTCTGAAGTCCACAGCAGAGAAATTGTTCTATAGACTAAGAAAAAATTAAAATACAGCAAAACATCACAAAACAAGCCCTTCATTTAACCTTCAGGGTTTTTTCTCAGCAAATCTTCTCTCACTCAGGCCATATCTTGCCTGGGAAGGTGGAAGCCACAACCCTATATCCATCTGTATTGGGTTTGAATGGCAAGTGAGGGTCGAGAAGAGTGGCATTTGTAAGAAGCTGCTAGAAGCTTTTCTTGTGTCTGACAGAGCAAATACCAGATGGCTCTAAGATGGACCCACCACAGGCCAAGGTGGAGACCATCAGCCAAGGTAGTAACACCTCTGGGGTAATATATTTAATAATGGGAGAGAAAACCCTGGGAAACAACAGCCAGAGAGAGAAGTGAGAGAAATTATTCTGCAGACACCCAGATCAGTGAAGAAGGAGGGGAAGGAGACATTCCAGGCATCAGAACTGATTTTCCTGCAGCCTCTGATGAAGAAAGACCATGGTAAAGCATGCTATCCCTCTGCAGCTCATGGACATTAATGGTAGAGCAGATACACACCTGCAGCCCATGGAGGACCCTACATTAGAGCAGGTGGATGCCTGAAGGAGGCCAGTGATCATGTGGGAAGCTCATGCTGGAGCACGCTCCTGGTCAGACCTGTAAACCCATAAAAGAGAAAACCACAATGGAGAAGTTTGCTGGCAGAACTTGTTCCCCCACAGGAAGTCCATTTTGGAACACCTCTAGTCAACTAAATCATTAGTCAACCCACCACACCTTCATAATCAAACAAGAAGAAAAAGTCTTCCAAAATACAATAATATTCAAAAATGCCATAAGACTAGTGAAGGAAGTAACTCTATTGTTTACATTTTTAGTGTAAAACACAGAAAACTTGCTTATTATGCTTAGTTCTATACCAGTAGCTACAAAATAACCAGTAAACTCTTATAATATTAATATCAGTTTTTGAAGCAAAAGACATTGAACTCTTAATTTGTGCTCTAGACAGATAAACAGCAGAGTGAGGGAGTTACTAGGCTCTAGACTACATGGCATTGGTTTGGGTATAAATTGACAGTTTTCAGACTGACTGCTGTGGTTAGGCTTCATAACATACGCAATTCACTGTAAGACCACCATTGCAATGTCAATAAAAGACTGGAAAAGAATTTCTTATTCAAAGATTCCAGTGAGCAACTCATTGCCATCTCCATCACAGATGCAAAACATATGCTACAAAGATAAAACATGTTACTGCTGCTGTCTGCTTAATTTTACATTTGCTAATGACTGATAAAGAAGCAGGTGCCACAGTAAAGTCATGGGAAAGCACTGTTAGCTGTATGACTATGGCAACAATAGAAAGTTTTCCACAAGAGAGCAAGTCTTCAAATTAAAACATGTGTAATTCATTTCCTTAGCAGAATATTCTCTGGTGACATCTGTACAGACCTCCGTGTGTTCACAATCTATTTGTGATGTTTTGCAATTGGTTCAAAAGCAGTTTTTTCTCTATGGAGTGACAGCAGCAGCAGTCATTAAATGAAGCTGGAATGGAAGGTCCTGCTGAGCTTCCCCTGCCGGGGAGCAGCCAAGCCACTGCACATGGGAAGTTTAGGGAGCTTTTGTGGTTATTTTTTTTCTTGTTTTCCTTGCCAATTTGTCATTTGTTCTGTTTGACTTACTTCCCCTTTCCTTAAGACTGTCACTATCTCTGACAAGCTAATTATGATATATTCATTTCTGAATACTTCTAGAGAGATGTCCCAGAATGTCAAATAATGTTGTAATAGAGATGAGGAGAAAACAGCAGGAGCTTGACATCTAATTTAGTTAGAGCTGCCAGCCTGAAATAAGGGAAGAAATGAACATACCATACATACCACGGATACATTTTATTAAATCTTTGTGTACCTGCAAAGCAGAGAAGTTGAATTAGCCTAGCCAGTGTATCTTGCTGTTGTTCTGTATCTCTCATCTACTCTACATTTAGAGAGGGAGAAATGTAGTTTAGAGTGACCTTCTCTGCAACTATTAACTCTCGGGATCTATCAGAAGTGGAACTAAGACTCAACGCTATGATACTCCTATTGCATTCAATAGCAGCTGAAACTGTTCCACATCTCACAGAAGTGGTATTGCACTTTTCAGGGTTCAAAGTGACATAAGCAGTCAGAGAAGAAGCTTATAAATATTACTGGCACAATCTTGAACAGTCCTGTCTGCCCGGTGTTAGTGAGTTATTCACAACAAAACCATTAATTTAAATCTAAGTTCACAGAGATTTCCCCTGACCAATAGATCTCAAACAGTTTGGGGAGAAAATCTTTCTCTGTTCCCAAAATCAACAGCTCACAAGACAACAGCAACATTAAGCGGGTTTTGGGGAGACAGAGGATGGTGCAATAGTAAATGGTTTAATAGCAAGAGGCCTATGTTCTTATAATTTACATTGTTTTTAGCTACCTTGTAGTTACACTTGCATGATTTTTTCATTTTAATTCTTTCTTACCCCAGCTCTAGCACTATGACTATACATGATTCACCACAGTACCTCTCCATCTAGACAGGTATACAAAAGAAATGTGCTATAAAACACTCTCATGGGGTTTTGACTCTCAAATCAAGTTTCTGTCTTGGGTCTCAGCTTCCTTTGAAGCTTAGGGGACAGACGTCAAGGAGGTCCAAACAAACTCACTGGAACTTTGTGGAAAGCTTCCTCCAAAAACTTGACCAGACACTAAGCATGGGGTTGTATAATCTTTTTCCATAGAGGATTCTTTCAGATTATGTTTTCCATGTGTGTTTGGGTTCATGTTTCTGCTGGATGAAGTTTAGAAGAGCTTGGATTTATTTTACTTGCTTCATTTCCTCTATTAGATATTCCTTTTCTTGCACTATTTTACACCTACACATCATATGTATTTTTGTGATGCCTGAGATTCCCTGCTTTTCCATTTGGGCACTGAAAGATGCTGAGCAACCTAATCTAGGAGCTGCATGTAATATCAACAGATACAGGCATAAGAGCTAAAGCATCCTTGTAGTTGTGACTCTTCTTTTACATCTCTCCATTCACTTTATAGGAATTTAGAAACTCTAGTCAAGCATCTGTAAAATTACATGGCATGGCAATACTAGCTATGCAGAATGGGTAGAGCTGAAATTTGCAAAAAATCAAATTCATGGCAAAAATCTGCAAAAATATGTACTTGCATCTTATTTCATACTAGCAGGGAGCCTTAGGCTCTCTGTGTTCAAACTAGGTATATCAAAACATGCCTAAGAGCAGATATCCTAAGGCCAGCATTTTTTTCTGTATCTGCTTTTGACATCTGCCTAATACATGCCTGATTTTCTACCACTGCAAAATGAATACAATTATTTTTATTGGGAAAAGTAGTGTGAAAAACTTTGATATTATTTTCAGTGCCTTATTGTGAAAGGTGCAATCCACAGCTACTGCATTCTATATGTGTACAGACTTCTTCATGCTCCAGAGACAAAGGAAAGAGGACCATGTAGCTTCACAGAGAGCTGCAAGCAAACTCTAGAGACAGGAGGCAGCTTTGTGAGTGAGCCTTTAAAGCCAATGGGGCAGCTGGAGAAAATCATGGCCCCCTTCTTAAATAGGAACTGGCTCACAACAGAAATCAGTATTCTTTTGCACTGAAGTTTCCTGCATTCCATGTCTGCTCCAGGACAAAACCAAAAGCTGTTCACAAGTCATACCATAAGTCCTAAAAACAAGACTGAAGAGACCTGTTCAGGTAGCAATTTACTTAAGCTCCTGCAAAACAGTATTCTATTTCTGTGCCATTCAGAACTTTTAAGGTTTGGCAAGGACAGTAAGACAACCTATGGGTGAGACTTAAATACTAAACTTCTCAATACATTAGGGGAGAGAGGTTTTGGGTTTTTTCTGTTAGGTCTCAAGATTCAATAACAGCAGTAATAACTTTTAGCATTAAAAATATCACAGTCTGTTATACACAGAAACTTCTATTAAAAAATCAATTTTTCTTTGAGTGCTCTGCCAAGTCTGAAGCAAGCAACCATATGAGTGGAAATAAAATACTCTAGTTATTAAAATGAGAATGGATGGATACACTTCTGGTGAGATTCAAAAGGCCCCTCGAAAAAGGAACTTCCTTGTAAAGCATTTGTAAGATGATGTGCTCATGGATCAAGTGCTTTCACTTTCTTTAAAGCAGCCAAGTGGATACCAAAGAAGTCTTCCATGTAAGAGTCATCTCTGCAAGATCTCAAAAATGACCACCTTATTCAGCACTGCTAAGTGCTAACTCAGTATCCCCTAACCCTTAGCTATGATGCTCACTTGTTTCCATCACAAAAATCACAGGTCTCTTACCATTCAAGAAACTGAATCTATTAAGACTTCTCAAATTCAGGAATATGCCCTGCACTGCCCTTCAACAGATTTGCATCAAGTTTCTACTTATGTAGTTTATTTGAGTAATTCAAACCTGGAAAGAGTTGACTTTGCCTCTAGATTTTTCTTGCTGTGCCTGAGTAGTGGGGAAAAAAAAAAAAAAGCATTGTGTAACAAAGAACATAGCATACCACTAAGTATTTCCAACAGCATAATGGCCAAAACCTACATTTTTACAGCTGGAACTACGCATTCTTCATTGCACTAGCAATACCTGTAGCAAACAGCACTTATTAACCAGAAGCCTAGGGCTACCATGGTCACCTCAATAAATTCATGCTGCATGCAGAGCTCAAGTCAAAATGCAAAGCCACATTAAAGTAAAACGTGCAAAGCTCTTTTTGCAATAATCTGTATATTTTAAGAACAAAAGGTGACACCAGTGTGCCGTGATGCAGGTTGGCTGTCTGCTGGTGTCCAAATCATTGGTGTGAAGCTTTAAAGCAGTAGGGTCTAATTTTGTTGTTAAAACAGGTATCTTGTGGGGCTAATCAGTTTGAAGAGAAAATCAGATAAATATCATAACATTTCTGCGAGAATCAGGGGTAGCTGTCACTATAAATATGCCTATTGTGTAAAAATAACTGTAACACCTTGACTCCCATGTAAGATACCAGCTCTTAGGAAGGACCCAGCTGACACTATCTAAACTAGATGTAGATGTACTAAGTTCTCCAGCGTAGATAGATACCCTGACTGCAACCACTCTCATACAGCAGTGAAACTTGCACACCCTTCTCTGCAGGAAAGAAACCCAGAAATGTTTACAGCAAGACCAAGAGGACCTTCACTGGACATTCCAGGATCAGTACCCTAGGCCACAATGGATTAACCTATCCCTCATCGTAACCACAGTATTAGAAAAGACAGGGGTTTTGATTTATGCAAGACAAACTCAGCAGAATTTGCCTCTTTCTTTAAGACACTGTAAACAGAGTTACCAACTATGCATACATTTTTAGAGAGGGCAGGTTTACACGTGGCTTCCTCTGCGTAAGTTCACTCAAAACTAGCTTAACACTGCAAAAGCTAGCTGAAAAAAGACTATTTCCTGACTGTTCTTCTTCTATACATTATATAATTAGGTGTCATTTTAAACCTCTGATTGTCCTTCCAGTTTCTGGAACCCTACCTCTCTGGAAGAACTGCTCTATCCTTCCTCTCAGAGTATTTGTGCAGTTTCATTTGCTTCTGACACAGTGTGCTGTTCTGTAATCAGAGCCAAATGACAATCAGGCAGAGACCAGCTTCCATCAGTACCTTGACTAATAGGTCAGAGATTCTTAATATCGCACCACACAATAACCTGGTCCCAACCATCACTTGTGAACCCGTCAAAGGCATAAAGCATTTCATACTGAATATAGAACAAGTTCTCAAATAAACCCTGCTAGCATCCCTTCATATTTTCTGGTAAGCTCTAAAGCCTTCAGAAGATCATCTATGGCAATGTCTTGGGAACACACATGCCTCTGTGAAATCAGGTAAATTAAAATGTAATGCTTTTAGTAAATTATGGAATCTTTTGCTAAGAGACTCCCAAACTAACAAACTGTAAATTCCTCCAGTCCTTGATGTTCTAGGAGGTTTTCTTACAGATATTTCATGAAGCTATTGCAATCCCCTGCAAGATGACTCAACAAAAACTTAAGAGCAGGAGTCCTTAAACCATTCTCAAAATTGCATGCAAAGAAATCACAAACAGGACTCCATAACATGCTCTCAGATGTGCCCTAGAATATGCACAAAATAATTTTACAGTTACTTAAAAATTCTCCCCCTGCAACTTCAACAAGTGACTAGGTAGGACAAATTAACTTGATCAAGTCAGTGAAAATGCTCTTTCAGGCTGGATCCAGCCCAAAATCCAGAATAATTAAAAAAAAACAAAAGCAAAAACAAAAACCAAACAAAAAACCAAGCTAACCCGGCACAACTAACTGCAATATTGAAATCTTTAACCATAGAGCTTTGAGTGGAACACAGCAGCAAGCCCAATGTACAAAAATCATCCCCCAAATTTGGATGACAAAACAAATTTAACTGACAGTATAACCAAAGGAGAGTCCAGCAGCCTGCTTTACTGGTTTAGTAAATGTATTGTCAAAAAAGATTTTATAAAAAAAGCATTCAGCAACTTCAGTAGATTTCAGCAAGTACTTGCTAAATCCTCTCTTGATCTTAAGACTCCAGTGCTTTCTAATGCAACTTAACACGCAATTTGCCTATTTTACTGAAACTGTTTGATGGTTTCCACAATTTTCTCTACAATAATCCCCAAGTCTTTTTCTTGATCACTGTGCTGGATGATTGTTCCACTTAGCAGGTATTCCCCAGATTATTTTTTCCCTTCAACTTTAATTATCTTACATTTCTCTACATTAAACTCTATTTGCCATCTGCTGGATAAGCCTCGAGTGAAACAATTCCTTCTGTTTTTGATTGCATTGCTCTGTGTTATTTCTTCTGCATTTAATTCTGGTATATGCAATCTTGGAGTTTTTGTTTTCAATATTCTTTTTCAATTCAGCTCGGTAGGTGTCAAGAGGAATGGCTCAGCTAGCTCATAAAAGAAATAATGCTTTAGGAAAAAAAAAATCTTAGCCTCCATATGCATGAAGGTGTTCTTAGCAACTGAAGTTCATGTTTCATATAACACAGTACATACTGCCAGTATAAAGTACATACTGCCATAAACAACCTAAGTGCTGTGTCCTTCTCTCCCAAGGAAAGACCTAAAAGTAAGGACTCAGAATGTATTTTTCACCATTTTGAAGATTTCTTTGGCTTGTGAAAATTTAAACTGGCACCTAAAATTGGACTTAAACTAACCTTTGAATTAGCTGATGATTTCAGCTCCCCATTGCAAGCTTTTATTGGCAACTAATAGCTGTATTTTGCCCCAATCCAAAGTCTTTTGCATCTACTTAGCTTTCCCATTGGCTTTACTAGGCTTTGGTTCAGGATTGTCTATTGTTTTCTACTCAAAGGACTCCAGCTAGCTTAACTGTAGACATATTTACCTTTTACAAAAGATAAGCTTTAATCCTCAAGGTTAATTCCCGTTTTTAAGGTCAACAATACATTTTGATCATGACATTTTATATGTTTTGCTAAGAAGTAAAGTTAGTGGTAGGATAGGGCAAGAATCTCCATGACAAATGATTAGATCAATCAGATTATCCTCAGCTTTATTCTACTTTAGAGTACTCTTCAGCATATCCTTGGAAGCATATTTTATCCGGAGATCCTGTCTTAAAATTGTGAGGCTAATTCACATTCACATCAAGTCATTACTTTCTACATTAGGAATTTGGTAATGAGTGATTTGTTTTTCTACTACTAGAAAGAGAACTAAAACACAGCCTTTTATTCACTTGCTGAGGAGAAGGTCTTAATTTTCTCTGCCACTGTAATGACATCCTTTAAGAAAGGCAAAGGATCAGATTTTTAAAAGATCAGAGTTTCTTATGACAATTGAAGTTAGAGAAACAGTTGTCAAATTTAGGTACCACTAAGGAAGGGTGAGGTTTTTCTCCAATATCTTTAAGTGGTTTTGTCTGTTTCAAATATGTATATATATTCAAGTTTGACTGGAGCAGCCTGCTTTAGCTGGACCTGCTTTGAGATCCCTTCCAACCTGGATTCTGTAATTCTAAAACCCTAGAAACAGATCCATATCCAGTCTTCCTAAAGACAACTGAATTCTAGAAAGTGCTTTTATATCTTAGTAAGACTTCCCATTAACATAATTTCATAAGGATAGTGTAAGAACTTTAAAACACTAGGAATACCAGATGTTAAAAAAAAGTATCTTACATTTAAGGAAGGGTGCTAATTTAAACAAAGGAATTTGCATGCTCAGTTCTGAAGGGAACTGCCAGCTGATTAGGTTTGGAATGCATCTACATATGTGGTATAACAGACTGAAGTCTCTCTTTAAAATAACAATCAGGTCTACCAAGCATACTTTAGCAACTCAGTGTTACCCTTAGGGACTGTACTTTTCCTATGACTTTCCTGCTATGAAGAAGCAGTTGCTCTTGTCTAATTTCTGAAGGAATTTTTTTAGCTCAATGACAGCACTGATTACATATGGAATTATTATCTGATAGTACTGTTCATAATAATCTTCATACATATTTACAGAAAAATCTCTATGGCTGTTTTATGTGTTTCCACAAAATGATTACCTTTACTTGAACACTGCCTTTTGAAAAACATCAGAGCATTCAGTTATACCATGTTAAGTAGGCTTTGAAAATAACACAGAAGTGTTTATGCTTTTGCAGCCCTCTTAGCGGGAGCTTAAATTATGAACAAGAACCTCTGCCCTAGTGGCACAAAGGGGTTGGCAGAGAAGCACATCAGTTTCCAGCTGTTCTCTCTTATCCCTCAGATACCACTGGCACAGTTCTCCTATGGAGAAGAGCAAGTGAGGGCAGTCAGTTTCTAAATCAGCTTTAATTCTCCATCAGCTTCCTGCCAAGAAATCTGCAGGGTCAACAGGGAACATTGTTAGAGAGTCACAGTGCTTGCTGCCTGGGTTTTAAGTTTTATTGAAGCTTTAGGTTTGTTAAACATTTATAATATCTTAAGAAATACACTGTAAGCACTGATAAGGGACCTCTGCACCAGACAGAATGCTCTTCTCACTCCACCCATAATGGACCCAAGTATGCCTTTAAGAGGTATGTCCATGCACTTGTTAAGAGCTGCAGTTATTCATATCTTGATGCTTTTCCAGATTATTTGCCCCTATACTTCTGAAAATTTATTTCATAATTTCTTCCATCTAGTAGCCTGATACCAGCCCTCCACACTCCCTGTCTCATTAGACAAAGTGGGGGATTCTTCTTCTGATTTTAGAGTATTACATAGAAGGGGTGCTGCCTCCATCATGCTCTAGGAATCTTTGAAGACAGTCTTTTTCAGCATCAATTAACATTTTTTAGCCATTTGGGTATAGTAACTTGGATGCAACAGGGCATCTACAGTCTCAGCTAGGGTCATGAGCAAGATATCCAGCCTTCTACCTTATACTATTATTTGTCTTAGCACAAAAGTAATGTCATACCTATCTGCATCAGTATTTTACTCCCGGTACATAGACAGTGTCAACTACAAGATCCATAAAGGCTTGCTATAAACACTTTCCAGTTATAGAATCTTTACTAAAATTAGTAAAATTAAATCACATCTCAAAGCTACTCTGCAAAGTCTCCTAGCATGTCCAACAAGCTCCAGTATTGATTTTCATAATCTTCAGATTACATGTAGAGAAGGGACTGTCATTCAGTATGAATCCTACAGTGCTAAGAGTCATCATGTTCAACTGAGGTACCAAAAGTCTGCAAAAATCTCAAGTTCCTTCTATAATCCTTAGAAACAGACACTGGGAGAAAGGAATTCAGATTTTCAATGGAATAAATGGCTTTTTGAGTGTGCTTCCCTTAAGTGCTTACAGAGGGAAACTGAGACAACAATGTCCTCAATTTAGGAAGGTCAGCGTAGTGCTAGAAGTTAAGTGGCTGAAGGTCCAACCCATTTCTGACTATCAAATATCATTACATTAAATAAAAATAGCATGGGTTCACCTGTTTCTCTCAGAATCAAATACTGAACAGAATTAAGGGACCAAAAGCAAGGACCTTAACTCAGTTGATCTACATAATTTCCATTTAACAGACCTCCAAACTGTAAAACAAACATGCTGAATAAGATCAAATCTAGTTAACTGCAACAAAAACATCACAGGTTATAATGCCACATGATGTTCATAATAAGGTGAACTCACTCCGAAGAAAAAAGTGGTGGTGTGTCTACTGCCTTGTAAGGAAACAGAATCATTATTCTAAGTCAGCCAAGCTTCATTAGCAAAACAGCAGCATTTGTGAGTAAGAGCAGCACTACCAGACAGCAGGCTAGCCTATTTGATCCATTTTAAATCCATTTCTATTAGCCTTCAACTACAATTTTCAACAGTACAATGTTTAAAATGCTTACCATAACACAAATATATAACCATAACTCAATGTATAATTGAAACACTTAATAAATGGAGTAGGCTGGCAAGTAATGAAAAACAGGGCACTATATACAACAGTAAATATTTGGCTGGTTCTTCAAAAGAAAATTGCAACATTTCAATATTTACTTTCACTGAGAAGTGTTGATGATTTCCCTGCTGAGCAACAAAAGAGGGAAATTAAAGGCGCCTACATAATCACTTGAACTCCTTTTTTAAAATAATATTTGCTAAAATATTCTCTGTATTCCTATTTTTTGCAAATTAGAATATGCAAACTTGCAAATACATCTGGAAGAGTTATTTGTTTTAAAATACCATCTCAAACTTTGATTATCCTATCTGGTCTCTGCCCTGAAGCAAGTAGTAGTTTCTCACAGTGACAAGATGGATCTGGCATCCTCAAGCTATATCAGCATGAACTATCATGAGCATTTGGTGAACATCTATCTCACATTATATACAGTTCCTAACACATTTATACTATAATATCAATTATAAAATTAACATTGTCTTTGTGCAGATGGTTATTTGAATCGTAACAAAAATTAGTCATCTAATTGTTAATTATTACTAGTGTACAATACATCCTGCCTGAGAAGAAGACAGATAACAGAGCTCTTACCTTTTTTAACTTTGTAGTCTCTTGAGATTAGTCAGTTATACATGGTGATAAGGATGCCCAAAATGTCACTTCAATTTTGGTCATTCAAAGCATCTAGAAAAAATTTCATTGCAAACAGCAACAATAACCTGCTTGTTCCTTTCTTCAGAATTAAATATGTATTTAACACAACTGAAATTAGAAATTTACTTCTTTTGTTGGCTCCCACCTAACAGGCATGCAACTGGTATTAATTTTTGAATCTTGTCTCCATCTTCACCAGGTGAAATGACTAAATTTGGTAGTGTGCTGTTCCCAGGACTGGTCGTATGATATCGTTTATTTCCTTTTAAAGATTCAGCCTGACATCAATTTTGAACCATTTACTCTATAAATAAAGGAACACATCCTTAGTTATATCTGAAGGCAGGTCTTCAGCATTGACCTTATTTATCTCCACCAAACCTAGAGTTCTTGATGATGGAAAGTAAAAAGAGATCTGCTTTTTCTTACTTCCTCTGGGCTCTCCTTAGGGTCAATAGTGAGAAACAACTTCCAACCAAGAAAAACTTATCTCATCCCAAAAGAATTGTTACGATACGGTGTTGTGTATCCTATCTGTTCACCACAGAATAAATGAAACACCTGATTTTTTAGAAAAGTACAGATGAAAAAGTCCTTTCAGAAACTGTCTTTACCCAAACTATCACACAACGCTGTGAAAGGAAGCCATTATCAGCATTCATGGAGTAGTAGATCAGCCAGCCAGTAATTCTGGGCCTAATTGCAGGACAACAGGAGCAGTTTGTTGGAGAAGAGCAAAGAATACATTATGATTAATTAAAACTGCTACAGGTAATAAAGTTCTGTTATAGATAAGTGCTACATAAATGTAACAAAGCATTTTTTCTCTATGATTACAACATTCCTTAAAAAGCTTTAGGAAGGAAAACATGTTTCTTTTTCACAGAACAAATGGCTGAAAAACATTACCCCAACACTTACCTGGAGACTGGATTTTATGTATAACTATGATATGAGGAAAACATTGTCAAGTTTAATTTTATATTTTCTACATTTGTCAGCTTGCATGACTAACTTTGATCCCCTTTTGCACAGCTCTTAATGTATTAAAAATAATGACTAAAGGAGACTCTAACAGGAGAAGTCAAATATGACAATGTAATTAAATTACTCAGTATCCAGAAATCTCTCCCTTTTCAGATCTACGAGTTAAATACATGCCAATTCAATTTTCTTAAACACTCAACAGGACCTGTTTTCTATGAGATTTCTTACTAACAGGCTTTCAGTCACATTAAGTGCTCACAAAGTGCACAGAAGTTGTATTTTACTGCATAGCCCTAATTGAGCTGTCTGGGCTAAAGCAGCTGAATGTTACAGAAATGTTTATTATACCAGTCCACTTACTCTCAAGCTGGAAAAGAACATTCCTCTATATATGAGCATAATTTATCCTTGAAAAAAAAAGAAAGCAAAAGGTCTTTTATCACCCCCTCATTTCAGTGAATTGTGCTTATGAAGTTCTCTTAAAATTCAGAATCTGTTTTGACTCCAACTTGAAAAGAACAAAGTCTCAAATACCTTTCAGTTGCTCTCATTTGATAAGTCATTAAGGTAATGTAATGATAAGGTAAGTCATTTGATGACATTTGGTAACTCTTTCCAACCAAGAAAAACTTCCAACCAAGAAAAACTTCCAACCAAGAACTTAGTTCCTTGTACTATTCAGTAGTAATCTCCTGTTTATAATTTGTATGTGTTTATACCACAGCATTCTGTGAATGGGGAGATGATATTTTTTGGTTTTGATAAACATTTTGTGCATATTTGTCTGTTTTCTATAACTTCCTTTAGTTTCTTTTCAGTTATTTTGAGTGTCTTACTCATCCCATCTAAATTAAAAGTTGTGTTTAAAGACACATATAAAACAAAGGAAGCAGATGTAAAAAAAAGCCCTCCCAGATGTGCATACAGGGCAAAGCCAGCCAACCTAATCCCATAACTTAGGCCACAACAGTTCAGTAAAATCTATTAATTTAATCTTTGGGTCACACCTTATCAGTAATGGTGCCAGTGGTTCAGCAACCTAGTACATGCCTAGGAGAAGATAAGGCAACCTAAATGAATACATTAAATACCAGACATGCGCCGCTATCCTTTATTTATGAGTAAATCCACAGTTAACAACTCCACAAATAAATAAAACCCAACTCACAAAACTTGCACACCAGCTTAGGGGGGTACTCAAAGTCACAGAAAACTGCTTTAAATCCAGCTTTTGCCTCAGTCTAGCCCCATTTATATAAGCTTTTTATCAAAACAACCTCCCCAAGATGCTTCAACCTGAGAACATAAAGGAGTAAAGAACAAATGAAATGCAAAAAGACCCAAAATAAAGTAATATAAAAAAATACTGTTCTATTACACTCCCTTCCAAAGATACTATCAGCATAATTACTGGCAAGGATCTTAAATCACAAGATGGAAAGGAGCTTGCACACAGGGCCATAAAAATAGTTTCTGGTCTCCTGTCAAGTCTTCTAGTCTTCTTCCCTCCCATGTAATACCTCTGCTTTTCCAAAAAAAAAAAAAAAAAAATTATTTTTTTCAAGTGCCCTTTCATTATATTTCAGTTTCCACACTAAAGCTGTACCTGACTGATTTCTTTTCCCCCCTGTGTCCATGCTTGGCAAGCATTTAATTGTAATTGAACATTTCTTTAGTCTGTTCAGTGGGTACACAGATAATCAACTAGCAGTGATTCTGACTGACAGTGACTGTTATGAAAACTGGGGGATGAAATATTTGAGTGAATTTCCTTGAATAAAAGCTCTGTAGATAATATGTTCTCAACTACTACTGAGAAACATTTTCATCACATGTTGGTGTTGCTTAAAAAGATGGTACAGACTACCAGAGAGTGGCAAAATGAAAGAGATTTCCTGTAGTCATCTGACTTTCTCAGTGATGTCATTTGCCCTGGGCCATCTCACTTTCTCAATATTATTTTAGACTCCTTAGTGGTAAGACATAGCAACAGAAAATCAATAGCAATAAAACTACAGTGAATCAACCTTCATTGCAGAGAAATTAAGAGGAAAAAGTGAATCTCATGGATTTCAAAATAATGAGAGATGACAAAGAACAACAGCAACGGTAAAAGGGCAAGAACAGCTCAAGGGTCTCTATGGGTCACCATTGTAAAATGTTATTTCTGTATATGTATACTTGATTTAGTGATGGCTACACAAGGTCTGAAGTATCACAAAAAGCTAGTAAGTCATTGCCTTGGATGACAGTCTTAGCACCTGCGCTTCATCAAACAGCAGGAACCCTTTTAAATTACTTAGAGATCCAACTGGTGACCATATTACATGGCTGTGAGAATCTTGCAAATCCCATTTCAGCACACTGATTAGGTTAATTTCATTTTCGATATTGTTAAAACCCACCTGAACACTTTATAGTGCTTTTTATCCTTTTGCCCTGATTACTGCTTTCAGGATCATGCTAATACCACTTTTGCTACTTGCACTAACATAGAAGCATTATTTCTGATTTTTGCAGTAGCACAAGCTTGTCTTTGACAAAAATCTTGATTATCTACTAATTTAAAACAAAAAAAAACTGCTAGAGAGTGATGTTATAGAAGACCTTAAGCATATGTATTAAAGCTGTATTTAAGGGTTGTTTATTTGTATGAGAGTGAAATGATAGGAAAACCTTTAAAATTATTTGACTTGGTGCTGAAAGTCTTTGGGTTTTCTTCTCCTTTATTTAAATTGTACCAAACATTGTTTTTCCATGTTGATGAGATTTACTTAGTGTGAAATAGAAATATCTGATCATGTTTTGGGATCCAGGGGAGAAATTCCACTGATGTGATTAAACCTTCATTTTTACCAGCAGGTAACAGTGACACAGATCCCAATAATATGCAGATGAACAAGAAACAAAGTTACTTCATGGGTTGCATCTCAAATTCCAGTCTGAAAATGGTTAAGATAATTCTAAGATTTATTACTGACAGCAAATGAAGTTATTTTATGCAAGTTTAAAAACATTTCAAAGGCGAGAAAACACAAAGGAGGTCTGCCTCAAATATTAAGGGATGACAGTTAATTCAGTGGGTTTTAAAGTGCCTGAAGTTGAAATCTACCATTAATTCTACCTTTCAGCAAATAAAAAAAACCACCCTGGTGTGGTGAACACTTATTTCTGAATTGTACTTACAAATACATTACACAGTATAACTTTCCATCTGAGAGAAATCTGGTCATTTTCTCCTTCCCTCTTTTGAAGGCTAGACAAGAAACACATTGTAAACTTCTACCATAAGAGATGTTGTAGTGGGAAAGAGATACAAGAACTCTTTCTTAAAAACAAAACAAAACAACAAGTTCAAAGAAATGTGACTGTTCACAGGAGAAGGCAGAAGTCACATCCAATTCATTACACAGTCTCTAGCCAATACTGCAGAAACTGTATCCTTTAAAGTCAGCCTTTACCTTTACATAAATACCAGCAGATTCCATTATCCATTATCCCATTATCCTGAGCTGATGCCATAGAACCCACTAAAGATAAGAAACAAGAATTTTATCTCCATCAAATACTCTCCAGGAAGACACCACAGGATTGGTTTCAGTGCTTGCACTGCTAAGATCTCTTGCAACTTTTTTTAACTGGTTAGAATCTCCTAAGTGCTGAAGATACACCCATATACATATAGCCCTGCTCTAGAACAGGTAAGGGACAACAGAAGAATGAGCAGTAAAACTAAGCTGCATTGACAAGAACATGACTGAAAGGTCCTGCTAGATGAAAGCAAAACATAGTCCCAATGTATTTACTGTAGCTATCATCACCTATCAAACAGATAAGAACAAAACTGCAAATGGCTCAAAATATTTTACTGTGCCCATAATGATAACTCAATTCTTAGTTTCATCTTCAATTTGTTTACATTCATGAATAGGCTTCACCCAACCCCTGGCAATCCTCATAGCAGAATGATTGCATAAGATGAAGAATAACTAGAAAAGCATAATATATGCACATTGAAATCATGTAATCCCTTCACAGTTAACTGATTTACCTAAATAGTCACAACATAGATCCTGAAGCAGGCTGGAAAGCTGGGAGACAGGGAATTACCCAGGCTAAGCATCAGACCAGAATGGTGCTCTTCCATCAACTGCTATCCTGGACAGAAGCCACCATTTCATCCTTCACCTCTCCCAGGTTAGGAGCCTGGGTGTTGCCTGGAGTAACATATTACAGCTTAACAGAAGTATGTTGTCTTCAAGTACACTTCTTTGATCAGATTCTTCCCACTTACAGAAAATTATGATGCCTACAATCAGAAAAGGTTTAATACAAGAGGAGAAAATCTGAACGCATGTCTTACAAAAAGCATACAAATGGGTTTCATCAGCAGGAGTACACCAATAGAAGGTCATAATCCAAGGATTATCATATCATTATAGCCTTAGGACTGCAACGAGGACAATTCGTAAAAGTGGTATGAAAATTGCCTACTCTCACTTTGGTCTCTATTACTAAAAATATTTTCAGTAGGTTTTACATTTCCTTTAAGATGGCTCCATGTTTCAAAATGCTTCTAAGTCTCTGAAAACTGTAAATAAATTGCAAAGAATTTGCAATCCTCATTTCAGCCTATATTAGGGACCTGCCATTCTAGTTGCATCACCAATAGGTCATTCTATTTGCTTCTCAACTTTCTGCTAAATTTTAGCTTCACTGAGTGGTCATTCATAAGTGAAATAAATATCCATACCAAACACAGGCTGCTAGGAAGACCATAACTTACATAGCTTAATGTTGTCTTAGCTCATTGTATTACCTCTAATGTTTCTGCTAACCTCTAACAATCATCCTTTCTACAAACTCTCAGATTCATTGTTCTCTGAAAGGAAAACAGGTAAAAAAGAAATAGAGAGCCCAAATAAACATGCAATTACTACCTGTTCCTGTAATTAGGACTCTGAGCAGCTTAATGCTGGCCCCACTAGCACTACTTCCATGCAGGTGGCAGCTACAGCTGCCCATTGCTCTCACCACTGAAATCAAACTATCAAAGCAAGATCTAAAAGCTTGTTTTCTTATGCTAGCCAGATACATCTTTCTTCTCTCCCAGTAACCTCTTAGTGTGTAGTTTTAGTGTGGGTATTCAATTTTTTTTTTTAATGTTACAAAAGCCAAACATCAAATTTATCTTGAAAATTACATGTTTTGATGCCCTAAAGGTTTTCTTGCAAGCTGGGATTTAGGTACACAGGCAAAGCAGGAGCAAGGAAATTGTTCCATTACTGCCTGCATTGTGCCTGCAAATAAATGGCTCTGTGCTCCAAGCCTTCTCTTTTAACCAACAAAGCCAGCTACACATTTGCAAAAGGTTACACTATCTTCTTCACAAAAAAATTCCCATTTAGATTGATCTGAAATGAACTTTCTTGCATTAGAGTGCTAACCTGTAGAACATTCTGGCTGCAGTTTTTATTGATTTCACCCAATAGTATTTTGACAAACAAGTTTAACATTGAAACCAACAGTTGCAATTTGGCAGCCAGGAGCTTTCTCTCTTTCATTTTAATAATGTTCCTGCCAGGACTCACTGTTCTTATAATTCAAGGCACAGGAGCCATAACTCATGTCTCTGAGGCATTACTGTGTGTATACTTTGGAGTAAAGAGGGCTCTTAGAATGTCTAATATGATGTCCTTTGCAATCTGTTATTGGAGTATGAATCACCTTGCCAGTTAATCATACCATTATGAATGCTGAAGACAGGAAAACCAAGAGAGATTGAAATACAGGTATCTCCAGATTAAGAAAAGTTATTTCAAAAAATACAGGCAGACTAGTGAAGACAGGTTTTGAAGTGTGTTGGATTAGTGCACAAAACAGAAAAATTTTAATAGAAAGGGCTTTTTGCCTTAGCTGTTTGCAATGTTACTGAAAAAAAGAGGGGAGAGTGAGAGAAGAACACACAAACTTCCATCTTCCACTAAAGTGGAGATACAAAAGGAGGAAATTATTTGCATTTGGATGAAACTCAATATAATTAAAAAACAATACATAAATACATCAAATCTCTATTTACCTGCTTTGTCATTTTCAGCTAGAAGAGGCTGATGCATTTAGACAGAGTCATCATCAGTGCTGCATAGCATCATTAATCTCCTGTTTGTTTATGTGTTAGCGTTCATTTTACTTTCCTTGTATGTACTTTGCTGCCATCTCCAGGTAACTGTGATTATAAGACTGGAAGTTAAACCTTTAATCAACTGAAAGTTAGGTCTGTGTATCAAATACCGGTCTGACAGTATTTGAAATTTTAAGTATGGCTTTAGTTTCATTAGAAAAACATCACCAAAAAACTGTTTGCAGATGCCATTCACAAGCACCTGCAGTGTCAGAACAGCTTACAGACATAAAAGCTACAGGATGTTTCTTGGAAAAGTACAGTGGTGCTTTAAAATAACAGCCTACTTAGCATAACGGTAAATTACAGAGGAAACCCTAAAAAAAGAGATTTATCACATACATGCATTTCAATGAGTCTTTGGTGATTGTTATTCCTCCAAATTCCACTTCCAATTGTCCTTTGCTTGCCTAACCACCATTTGGTCCATTCACACAATACTGCAGCCTTCATTAGCTAAATAAATTTGACCTGTGCCAAAACAGTATCCTAACTGGCTATGACACAGTAATATTTATTAAATCATGACATATCTCATTATCAACCCTTGAAAATTATTCAGAATTTGCTAACAGTATGTCTTGTATTTAAGGTAAGAAACTTGGCTCCATTTTTATCTTTATTCTTGTAGTTCTTCAAATAAAGACTTAGGCTGCTAAAGATGAAATCTGTGTTCATCAGTTTCTTCTAAAATCACTTGGTAATAATCTTGCCAGAAAAAGTGGAAAGCATAGTAATATGAGTTTCATTGATTTCCTGTGCTAAGATCATCGCAAACATACCAGAGCCATAAAAATCCATAGAATAGATGCCCATTGTGTTTACAATAGTAATGAACTACGTTGACCTTTTGGAATTCAAAAGGCTCAACTGCTTTTTCTCTACTTTAGATAGGATTCACTGATTAAAATTTGTAGTGGTTACTAATTTGTCACAAGAAACATAAAATTTCTTTATAGTTGGAGTAGCTTGAGAAGAAGGCAAGACAAAAACTTCAGCAGACTGTTTGCATGAAACTTGTTAAAATTTGACCTGCAATCCAGAAAACAGTCAGTATGTCAATATTTCAGCATCGTTCAGGACTAATAAACAAGTCTGAGACATGGGACTAACAAGATCATTCCTGGAAATCTCCTTGAAAGGGCACTGTGACACAGGCTCCCTGTTTCTGATATTTACCATCCTGAAGAACTGAAATTTAGAATGGACTTATTTTCTTCAATAGAAATTTATAATTTCTGTTGTAATTTATAGCATATCATCACCTCATCAATACAGCACACTTCTGGATATTATCTGGACATGGATCTATCTGATAAAAGACATTCACTCCCTCAAGTACTAATAATGGTTCTTGGGATGTTTTCCTCTGGCTTTTTTGTTTGCTATTATGTGCCCTGTAAATCCTAGGATGTCTATAATCCAAGCTAGACGTTAAAATGAAAATAATAAATAAACTAAACTTTCTCAAGAGGAGATAATTTTCTGTAACTAGCACCAACCTCTTATATAGAACAGAAATAAAAGGCTCATACACAGTGTATATCTGAAATTAAGTTTTAAAATATGTTTCCAGAACACACTATTAACCACATTACTTTTATAAAGCCTGATAGTTTTTATAATAGTAGAAGGTGGAATCATGTTTTCTCACTGTTAACTTGCTCTAGTCCCATACAAACATAATCCAAATTAGTTGTTCATCACAGACAGATTTCTGCTGTCAATATTCAGCATGGTTCTTCACCAGAAGCCATCAATTTGACCTACACACTGTATTTTCCAACTGACAAGTCATACATCAGCCACATGCTGTTTATTTGTTAGCCTCATTGATTTAAATGCTTTCTTATGCTTTCACTAGCATATTCAGGAGGGGGATGATTATTAGCAGTAGCCCCACAACTCAGATGTAATGAACTACTCAAAGCAAACACACCATGAGATCAGCATCCATGTCTTGAAGAGCAAGATAAAATTAAATACTGTAAGAATATCAAGCTGCTTTTGCCATCTTGGTTAAAAGGTAACAAGCTATCAGGCATATACTTCTGAGTATTTATAAACATCACTCACCAATGTCGTATCATCAGTGTCTTCTATTCAGCTAAGACTTGCCATCTTAAAAATAAACTATTTTTAAAGTTTACATTTTTGTATATGGCTGTCGTGACAGCTAATGTAGGTAGAAGGAAGAGCTGAAGTGTCCAGCATGGAGAATTAATCTCTGACACCTATAAGCCAGATAGAATTAAACCTCTTCCTCATCACATTAGTTTGAGTGGAAACAGCTAAAAGGAGCACTTAATGTTCCCTTAGCCTTGCTTTATAAAGCATCTTCATGAGATAACAGCAAGTACAAAAAAAAACCCAAAAAGAGCTAATTTACAGTTTCACTCTACAACAGCAAAGGGGTCATATTCCCTCAATATAAGCAAAAAAATCATGACAACAAAGAACATAGGAAAGTGAAATCCTGATCAAGACAAGCCACAAAATAAAAGATTAAATTACAGACTGCGGGCATAGTACGACTCCTATTTCAGGCTAAATTTTGAGACGAGAGTCCCAAGACAGTCCCATTTAAACTAATTTAGCATAAAATACCACTCAATATAATGGTGGCAATGTCTAGTCTCAACTGTCTCCTGCAATCTACTTTTAATCTATTAAGTTCCCACCTTCTGTGCCATTTCATGGCAGAAAAATAATACTTACAAAGGCTACTTTAAAATAGTTTTTCAAGATAAAGCCCATTAGTTGTAAAGACATTGAAGTACCTTTGTGTTTCTTCTATTCAAATGCAAATATTTATGATTTTTAACATCTTGCTATTTAAAGCAAAACAAGCTATAAACTTACCACATTTTCTCTATTCAGAACACTTAAAATTATATTTATTGTCAATATTTTATGTTTTTAAGGAAAGTAATTTTTCCCTTGGTACAATAATCATTGTCTCAAATGTTGCTATAGTACTATAGCTACTAAAAACCAAGGCATCTTTTTCAGAAAATCTAACTGCAGAAAGAAGTATTTCAAGTTCAAAAGCAGACTGTAAATAATAAACTGGGCAGTTCATAACTGTTGTCCCTCAGAAGGAGCTGAAGGCAGGATCTTTGAAATAATTGTAATTATTTCCTTGCCACCTTTTTCTCAAGAATTTTAACATAGAATGGTTCAGTTTTGAAGGGACCTTGAAGATCATCGACTTTCAACCCCGCCTTGCCATGGGCAGGGACAATTTGCATTAATAGGTTAGTTCTTCTCAATTCCCACCCTCCCCCATGTCCACCTTCCACAGTCCAAGTAATAAGGTCCAGTACGGGAAAGACTGAAATGTAAGCGCTGGGCATTCCCCATTTCTCTCAACTCACCTCTTGTGGCAAAAGCAATAGGAAAAGGGCAACAGAAAAAAACAATCACACAGAAGAATGCCCTGAAGATCAATAACCTACTCACTCCCAGGCAATCTGTCCCTCAGTGGCCATGATGGCTCAGTTGATGCTGAATATTCCAGTAGATCAAAAAGTCTGAGTAAACAATTGTGTATAAACTTTATTGCTAGAAAACAATTCAGTATCATGTTATCTATGCTGACAAGTGATTTATTAGTATATGCTTTATTCCTCAAAACTGTTTTAGATATTGGACTTCTGCACAACTGTACTGATTTTCTAAATTTATGTGCTATTCTGTAACTGAACAATAACGCTAGAGATACTTAATTGTTAATATTAGCATAGACCATTTTACCCCCAAATATACACTTCTTTAGGAATATTTTTACAGCTTCTTTTCAACTGTGTTGCAGGGTTGATCTCTGACAGCTGTTTTTCATCACAGATACTTTACTCACATCTTGTCACCCTGCCGCCCTCCAAGATTATAAGAATCAAAAGAGATAGGAATACTTGTCTATTTTGTTTCATTACCATGCAGCTCAGCATACTTTACAACAAAGCATTTCAGACAGCCTCTAGGTTGCTAACAAACTGAATACAAGTACCCTTCTTAAGAAATTCAAGATAATTGCCCAGCCCTTTTTGAAAGGTTCAACAAGGCTGCATTTTTCAAAAGTTCTCACAGATACCTTTCCTACCTTAACTACACTTATATAGGGATGATACCTACATTTTAAAAAAAAAAGCTAAATTTAATTCATTTTAAATCAGAATGCAAGAACTGACCTGCTTCCATGGGAATTTTCAAAGATTAAGAGACAAACACTTCCAAAGTGCAAAATAACATAAGCTGTTTTCCCTCCAAAGTTACTTATTATATATATAGAAGACCTACACATTTGTGCTTCATATTCACATTTAAATAGTCATGAATGGAATAATGCAAGGCTGAGGCTCAGACCACACATAAATCAGCTATTCCTAAGTAGAAAGTGGAAATACTGAAATTCACAATTGACAGCAATTGTCCTTGGAGACAATATCCTCAAGCTTACAGTGGCAACATGGAGTACAGTTACCAAAGTTACTTCTGCTTTGTTTAACAGCCTTCTCCTTGCTTTCATGCTACTTGCATACCACTGCTGGCACAGTCACCTCTTCAGAAAAGACATGTTTAAGTAATTCTGCCCAGTGCCAACTATATACTCCTAAATATAATTGCTGGATTAATGCAGTGGTTTTTTTACTACATTTCATTTATATGCCCTAGCTTATATTCAGATTTGCCCATACCTGTTCAATCATACTACATTTCATTCTGTAAGATCACTTATGGGGACTTCAGCTTTCCAAATAAGCAGTACAGTCTCTCTCCTTTTCATTCCACTCTGAACTCAGGCAATTTTGAGTCTGTAAAAAACTTCAGTGTAGACAAATGGTCTGGGGGGAAAAAAGAAAAAAAGAGAAAAGAGTATTAATGTCCCTGAAAGCCCCTTTATCATCATTATTATCCCTTAAACCTTTCTGTCCCTCCTACTTCAGGTGAAAGTAACAATCCTTTGACACACACCCTTTTCTAGTCCAGGCCCCCATGGCTCAGCCATTACAGTCAGGCTGATCCAGGAAACAGGAAGGCACTGTAAGTGATATCTTGTTTTCAAAGTCACAACTACCTCTTCAGCTCCAGTGCAGAGTATCTGCCCATGACCTCTTGCACAGATCTCCTTCAAAAAAGTATTAAAGCTGGGGGGCAAGCACTGATTTTTTGTTTATATTTTTTAATTTTTAAAAAAAGATGGAAATTCTAGATGACAACAAAAAGTGCTTAAGTTGCCATCACTTGCAATTCCTTTTGTACAACATTATACATCTTTAAAAAAAGGGAGTGTTAGAAGAGCTTTTAAGGGCAAATTTTGGTATTCTAGAATATTTCAGTTATCAAGGCATGCTATTAAAATGTGGAGCTTTCAGATCTCCAGTCCACCAAGTATACCAAAAAATCATCCATGAACTCTCAATAAAAATCCCTTTTTTTTTTTTGGCTTTGCTCAGTCATTCCACATGAACTCTGTTTTTCTGTTCTGCATAACTCAGCTAGTATTGCAAGTCCTGAGCCTTAGCAGACTGCACCTGGAGATCTTTATTTCTTCATACAGAACCATAATAAAACCTGCACAACTTGAGAACAAAGGGCTTCTGAACCTGCTTTTGCCTCAGCCTGCATAATTCACATGAGTGAATTATCAAAAGCCACACAAGACTTCTATGAAGCATCTTCTGTGTGAACGGGTTACTGAGTTCTTAAGTCACATTCTCCAAATTTGCCAAGTCTGTCTCCATCTTCCAAGGTCTGGGAATACATGAACATCTCACCTAGAGAAAGACGCCTTGGCACAAGTTTCTCCTTTCTGTTCTAATGTTTCCTTAGAGAAGAACCAGTGAAGTACCAGAGTGCTTGTGAATTTTTCATTAAACAAGGTATGCAGCCTTTATTGGTTATGAACTGCTTCTGGAATCTGTTTTCAGATAGCTCATTTACACAGTGTTCAGAAAATCAAGGTATAAGACAAGTTACATAGTTTTCTTTAAAGAAAAAATTAAACATGAGAGAAATATTCTAATCGAAAGGAGTAAATAACTAAAAAAAAAAAAACCTCTTGTTTCCCAGATGTTCTTCTTAATCAAAAGAGATATTCATAGAGCATCTGAATTTTCAAAAAAAGGGAAAAATCTGAATCTTTTGATGGTGCCATTATAGTTAGGTATAAACTGTTTTCAGCTCAAAAACCAGTTATTTGTGCACTTACATATAAAAGCAGCACAGCATAATAATTTTGGGTAATCACTCTCACAAGACTCACAAAACTATCTCATACATTTTTTCAACCTTAGTGGGAAGCTCATGAGATCTCATCTTCTTTATCTTCTTATCTAATAGAAGGGAAAGATATGAAACTAAGAGACAGCCTGATGATGCCCAAGGTTCCCTGAGGAAAAGCATGCTGGTTTGCTGCTTAGGTGCACAGCAGCATGCCAAACAGTAATTATGAACTTGGATACCCTTCTCAAAATTGCAGTTTTACAGTTAACGAGCCATTGATACCCATCCTTCAGAGATGGATAAAATTAAGACTGAGGTTGAGTGCTGACCTAATTAACTTTTCATTGGAACTTTTTTAGGCATCATTTTAACCCAAGTCATAAAGAAACTACAATAAATTGAAGGCAAATTTCAAGGAATAGCCCCACTCCATTCCATAGGTAATCTACTGATTTTAGCAGGGTACCTGATGCTCCTACAGCATGAATACAAACCCCACACTTGACAACAACCTAAGCAGGCACTGAGATAGAATCATTGTTTCACTCTCTACAGCCAGGGCTATAGCCTGTTCCTGTGGAACACCAGGGAATTGGCCATAAAGTTGCTCTTTATACAAGAGACATGTGCAGTAAAACACTGACCTTGGATTGCCAGATATTTTCAAGGATATCATGATGGCATTTTTCATGAGCATTAAATTCAGTGAAATAGAATGAGGCCTATTAAATTAAATGGCAATTATTAATTAGCACTGATGTGTTGATAGTACCTGAGAGACTTGCCTTCAAGACCCTACCTAAGCAACAATAAAGGGCTTAACTACATTTGAGTTCAGTGTGAACTTGCAAATAAGTTTACCGATAATAACATAAGCCCAAAGATTTATTATCAAATATGTATTGAAGTACTTCCTGAAAATAGATAAATTTGATACTATTTCAAAGTACTTTTAATTGGTTGCACTATGCAAATTGAAAACAAAACCTGAGGGATATCCTATAATAATTGTTGATACCGATGTGTTTCTCTTGCAAAAATGAATGATTAATGGACTTAAATGGACACTCCCTATTGTGCCAGAAAATAAAAATTCTCTCCCACACATCTGCTTCCCCTTTTTAAGGCAAGAAAGGCAACATGATGTAGATGAGCATTAAGATGAAAATGAAGTCTTTCTTTGAAACAAGACAACTAAACACTCCTTCCAATAAATACCCTTTTGATCTTTTTCATCAGTTCTCAAGTAATTACACAGAACTGGTTGATGGAACTAATCTACCAAGCAACCATAGAGCTGACCTAGGAGTTTAAGATATAACATTCTAAGTTACTTCCACACTTGAGAATGATCAACAACAAATGAGAATTCCTTATTTTTGAATCATGATAAACACAGTACTATCTTTATTTACCATGACCTAATAAATATGGTGAATCATTAAGAATAAACTGGTAATGCTTCTGGGAAAGAAGCAAGAAATGCACATCCCTGCTGAGGGAGACATCCAATATCAAAGTACATGAAACAGTTCCGCACACATGAAAACTCAGAATATGACAAATGAATTCAAAGTGAGATTTCTGGAAGCCTGGCCTTATTTTAGTATCATCTATGCTACTCAGGTTCAGCTCATTTCACAAACTCAACAGCTTAAAACTTAAAACGATTAAAGAAAGGACATGTAAAAAGATACATTAAAAGTAAAAGCTGTGCTCAAATGTAGGCATGTTAAGAAACAGAAAAAATTGTAATGATCCCAATGCTTCAGAGAGAGCATTGTGCAGTTAATGTAAGTAATGAACCTTTCATGTGAAATGATGTAGTGTCACAACTCATTTGCATCCCACTTAAAGTGTAATTAAGTTTCCCTGACAGCATGGCTTATGGCTGAAAGAACAGACCTGGCTGTTAAATTAATCCAGAATCCCTCTAGTTAATAACACTCTGCAAGGAAAACTTTACACACTCTCATTTAAAGTTCCTAAACCTACATTTAAAGTAGCACTACAAGGAATTTCAAGAACATTTTAAAGACCTCAAGCCACAGCTGACTTGAAGACAGGTGTAATGAATCCAAGATAAGAATTGACCCAAACCATAGTATACAAGATAATTCACCCAATAAGATCTAAATAAGTTTCCACTTCTTTTGTAAGCCTTAGAAAACTGACCTATGTATTGCAGAAACTCCATCACCAGGGGAATCATAGAATCGTTTGGGTTGGAAGTGACCTTAAAATCGAGTTCCAACCTCCCTGCCATAGGCAGGGACACCTCCCACTAGATCAAGCCGCTCAGTGCCATGTCCAGCCTGGTCTTGAACACCTCCAGAGAGGGGGCGTCCACAACCTCTCTGGGCAACCTGTTCTAGTGTTTCACTCAGAGAGAAAAAAGGTCACAGTAAAAAGAAAGAATCTACTAACTACAGCAAAAGATATGATCATCAGCTGGTTCATTATTTGTAATAATACCAATTTCTTATTCTTTGACAGAACAATAAGACCAAGCAATGCTCAGTAACAGTCAACATCTGCTTTTAATTGAAAGAAGCCCTGTTATTAAGGACCCTTCTTTTCAGCCACCTAAAAAACCCATCTTCTAAAAAGAAGTTACTAAAATCATTATGGGAGGATTTTCTACATAAAGCAGTCAGGCTTTTTTTTTATTTTTATTTTATACATCAGTTCATTCTTCACCGAGTTTCATCTTCAGGGTCCTATTTAGAGCAAAGAAAGGCGAAACACTCCAAAATACATAAATCCTGTAAAATCTACATGGATCTATGAAAAGTTAACTCATTACCATGAGCCATAAATTATGGACTGTTCAGGATAAATGGCTCATAAACTCTGTCATCTTATTGACCATTATGTTTTCCATATGTGTATTACAAATAGTGAGGAACCTACACAGCCTCTCCATTATTCTGAAAAATCCCCGAAGAGAGAATTCCATTTCTGACTCTGGAGAGAATCCAATTTTAGCAGTTCCACAAGATCATTCCCATGAAAATCTGCAAAGTCAGAATCTAGATTCAAACAGAAGAAGCACGCAATGGCTATAATTAAACTGTAGCTGTTACAAAGGGCTTATTCTTTCCCTACAAGAGGATTAGTTGTAACAGCTCTTATGACTAGCAAGTATGAAAAACAAAAAACATGTTTTGCAAAGTGCATTGATGTTCTGGAAAACCATTTTATTCTACAAGTGAAAAAAATGAAAGCTAGTAGCAGTTATTTTTCATGTACACAAACATTCCAACCAGTCACAAAAACCCCATGGTTTTAAAGCTGTTGGTAATAGAACAAAAACAACCAAGTCTCTCTGAACCTGAGATATTAACCTATAGCTTTACAATATGAATGCCATCACTACTTAGTCAAAATAATTTCAAATATTTTCTAGTAACAGGATGTTTTAGAAAATAGAAGTTTAAAGCACCAATTACCTCTCCATAGTCATAATTTATAACAAACAATGCAAAATCTAACAATTCCATGGAAATATAACACCTCAGATGATAGAATTTGCTCATTTGCCTAAACGTAACTTTCAACATAAGACAACACAGTTCTAGCAATTTGGATGTTTGTTTTCAGATAGTTTTTGTTATTACTTAACAGTAGACTCTGGTTTATCTATATGCAGCTGGTTCCCAGATTTCTCCCAGATTCCATTTTTTAATTAAGATTTTGAAATATACCAAATGGTAACTAATGGAGAAAATAAGGAATAGAAAAACAGCATGCAAGTAAGTGTTATGAGTTACAGTAATAAATTACACTTAAAAATTCACTGTCTTAGACACAATGAAACCACAATTCATATGCTATGGCTTTTGTATGCAGCCATTTGCAAGTCTAACATATTACTCAAGGCCAGATGTATCTCATCAGGTACAACTCAGACACACATTTCAGGACAGTAAAATTCAATTTTCCTTTAAATGCAATGCAGTTTTGAGTTGGTTTTGCAATTAATTATCAAGATTCTATTGGCATTAACTGAATTACCATTGTATCATAACAATTGTATAGCAACATCATGTAATACTAAGAATATGAATATCACTGAATTTACATCAACCAGACAGATAACAACATATTACATGTTTTAAGCAGCAAGTAAATATGCTTTTTGACAGGGACAGTGCTATGTCCAATTCTTTTGCTCCAATACTGAATAAGAAAACATGGTCCAATTCTTTTACTGCAATACTGAATAAGAAAACATGGTCTCTCTTTAACTGTGTCAGAGCATCTAGGGCCCTTCAAGCAGCCAGAAAACTGGGCGATGATACAGAACCACTAAGCCTGAAATGAAGAAAAATCTGTTACAGTAGATTTTTGCTTTAATATCCTGACTTGCTTCTGAAATTGGGGCCACAGGGCACCACAAATCAGCTTTGAAATTGATGTGTCTTGCATGGAAAGAATACAGCTAAATGTATTTTCTGCAATGTGTTTGCATATGGCTGTTCCATTTTCATTAGAAAATTCATTTCTTCTAACTGTAAACAAATACTCAGCTGTCCCTGGTGCTCCACTAACTGAAAAGTCTATAGCAGCCTATGACAGTTCAGATAACATTACATCCCATTAAAGTCAAAAGGGAAAAACTTTGGTGGCCTTAGAGCCCAATCTTGCTTCATTAGCAAAAAGAATGTTGATAATCACAAATCAGGCTCCTGACTCAGTTCACAAAAAAATCCCACACCTAAATTTGCAAGAAAAACTGCTACTCAAGTTAGACAAACTGGTATTTTCAGAAAAATTCTGGTTTGTTCCTGACCAGATGAAAGAATATACTATAGCATTAACTTCAACGCCTTCTAGTACTTGAATCTGTCATGAAGGAAAATGTTGCTTATCTTTTGAATGTGAGAAGAACAGCTAAGCAAGCTGCAGATGAGCATGAGATGACAAAACTGTAATTAAATCACCTGCCCAACTGAAGACAAGATCTTTTACTGTATTAGAAAAAAAAGCATGGAATTAGTAACTCACTTTGGCATTGCCACCATGCTAAATACTTACCTCAACAGAAAAAGAAAAGTATTTGAATTAATATCAGTATTGTTAGTAAAACCAAACTGAAACAAAAAAAAAAAAAAACCAAAAAAACAACAACGACAAAACGACTTATAAAAAGACATTATTTTTTAAGTACAACATTTTGATTGCACAGGTGAAATCCCATGAGTTTTGTCATATCATTTAACGTGAGCCAGATTACAGTCTTAGAAGTACAATGAAAGACTACAATCAACTGAAGTTTCTGCAGTCTAACCACTCTCATAATTAATACTCTTTATTAAAGTACAAATATTCTAAAAGCTATTTGTCAAAGTTTTCACATATAACACAAACCCTATTACTCTAAAAACACTAGGTGTGCAGTAGACTGAGCTTTTGAAAAAACGTTTTTATAGCCTGCACAATGTGTTTAAGTAAGGCTGAACTTTTTGATAATTAATACAGGGGGACAAATAGCTCTAGTCTTCATACAGTGTCCACAAAGTTTAAGTATAAACTTGAATATAAAGAGATATCCACAGAATGGTCTTCTGATTATGGATAACCTGAAAGAATTTATAAAGGATATGGAGGTATCCTGTCATTAATCAGTGTGTATTATTTCACTGATTCATGTTAGGAGACTAAAACAAATGAAGCTAAATATACAGGTATTAGTAGTGAGAAGGAAAAAAAATTATAAAGGCAAAAGATGGTAAAAAGAGCAATGACTTCATTTAAAAACCCCTCAATGAAAAATTGTGAAAAATATTATAAGAAAAAATATTAGAGAAATTAATTTTACTATGATGATACTCATCTATTCTTACATCATTAAAAAAATTACTTCCATTTTACCTTGAAGACAGTATATTTTATATGGAAACCTATTAAGTGAAAGACTTGGCAAGGTGTGAATTTATTAAGAATTAGAGATGTTCTTATGCATCCCTTGATATTATGCTGTTTTGTTCTTACACAGCCTTAAAAATAGTTCAAATAACTCCTTTTCCATTTAAAATCAAGAATCCTGTAGAAGTAAGCATTTTCATTATGTACGAATCTTTTTTTGTCTGTTACACATTAGTAATTTTTTTAAAAATGCTAAATCCAAACCATATAACATATCCTTGTCTTACTAGGCAACTAATTTCGTGGTTTAAAAATGACCCATGTCGTTTTCTTATTGTGGAAATTCTTTTCAATGCAAAAAAGTATGCATGTGTCCAGAACATATAATTAGATATAAATATGATATCACGTACCTTTATTTCTCTGCCATTAGTATTGGAATCTTTTCAACCCATATACTTACCTGTTCATTCACAATTCATCATTTTAGAATCTGGATGAAAACCTATACCCATAAACTTTCTACATACTAGCCAAGGCACCAGAGCACCAACTTGGAATAACAACAGAATCACAGAATGCATTCAGTTGGAAGGGACCTACAAAGGCCGCTTAGTCCAACCCCCCTGCAGTAGGCAGGGGCATCTTGCACTAGATCAGGTTGCTCAGAGCCTCATCAAGCTTGGCCTTGAATGCCTCCAGGAATGGGGCCTCCACCACACCTCTATGGGCAACCAAAACTTAGTAGGAAGCACACTCATAACTGTGGCTAACAAGAACAAAGGACAAGGGCTACCATTTCCTCCTGTAATTTATAGGAAGGCACAATCTCACACAAGTTTTAAAGAGAAATTATACATTTGGAGAAATAACTCTGAATCGAGTAATATTGTATGCAATTAGCTATTTCCAGCTTGTTTATAACCCAATTACTATCCACAATTAGTGGAGGGCATAGATAGTATTTTGGGAAATTTACATTCTGCTGTCCAGAACAGAACTCTTTTCACATGGATCTCAACTGTTTCTAAGAACTGAACACGCAGAGAACTCTCTAAGGTTTCCTTACTCATTGCCTTCTCCACATAAATAATTACTTGCACTTAAGGCTGCTTGATTCCAAATGGGTATTCTGTGCTGCACAGTACTATTCACTGCAACTTATAGCCTGACATATTTAATCATAAATATTAACATTCCATAGTGGGTAATAGGTGGCATCAGTTGATTTCTTAAAAACAGAGCACTTGCAGTGTGCCGTGTCTCTTTAACACTCAGCCTTTCACATCTACACTCCAACTCACATTCTGCCAACACTGATTTTATATGTAATGGATAATTGTTCAATACCAGTGCTAATGGAGCGTAAACAAATGTTAAAAGCTTCAGATCATCTTCTGCTTCAAATACACTCCTAAAACAGCAAATACAAGCTCCAAGACCTTACTGAAAGCTAATGATATGCAGACAAGCAAAGATATCACAAAAAGGTCTCAGCATATTCCTGTTGTCTCCATTTGTGAGAAACAGACAACTGATACTCAGCTCAATCTAAGTCTGACAGTAATTACAAGCTCCTGAACTGTCACTCTTCTAAAAAGACATAAGATTCTTAAGTGATTTCTAATGCAGATAGAAAGGCTTATGGAACATGGAACACAAATCCAATAGAAACTAGGCATCACAGAACAGCTCATACTTAGTATGTTACAATTAGATCCTGAAAGACTATCAACCAGCCACAATTTATTCTATTTGTGATATAGCAGAAAAGACCTAAGTTTCAAAAAATTTCAAAGCAATGCTAAATGGTTCCCATTAGGTGGCCCATGGAAAAGCAAAAAACTCATCTTGTGTAACACCTTGAACTTCAACAATCCAATCCTTATGACCATAATTTAATTACAGCTGCTGAAAAAATAGACAATTAGTATATCTATTAAGCTACCCATTAACCTGTATATAGAAATAGAGTTTAAGAGCAGTATATAAAATAGTTTAAAAGAATCATTACATTTGTCAGTATAATCTTTTTCCAATTAAACCATCCTTCCATGAGTGAAGGAAAAAAAACATAGGAGACATTACATAAAGTGTAAACAGAGCTGACAATCCTTCTGACTCAAATACAAATTTTAAGGGCTGTTAATACCTAAAACAATGTTTTGAACTGTTAATGTTGATTCACAAGCTAAGCAGGGAAAGGAGAGGGGTTGTACTCATCTTTGGGCAAAGATCTTCTTCAAGGATGTTATTCTGCTAATTAGCTAAAAAAATGGATTTGAGCAGAAAGAAATCTAGCTATCTTTGAATACTATAGAGGGCTTTCAGAATACATCTGAGAATCAGGGTGAGGGAAGGTGTCAATAAGCGAATAGGAGATTTCAACATCTCACAGCAAACACTAAATTGAATGAATACAGTCAATGCTTGTGGTATAATCTGTGCAACAGTCCCCATTTTAAGAGATAAATTACACATCTTACAAGCAATGTTATCATGATTCTGGCATTGCAGGTAGAATCAGAAGGATGAAAATACAGACTTGGCACTGTGCTTACACACGCGGAATATGATTACTTTTCCCTATAACATTAACTAAACCCACTAATTAATCTGGAGAGCATCATTCAAGCATCAAATCCACAGACTAACCAAGATGGAAGGTAGTCAATTTACTTCTTTATTAAGACTAACTAAACAGGTGCAGAAATTAAAAAAAAAAAATTCCACTTCTCATTAGCTCAGATATTCTTTTCCAATCTGGAATGCTAAATCTCAATGAGTCTTGACACTACAGAGATGCAATATGTGGAAACAGGCTCATGTCTGAAATAACTTCCAGTATATAAAAAAGTCCCACTCTTTCAAAGGAAGCAAGTGCCTTACAATTGTCAATACCTTGAACTGTAGTAGTCATTCCTTTTCCCTGACCTGATGTCAGGAACTATTTTCATTGACTAATGTTAACATCCTTAGGTTGGTCTCTCCTATGAATTAATAGGATGAGAGGAATTCCATCAAGTCACAACAGAATTGATTTAGATAGGATATTACAAACAATTTATTCACTAACAGGGTTACCAAGATTTAGAACTGGCTGCTCAGGTAGGTATTTAAGAGACGTGCTGGTGGATATGGTTTAGTGTTAACTAGGCAGTGGTAATTATGTTAATGGCTGAATTTGATCTTTTCCAACATAAATGATTCTATGACTCTATGTAAAACCTAGAAAAATTCTTCTCCAAGCACAAAAGGGATATTAAGGCAGAGGCATCAGCAACTAACCACTTTTAAACAGCAACCTGCTCTCACAACTTTCAACACCATTTTCCCCTGTAATGACTTTACAAACAAGCACCTCATAAAACAGTACCTGAAGATATAACAATATAGCCATTTGAATGATATGACTACATGATCTGACAGAGTTTTAAGCATGAGGTTGCTTAAAGGGTGATTTTACACTTCCTCACTGCTCTGACTATATCAACAATTTAAAAATTCAAGTAAGACAGCTACATTTTCTTAATAGTATAAGGTAAACATGAAGAACACTAGTCATTTGTGGCATAGACTGGCATCACTCTGCCTATTGTCCTCAAGGCAAGAGAGCAAGAAGTGACTGAAGGGATCCAACAAAGAATAATAAAAGAGCATAAAAAGCCACTGTGACATAAACTACGCAAGAGCTAAATAACCTGTGTTTCTTCCTCTGATGCACAGCTTCATATTTGCCAAGTCATTGAAACTCAAAATCTCACAACTGACCACTAAATGAAATACCATCCTGGTCCACATTCTAAATCTATTCATGAGGTTAAAACCTCCAGTACAGGCTGAAAGTGATAGCAATGAGAGGCTAATTGTGTTTTTCATGGTTCACTAGACTACAAACACAAATTTAGCACTTGGCTTTCATGGTCATCTGCTGACAGTGATATAATGGGAAAGTACTCCTGGATGTAAAGAGAATACCCTGTAGAAGTCACCAAGTTTTTTCCCATCATTTTTTTTTACTGGCCCTCTTTATTTTCTCTTTTCCCTCAGAACTCTTTCTTTTGACTCTCGTGGGCTTTTTGCCATGCCAAGTCTAGCCTCTCCTACCTTCCCTTAGTTCTCAAGCCACATATCCCCAACCATTGCCCTTTGTTCTGTTGTCCAGCTGCTTTTACATTTTACATCCTCTTGCCAGAATTAGTCTTCCTTAATAGCTGCATGTTTCATCTTGTGTTTCTCATCCTCTCTTAACTTCATAGTTCTGATTCAGCCCACAACAGCTAAGCCTGAGCTTCTCAGTTTCCTGAGTTCTACCAGCTTTCCTCTTCTACTTCTCAGCACCTTGCTTCAGCACGAGATTTTGAGAACATCAGAAAGAGTTGTTTTGCCCCTGTGTAACACACAGTTCCAGTGTAACATACAAGTAATGAGAAATAACTTCAGGCAATTACAGAATAATTCCCTCAGTTGGATTTCCACATTTAAGAAGAGATATCATTTCAGACATGAATCCATGTAGCACATTGGCCTCTATCCACACACTGATGCCTAGGGATGACTAAGAATAGGCACTAAAGAAAGCATATGCTTATCTCACTATACTCTGAATTTCCAATTATTTTCAGCTGAGGGGATTTCTTGACCCTGATTTAATATAGAATCATAGAATCATTCAAATAATTCAAAACCACTGATTTATCTCTCTTCTGAGTACCCTCCCAGTCTCCCACTGAACCCATAAAAACTTCTTCAACACAATGGTATGAAAAGTATCCCTTTCTTTGTGCTGGGCATAGCACTTGTTAGTTTTGTATAATGGTCCAACCTCCTCATTTAGAATAAGTCAACTCTCATCCAGCTTCTCTTTGCTGTTACATGCATCCAAACTCTGTACGGTAATTTGCAGACCTCTACCATATCCTCAAAATACCTCTTTTCTAGGCTAAAGCCTAGCCTTCTAGGCTAAAGCCCCATTAGTTAATTAGAATGCTCATTAAAGAAGAGCAGTCTCTATCACATAACCTGCCACCAGGAAGTACAAAGGCCACTGAACAACTTAAAGCCAGTGTATTCCACTCCCTGCACAATCTTCAGAGAATTCACCCGTCAAGATGCAAACAGTCTTTTGAAGACATACAGAATAGTTTCAGAAAAGATGTTTCACAAAGATTACACATGAGACTCTCTCTGACAATTACACAGACCTACTGCCAAATCTCAAGATTTCATTCTGGAAGCTGTAAGAATGTAAGAAGTAGTTAAGTATTTTGCTGATACTAAAAAAAGTTTGAAGTAGCTATCTGGCATAAGAGGTTCCAGAGCTTCCTGTTGACATTTAGGGAAGTAATATGCAACTTTGAGACAAGAACCAATTCTTTAAATTGCCAGACACAATTAAATATAAATATCTTGGTTTGTAAAAGCTATAAAGCATTCAGAAAGCACTGGTTTCCAAAAATGTTTCATTTTCTGATGGATGCAAACTCAGCAATATGAAGGAAGTGAACCAATTACATTGCCTAGACGTCAATAATTTCATGACAGCTACTACTGGCACCAAGATGTAAACTTTGTTGCCTGCAGTGACTGAGTTCAAGAGAGCAAATTCATGAAATTAAAGACAAGATCAAACTGGTTAAAAATGTGTTCTACAGAGGGGAGCTCTGCATTTTATAAAGATGACATCTGAAAATTTCTTAATTTTTTTCCCCCATCAAGAATGTGCTGCATATTCCAAGAAAGCCACTAAACTTATCTGCTAGGCTTGTTTTAAAACAGTAATGAAGACAAAGTAATTTAGATTTTAATTCAGTGCTGTTTTAACATAAATTAATTAGTTAATTAGAATACATTTGTATTTGCAAATAAACTATATAAATGGCAGTCAATACTTGCACACAGTTAGCATTATTTCTGAAAATGAATCACAAACACCTTAGTCCCTCCATAGCTGGTGCAGACAAACTGTGCTTCCTGAACCATCGTTTAAACCCCTCCCACAGATCCAGTAGCTATAGCTTCTGTTTGTTTTAAACCAGATGAAAGAAAACAAGCAGTGACAAGCAGTACGCTTGATAAAACTACCTTCTAGAACTGAATTCTCCTGATAATACTAATTTAAGCTGATATACAAGTAGATGGGAAAAAGCGTAATTGCCATACACTTTATGTTAACTGCTGAATTGATCTCACTGGGAATATCTGCATGAGCATGTCTATAGCTGTTTATACAACCACTGTAAATAAGGGTTCTATAATCACACTGAATGCATTTCCCAGCACTTGTGCTGAAGCACTGTTCAGAGACTCTGTAGTAAACTACTCACTAAAAGAAAAAGGGATGAAACATCAATATAAAGGTTAATGTTGGACTTCAACGGCATTTTTATAAACGCACTGTAATTAAATGCAGCAAAGTCTACTTTAGAGATAGCTTTGGCAGTGTGAAAGAATACTTTTCAATTTTATGTGCAGGAAATTATGCACTGTAACTGTTTATGCTTGGAAAACATTTTACATGGTCACAGCTGAAAAATACAACAAAGGCTCTGTACTGTGCCATTCAGAGACACGAAACACCTAAGACTGGGAACAAGGAAAAGCAAACAAAAGAGCATTTTCCACATTTGTCAGTATTGTATCACTTAGGAGAAATGTGATGCAATTAATTAGAACAGATGTTACAGTAGTCATAGCAAACAAAAAAGCATAATACAGCACTATGTTAATATTTAATATATAACTGGTAACCTAACTCCTGCATTAAATAAAAAACCCACCAAACTCCACAACAAACTTTCTTCAAGACATCTGTAAATGACACTCAGATAAGTTGTGTATCACAACACTACCATTTACATTCCTCACTTTTATCTTTCATATGCAAAATGACACTTCACAGAACTTACATATTGCTAATTCTGTCCCCAAATTATTTATAGAAGTACTATTTTAGGAAAGGAAGCACTAAAACTGCAACTAAACTGCATGGCATAGCGTTTCTTTTGATTAAGAAATTAAGCCATCATCAGCTTGACTGTAACATCTTTTCTTTCTCAAAACAAGTATATAGTAAGATAAGGAGTTAATCCCGTATAGGATAACTAGGCAGGTAAAACCAAAGCATAGTTTCGATAACCTTCTTCTTCCACCTAGTGGCAAAAAGCATAAAACACAAGGCCTTTCAGAGTGCAGTGGTGATGTCTTGAAACCAACTCAAAAAAAATCACTGACATTATAAGACAGACAGAGTTATTTCAAATTCTGATTTTCATGTTTTGGTCCACAAGTAGCAAACACACTATCATAAGGAGCTTAGGAACACATTTAAGAGAATTCTTGAGAAAAGTCTAAGTTCTCTTTACTGGTATATTTTTGTTTTCCGGGTTATTCATTTAGACCATCTCTTAAAGTAAGAGGTTACAGCTATACAAATCTGCACTCTGCCTTAACTGGTCAAGTACTCACTGGGAAGATTTGAAAATAAAATCAAAAAACACATTACAGCAAAACTGCTCAGCATTTCAGTAAAGTTAAATCAAAAACACTAAAACAAATACTGCAATTGTATTAACTAAGACAGATAACTATATTGCCCTGGAGACAAGGGTGCAGTTGCAGCAGAATATAAGAACTAGTTCAAAGTTCCTGCCAAATCATGCAGTCAAAGTGTGAAAATTATGTGCATTACTCTAAAGCACTAAGTAAGAAACAGAATAGCAATTATCTCACCTGGAATTTTAAATAGCACTGTTTTCAGTCTCACATTCTGCTTCTCTTAAGGATCAAAATTCTCACAGCAGAATCTACTGAATTAGAAAAGTACTAAACCCTGTTTTCATCAACAATAACAAGTGGATACAACATCCTCATACTTTCAAATAATACTGGCATTTGACTTGGGGAAAAACTATCCCTTATCCTTTGTGTGGGATGTTCTCCTGAAAAAGGATAGAAAGAGGGGAATCATTTCCACAGGTTTTGATATATTAAAAAAAAATTAAGGACTAATGAAAACATTCTTGTATATATACAAAAAACAGTATCTGTTAGCAGAACAACTAACAAAACATGTCTGCTCATGCATTTATATTTTATACATACACTCTTTCTGCTAAGCCTTTTTCCTCAAGGGCATCAGTCTATAAAATCCATTCTTACCTCTGTAAGAGGACATCATATCCCTGACATACAAAGCATTTCCTAGTTTTCTAATCGAAGTCCAAAGGTTAACAGGCTTCATGTATTACAGCTGAAGTCACACATACACCAATTGCTTAAGTATCAGGCATTACAGCTACAGGACAAAGGCCTGTAAAGGAGACAAGATCTCCTTTACTCAATTTGGGGTTATACAATAAGGAATTGCCTCTAGCTGTTTAATAATAAGAATACAGCATCTTTTCAAGTTGGTTAATAGATTTTAAAATAGTTCTGGTAGTGGGGGAAAAGGTGGTGACAACATCATCAGAGTCAAGAAGGTAGTGTTCACCCAACAGACTAATTTACTTAGGAATTCTCATTACATGTGATAAAATAATTTGAAATTGTCACAACACTGATATTTCCAAATTTGAAAATCATAGAATCATAGAATAGTTTGGGTTGGAAGGAACCTTAAAGATCATCGAGTTCCAACTCCCCTGCCATAGGCAGGGACACCTCCCACTAGACCAGGCTGCGCAGTGCCTTGTCCAGCCTGGTCTTGAACACCTCCAGAGAAGGGGCATCCACAACCTCTCTGGGCAACCTGTTCCAGTGTTTCACCACCCTCACTGTAAAGAATTTCTTTCTTATGTCAAGTCTAAACCTACCCCCCTCCAATTTACATCCATTGTTTCTAGTCCTCCTATCCGATATTATGTTAAAAATTCCTTCCCCTGCCTTTCTGTAGGNCTCCAATAGCTCAATATCCTTCCTGTGTTGAGGGCTCCAGAACTGGACCCAATACTCCAGGTGTGGTCTCACCAGTGCCGAGTAGAGGGGTAAAATTTTAAAACTGTCTGAAGCCTCTGCAGAGCTAAAAACCCAAAAAATAGTAATTAAAAAAAAAAAATCAAACACTGCGCAGCAGCCAGCAGCTATATTCCCATTTCCAAAGTAATACAATTCATCTTAAACTCAGATACAACTGGCATGAGGCCAAATATTATTCATAGGAAACATTTGTGAGACAGCTTGATTTTTTTTTTTAAGTGAGCAATAGATGCTTACAGATTTGAAATGTTTAAAACCACTTAAAAGTGAAATGAATTTGCTGATAGAGTGGTTGCATAATCTATGCATTCTATCATGCAGCCCTACAAATTATCAAATTGATTTCCGACAAAGTATATACAGTACAATAATTTATCTGGATTATTCTTGATACAAGTCTGACATACAAAATGATAACAACACTGAATGTGTATGTATGTAAGTACATGTACACATACAGTGAGCTAGACTGGATTGAATCACATTCCTTCTAAACCTGGGTTAACAATTAATGAACATGTACTAAAAGGGAACTCATACACAACAGATCATTTTGTCTCTTCCTCATGTTGGCACATCACCAAAGGACAAAGGCAATCCAGGCTACAATTAGACTCCACAGCATAAAGAAAGGCCTGGTTAATAAGCAGATCAGAGCAAGAAAACTCCAAACCAACTAGTCATCCTCATGCCTCATCCCTGTAAACTCCCAAGAGCTCTAAGTGATGCTGGTAAGCATTGCATAGTCCATTGAGGAGCAATGAATTCGCTACTACGTTCCAAGACACTGTGTCCTCCTGGAAGTTCATCTAACATACTCCTGATGTAGAGACTCCCTCCCACAAATTTCTAGTAAAGGATTAAATTAACTTTAAACCTTTAGAAATAAGTCAGTGCAGAGGTTCTAACTCTGCACTCCATGAACCCATGTGGAAGCCTTCGGATGAAAGCCAGCACTTACACTTCAAACAGACTCTTAAAGCTTAGAAACATGCAAGTGAACTACCTGACAGCAGTGCAGAATAGCATGGACCCTGAATAAAGTCTATATGATAAATCTCATTTTCAGAAGCATCAACCATTCCATTTTGTACTACAAAGACAATTATTTCACTTTAAATTACTTATTTAGTCAAAGTAATCTATTTGCCTCAAAGTTTAAAATTTGCATCCAATGTCAAATCTAAAGTAGTCAGTTTGAAGTGAGAATTAATGCGAGATGAAGCCTTTGAATAATTTGATTTCCTGTCTTATGTATACACTACATCATCCATCACATGCAAAAAATAAAAGTAGTAAACTAATTTTCAACCTTTCCATGCACTTTTTTGACATGCCTTTGAAAATAAAGTCCAAAAGTTTAATGAAATGTGGGTTTTTTGTCTTTGAAATTTCAAAAGCAAGCAGCTTTGGATGTCAGAATCCAGAGATGTTTTTAATCAACATTTATTCTATTACTCAATATTTCAGTCTCATGTAATTCTTTAGAAAACTGTACATGGATTGAAAGTAGAAAAGAAGCCAAACAATCTAATGTACAATACTTGTAATTATCAACAGATGGCACTTTATAGCAAGGAATCCATAGTGTCTAATTAAAAGAGAGCAAAAACAATTTGATCTCTGTATACACAGACATGCCAGTGTCTGCAACTGAAAAAGTCTGATACTCTCACGTTTGAAAATAGAGTTCTATAAAACTGAAAGTACAAAGAGGAGATTGAAAGCCAAACAAAATCTCTGAAGCAACATTGCATCTCAGGTATTAATCACATTGTGATATTCTTCACAACGTGAATTCTTTACAGGTACAGTTAATTTTAATGACAGCAAAGAAAACACAAACACCAAACCATGCTTACAACTGCACTCAAGAAAACAACAAAGAATTCTTTTAGTAGCATGACTTAGAGAGTGCATTCTTGTGCAAAACTTTACAGGCATTCTGATGTCTAAAGCTACACAGAAGATCTTAACAACCATTTATGAGCTAAATAAACAAGAAAAGCCTGAGAACATTGCTGCCTTCAAGGTACAACCCAAGTAACACTTTGAAGGTCTCTGTCAGTGTTTCCCTTGTGAAAGGTGCTTACTAATTAAAGTCACAAAAAGCAAACTGGCAACATTTAAAAGAAATCCACGGGGAGGTAAGAGTTACTTTCTGTTTCCTAATCAGCAGTTTAAAAGAAAAGGTCCCTTTTATCTTTCAGAGATCCAGAGAGAAAGGACAAAAGGCAACAGAAATAAGTTATAGCCAGAAAAATGGAGATAGGGCAAATTTTCATAACAGAGCTAATCAAGTTTTTGAACAGGCTACTCATAGCATTTGAAGCTGCATCTTAGAGTTATCCAAAATTCAATAAGGCCCTGAGCATACCTGTTTAGTCTCAACAATAGCCCAACTTTGAGCAAGATGTCTGGCTGCAAAAACACCTGTCCCTTCCAGATACTTGAAGGATTCTACATGGCTCAAGTGTTCATGGTAGAAAGTGCTACTCAAAAGGATGAGACCAAACACTATGTGCTCAGGGCTTAATTTTTGAAAGATACTCCCTCAATCATGATGACTGATGCAGCCTCTCTCACACTCCCAAAACTAGAGAATATGGTGAGTTTTTATCCTGCAATGATGACAGTTCAATAGGATGCAAGATGCCCTTTTTCTAGAAAAGCACTAATGAGCTTGTGTTCATCTGAATCCTCACTGTGAACTAAAACAAAGTAGTTTGACTTTAAAAGCACCTAACTTTTCAGATGGAGGACTTGGTGGGTAATCTTCTCACTTTCTAACTGATTTCACATAGGATAAAGTCAGCAACCACTATCATGCAGCATTTCGTATTCCAGATTTGTAAATCCCATAAGATTGGATTATATGTTAACATTCACAGTACTCAGCACTGTTAAAAATACTATTGCCTACATATAGAAAATGTAGGCACATACAATGAGTACTTCTAGCATTAGGCAGCATGCAAGCAAAATTCTTAGTCTTAAGGTGAATCCTTAAGATGTCTCAAGACCATGCCACATGGTCTGGACACAAAAAGCTTTTGCAGACACAACCGTATCAGAAGATTTTACTAAATATTATTTGTCCTAAAAACCTGGCCTCAAATACATAAAAACACTTGTAAACCTATTCCCAGTACCTAATTTCACTGGAAATTCCACACTGAATTTGAAGCAGAGAGGTCTGGTCATAAAGTAGTCAGAAATTAATCTGTATTTCAGTAATATGCAAGAGAAAACTTTGGGTATAGGAAAGGGTAGTGTTAAACCTCCAGAGTATCTTGCAATGCAAATATGGGCCACAAAATGGCATGATAGCTATATTCTTTCCTGATCCTGTAAGAGACCTTCTTTCTCCTGATTGCAGTCAAAGAATTTAGCCACATAAGTATCTTATTCTACAGCCCAGAAACAAACAAGCAGCAGTGAAAATACAGCAAAAATGCAGCAATTACAGGAGAGAGAAAAGTTCCAAGTGAGATATTTGCCTCGACAAGCTTAGGAGTGCTCATGAAAACATAGCTGTAAACTTGAGCCAATATTGCCCCTTCATTTGTAAGTGTATAGTAATCTCCTTCATACTTCAGATGAAAAACTCTGTAGCCACAAGTGAAAAGCACACCATGATAAATTTCATACATTTAGAATCAACCAGCCCACATGCTTTACAGTGGATTTCAAGACTGATAAATTATTTTTGTTTCAAGGAAAGCCTTACTAATCTGATACATGCAAACTCTGCTCAGAACAGAATTGTTTCCATGCATCTTCATCCACTTAATTACTAAGAGACTTCCATATATCTGATTCAGGCTGCTTCCAGTCTTCTCCCATTAGTTCTTTCAGGTTCAAATCTTTGAAATATTCCAGTCGATGACTGCAAAGAGAGGAGAAAAAGAAAAAAGTTGCAAGTCTTATATTAAGTGTCTTATTAAAAGGCAGTATCCTCAATAGTTTTATTAATCCTTATTTTCAAATTTTGTTGGACAGCATCCTCACCAACATTCCATGTGTTTCTATTCCAGAACTTGAGTCCATAAATAAAAAACACAACTGTGTTCCTAAAAATTTTGTATTGGAAAACACAAGGCATAATCCTCAGCAACGAATAAGCATCACATAGCATAAAGTGAAGTTAAGAAAGTGAACTCTCTCAATTTCTGTTGCCAGGAGCCCCGTTCAGAGCAAGAGCAGAGTGATACCCTGCTTTAGGACTTAACCACATGCTCCAGTAGAGTGAAAACCTACAATTCTTGACTAATTGAAAAATTGTATCACACAAGGATATCCATAAGTATATCCATTCCTTACAGAAAAGGGAAGAGGGGATAATGCAGCCATTTTTCTGAAAGACAGAAATTCTTGGCTTTCTATAAACATTACAAATCTGCTCTTGATAAGAATTTCTCCTTTAGGCTACTGGGAAGACACTGAAGCTACTGGCTAATTAAACTGCTACATTAAACAACTGGCAAACAGCAGGCAAAACATCTGATGCTATGCCAATCTTTTAGCAAGGTAAATGGAATTCTCTTATTTAGAAGTAATTCATAAGATGAAAGACATAATAAAAGCAATGAAAGTAGCAAGGAGCAACCTTTTCACATAATTGCATCTGCTGCCAATCTGTCTGAAAAAGTTAAGGGTTTTTTTTGGGGAGGGGTACTATAGAAAGAATAGAAAAAACCTATTCCATAAAAATATTACAGGCATTTATCTACTGCAGAAAAACAGAAGTATCTATTTCCTACAGAACAGTGGTAAAGAAAAGTTATTTTATTACAATAAACACTATCAGAAGTTTAGGGTTTAAAATAAGGGCAAATACCTAAATATTAAATCAAATATCTAAAATTTACCTTACCTGGCTGTCACTGTATGTTAAGCAACAAGTTAGCATTAAGAACTACAATGAACCCTTTAGAGATAGTTAATTTATACATAACACTCAGAAGTAGTATCAGTTTTTAATCAAATCATCTCAACCTCACAGTCAAAGAAAATAAAAAGGCACAGAGAACAATTTAATAATCAAGACATTCTAGGTTTTCCTATTGATGCTGGGTTCTGCTTGCATTATACTTTTCAGCTTAGTCTGCCTTTTCAAATTTTTCCATAACATGGAACCAGGAGTAGATGTGATGTTGTTTAGAACAGTAGGGGACACAAAAAAAGACATTTACTGGAAACACATACAGTGAAACTAACACTAAATGGCACTTCAGGAGGTGTTGTAGGCAAGGAAATTTAGAACAACCTATCTATGATTCAGCTGAGGAAGGTTATAAAACAGATGCCGTTGGTGTTGAATACATAATTTTCTAGGCACCTAGGGGATAACACAGAAATCAAGCACTAATTACAGCTATTTGCCACAGTGCTTTATACAAAGTTCAGAACCAATGGATCTAGGGTTAAGAAGCATAATTAAAATACTAGCAGTACTCAATCTGAAAACCAGATTAGCTCTTTTAAATATTCTGAGAATAGTGCAACCATATTACAGAAGAGGTACTTTTATGCTTACAAATCTGGTTGCTGTCCTTCCTGTAGTTCATGTCGAGGCACAGGATAAAGTGCTTCATATTTTCTCTCTTCTCCTGAGCCATGAATTGCAAATGCATTGAACTTGTTAAGGGATGGTGGAAAATAATTCCAAGGCAGATGAGCTTTACCCTTCCATTTGCTTTTCATTCTGGTCACCTCAAACTCTAAAGGAAGTTCTTCCTGGTAAAGGAGGAGAAAAAAGAAGAGATAATACCACCTGACAGTAAGGCAAAAGGCACTTAAATCAGTTATGAATGTATTTGAGGACTTACTTTCCATATTCTTCTTTTTCCAGAAAGCAGCAGCAACAAGTGTTGTCCATGGCTATCAAAAAAATCAGAGCACAATTTTCTTATGTGATGCCAAGTTATGAGTATACTATTCTGCCACAAATACACACATTTCCTATATTGGAACCATCTCTGTACTCAGTCTTCCTCATACATATTAGAACAAAAAATGCAAATCAACATTTTTTACTTTTTGAGAGTGCTGTACTTACGGACAAAGTTCAACTTCTAAATAGCGTTCAGTTCTGTCATTCAGGAAAAATGCTTCCACAACTTAAAACAAAAAACAAAAACCGACATGATGTCAGTATTTTATGTAAACTATTTTGTAATGTCCTCAGATCTTCATATGTCATTAAAACAATCATGTTCTTATGATTTTTGGTCTGTATTGTGCCATAGCTTGAGTAGCTGCACATATTTTCCTAATAGTTTCCTATTTGAAACATTTCATAACTGTAACTTTTCTTCTTAACAGCCATCATCATAAAGAGCTTTACGATGTACTGTACTAATTTTACTTACTTTACCAGCTGTGGCTTTGGGAACGTGCATTTGATGCAGTGAAAAAACATGACAAGTCTACTAACTCACATTAGCTGTCCACAGAGTAAGAAAAGCATCAGCACACAGCTATTCATCTCGCACACTTGCTGTGAACAAAGCTGACCAGGACAGAGCAATCCTAGTCAATCTTTCTCACAGCAGGCACTCCACATACTGCACTTAAGGGCAGAAGTATGTGTTTGCTGGTAGCCCTGGAGGCCAAGGGGGAAAAAAAAGGAAAAATAAAAGGAGGAACATAAACTCATCAACTCCCAGCAGAGAACACATGATAACTAAGACTACTAAATCTGAGAAGAAGTAAGAAAGTGTGTAGCTATTAAATGCTTTTTTCCCTGCAGGTGGTTGATACTTTGGACAGGGGATTCCTGTTCCAGGTGTGCTTGAAAACCATGTGTGACTGTCAAATCACCTTTGAGGTACACAAAGTATAATAGTGTTTCTCATATTAGTTACATTATTAGAAAACTTTAGTTTGATTTATATTTAGATATGATTGGCAAATTGACTTTATTTTTACACAAGGCTATTTACTATAATAACAATAAAGATGTGCCAACACTAGTTTAGCAAAGCTTTAATCAGAATATTTTAATAATCAGCAAGTACAGAACTGCTGGAAACACTAAATTATTGCATTGTTCAAAGCAATTAGTAAAAGCTGCAGTATTGACAGGAAAGAGGAAACAAAACAGCATTATCATAAGAATATTCTCTATTCTATTTAGGTACAACTTTGAATCATATTTTATGAACTGCAATTTCTTTGTTTTATGTCTTCCTATTCCTCAACTAGACTCTGGAAAAGTGATTAACATTTTTGCTAATGCTATTTACTTCTTAAAGCAAAAGTAAAACTTACCTTTAGAATTTAACTTATGTTAAATTACAAATGCCACAAAATTATTTTGATATTCAAATACATCAAGCCCCTGTTATTCCAGAAGTTATATCAGTAATCCAGAAAGTAAGCCTGAGAGCCTATGCTATTGACAGGATCAGGAAGAGTCAACCTCAATCATTCTTGATATCAATTCAGCCCACTAGACTCCACCTCTTTTTGACCATCGAGTGACATAACACATTTGCTTCCTTTCCCAGTTGTTTCTATTGCTGCATTATTACAACCAACCACTCACCTTATGGTCAGAGTGTTAGTGTTGAAACTAATTCACTACCTAGAAAAACAGCATCACTTTTGATACAGTTTGGTGTAGTTTTCAGATTAATTAACCACAAAGCTTGTAGTTACTTAAAGAGCTATTTAAAAGTGCAGTGACTACAACTAAATTCCTTCACAGTACTCCTTGACAGACTGCCCAGCGTATAACAAAAAGGCAAATTTTCACTTTAAATATCATCTCTCAAAGACAGTGCTGTGCTGTGACCAAAGGAACCAAATCAAATTAGATACCCTACACTTAAAGTCATGAGGTCAGTTTGAAAAAATAAACACTATAAACCCTTCAGTAAAAACCAGGCATATTAACTACAGAGGACCATCAGGTATAAATCAGGTATACTTGCAGCAGAAAAGTTACACTTACCCTCATAGTCCCACAGTCTACTAAAAGGTCTCCCTGGCTCTCCCAGTGGTGCTGGAGGATCGTTAAAGAAGGGGGAATTAACTTCCATTAGCAGTCCTGTGCTGTCCAACTTCAGTACAATTGTTACTGGCTCGTGGCTCACAGGTAAACCATCCCATGTGTGTTTAATTGTAAATTCCATCTTCTTACAACACAAATGAGAAAGAAGGTTCTGTCAGGGAAGACCTCTGACTCCATTTCAGCACTAAATGCACTATTTGCTTAGCCAGGAAAAAAAGTACACTCTCATATAAAGTCAATCATCAAATCATGTTTTAACATAAAAGACAAATAGAAAGAGCCTGGCTTTATAAAGTTAAATAAATACACTGTTAGATTAATGCTTTTCATAGGGTTTTATACCTGCATGATTACAAAAAGTCTTACCAAACTTAAAGCATTTCAGCTATTTACCTAAACAAACACATTCCAAAACCATTATAAGCAGAAAGAACAGAGACCACTGCACTTCAACAGCTGCTCTCACTTAGAAATAACTACACAATCCCTATGAATAGTCCTAACCTATTCAGTTTCCAACATGAGCCCAGTTTCCAACAAGTTTATGGTCCCTGACCCCTCCCCTTCTCTTTCCCATGATACAGGCTGAAAGAAAGAAGTCGGCGTACAAGGTGGGAAAACAGTTAAAACTATCCTAACAGCATTCTTAAACCAGCAGAAACTACCCAGCATTAGGGGTAACTCAAACAGGCAAAGTCCAATCATCCACACTTTAAAAGAGGTAACTAATTAGAAAATTACTCTAATCAAATAGTGACAACTCTTCTGCAATAATTACAATTTTTATCACCAAATAAAAAAAGCGGTGATAAATAACGAGTCCCTTACACAATAGAAATGGTCAGTGAAATATATACTGTGGGCTATTTAGCCTTAAACAGCTATAGAAAATTAAAATCCATGGAAAATTTAGGCAAGTGGCGTGGTTTTACTTTTCTAAGCTGCAAACATTGAACAGCATGAGCACAAAGTACCCACCAAGAGCAAAATCCTTCCCAGGGTTATTTTTAAATTAACAAAGATCCTGTAAATGGAATGCATATGCTTTATGTGCACTTACTGTAGATGAAACAAGACAGAATTCCACAAGCAGGAACATTTAAGAGTCAAGCTGAAGAATAGATGGACGCATCTAAGAAAGCTAATATAAGGGTTATAAACCCACTTTATACTACACTGATAAATTAACATTATGCACCTCGAAATCAACTTTTCCTTCTACTATTCTATTTTCACTTTGTGGTAACATACTCAACTTTTATTAGTCGCTGGTAAAAGCAAATATCCAAAATACTTATTTGAAAATATTGCCAGACTTCAACAGCCATTTAAAATAAATGAGCCTTTCAGTAAAATTACCCTGGGGAGATGTTGGCATCTAGGGAGAATTATAAGACTCCCAATTACAATTCCTGACTGAAATAAGAAACATGAAGCTTCTTCCTGTATACAAGGTTTGGAAGGTTGTCTCAGGAAGAGTCATGACATTTCTAGTTTCAAAAAAATCAGTGAAATAACTGTGCCTTCTAACGTCCTTTAGACACTAACTGTAGCGCCAGAAATGAAGACAAGACACAAGATGCATCATGACATATCTGTTTTTTTAAAGAACAGTGAAATAACCAAACTTTTAAAATCCTTTAGATACAACTCTATCGTGCCCAAAACAAAGATGAGACACAAGACGCACTCCAAATTCCTATTTGTATCTATTTGCATGAGAGACAGATAACATTTTTTCTAAAAGCCTTAACTCTACTGTTTCTTCTTAATCGTTCCAAGAGGAGGGGGGAAATCTGAAAACGGTGTAAGAGACAGCACTTCTCACTGCAAAGATTTCACTTGAGTGGGGGGGAAACTGTTCTCGGTTTCGGTTACCCCTCAGCTACTCCAGCTACTGCCGCCGGCACTTCCGCAATCATAAAATGGTTTGGGCTGGGAAGGACCGTAAAGATCATCCAGTTCCAAACCCCCACAGAATTACAGTGGGGCCTGAGTCCTCCACACAGGCTACAACTAATTTAAAAAATAATTTTATTTTAAACTATCCCTTGTCTAATTGCTTGCAGGGGTGGAGTTGGCCTCACAGCCCCCTTTGGAAGATGTTTGTGAGGAAACTCCTAAGCACTTGCTGCCTCCACCATTTCTCATGCTGTGGGAAGATAACTTTAACCCGCGAGCACCTATCACTGACCAACAAGTTCCTCAGAGAAATACCACAGGGGATTTTCTTACATCTCCACCGCGCCGCCAAAAGACTCGGCTCCAGAGCCAGAGAACACTACCCTACAGCCGCTAGCTCCCGCCCACCTTCCGCCCCTGCCTTGCAAAGTGCTACCGCGCTTGCGCACGCAGCGTCACCCCGCCCTCCGCTGCCTCGTGACGCGAGCTGTGGCGGGGCCGTCCTGGTGGTTGCGGGGCGGGCGGGAGGACGAGTGGCTGGTTTTTTGCGAGCTTTTCTGGTCGCGGAGCTGTTCACGCAGCGGTGAAGCTTTTCGCTGGAAGTATGACCACTGAGCTTGGCAGCGGGGAACAGCCAGGTGAGGTCTCCGCGAGGCGTGGGCTGCGTGGCGGAGCTGTTCGCGGTGCAGCCACGGTGAAGGAGGGAGCGGGAAGCTTCCTACAGAGGGTAGAAACCCTCGTGCCTATGGTTGTAGAGCTGATGTCTTACGTTATCTGGGTCTTGTAGTGTTTCCATTGACAGATGCCATAGCAACAGCATCAAAACTATTTTTTGTAATTTTTTTGCTTGCCCGAAGATTTGCCAATGAAGGCAATAGCCAGAAACCCGTGCTTTTCTGTCGTGATGCTTCTTTAGTTAAGGAAGAACTGTGATTCCTATGCTTGGCTTACATATGAAAGGCCAAAAAAGCTGGCTTGCCAGTTACTTGTAAAATTTGCTTTATAGGCCGAAGCAAGCAGTTTTGAGTGTTCACTGTTACAATTCTGGTAACTTAATTGTAAGCATAATACGACTGAATTGTAACTTCACTTACCAGCAAAATGGTAGCATAAATTGCTTCTGCTGAGTTTGTTCTATCCCTGTGAGTAGAGAACGGGTTGGTCTGTTGTCCCAACAAAGTGATGTGCCTATCGTTAATTAGTGTTTTAGGGAAACTTTAAAGCAGGTAGTAGGAGAGGATCCCCAGCATGAAGTGCTATGGCTGTGCATCACTCAAATGTCAAAATGTCTGTTGATAAGGTTTGTATGATGACTATGGGTGACCAAATATTAAAGAGCTGCCAGTGTCACTTAAATTCTTACAAAACGGGGTAGAGTTTTTTCAGTTGGAAGGAGCCTGCAATGATCATCTGGTCCGTCTGTCTGATCAGTTCAGGCCGTTATTAAAGGCATTTGTTGAAATACCTCTTAAACACTGATAGGGCTGGGGCATTGATTGTCTCTCTGGGAGGTCTGCTTCATCCCGTCGGAGAAGAAATGATTTTTCATGTACAGTCTCAACCTCCCTTGGAGCAGCTTTGAACCATTCCCATGTATCCCATCATTGGATGCCGGAGAGATCTCACACCTCCCTCCCCACTTCCCTCTTCCTCAGGAAGCTGCAGAGAGAAGTGAGTTTGCCCCTCGGCCGCCTTCTCTCCAAGCCAGACAAACCCATGGTTCGTAGCTGTTCCTCACAGGGCATTCCTATGACATCTGCGTGCTGGATAAACAATTCCAGCCCTTTCAGCAGCATTGTTGCCTTCCTCTGGGTGCATCCCAGGACCTTCACATCGTTTTAAACTATGGGGCTCAGAACGGCACAGTACTGAAGGTGGGGTTGCTCCAGCACTGAATACCTTAATAATCTTTTCACCAGCTTGTTATGCTGTGTTTTTGTTATTTCAGAGAATGCTCCATGAATCCTTGGAAAGAGCTGTTATTTCTTCCTTTCAACCTTCTGTTGGTTCTTTCAAGTGTAGTACAAGTAGTTTCTGAAATGCCAGTGGCCAAGTTTAGATGAGATAGGAAGGGTAATGATGCATTAGTTGGCATGTGAAATCACATTACTCACTATGCTTAGTTTCTTTCAGAAAAAGCATAGAGAAAAATACTGACAGACCACATCTCTTCATTCCCGCTTGGGTTTCTTCTGGATACACTTGAGTGCTCAGATCCATTTCTCAGTGAAGCTCTCTTAACCTGAATTTGTTGGAAGCACATTGACAACTGCAAAGTTGAGTTCCCAACAACAAGTTAATAGTCAAACATCCAGCTAAAAGAATTGCACATATGATGTGATTTGTGGCACTTAGACCTGATGAATCATTAAAATGTACATGCGTTTTGTGGGTTTTCTAAGCAGAAACGAAATTGTTTTAAACTTCTAAAAGAAAATGGGACAAATATTAAAGAAATGTAATTCATTGCTAGTACACAAGCTTAGTAGTAATTTTCAATGCTTATTTTCATTAAAATAATTACGCTAAATAGAAGAATTTTGTGAAGCATGCTGTACCTTCAAAGCTCTACACCATTAAATGTAGTTCTGTCTGACAGTTTAAGTAGGTATTGACCCATGTTGTATAAATATTCTCAAACATTGTATTTTTCAGATCAGAGTCTAAATAGGGCACTTGGACAGTATGGAACAGATGAGATTTTGAGAGCTTCTTATGAACAGGTATGTGAACTGAGGAATGGAAGTAGTAAGAATTTTCATGATGAGTTTTTGTGACAAAGGTCTTTGCATACATAGAGCACAGCCCACGTCAGTGTGGTCAAGCCGTGTTTTGGGTTTGTCATACAACTCTAGAGTTGCTTTTTGTTATGCAACAGCATGATAAAACAGTCATGAATAGTGAATTCTGGTATTTTTGGTCTATTTTGAGAAGTTTGTCATAGGATGGAGAACATATCCTTCAAAGAATACTTAATTTCTTCTTCAGTAGACTTTTTCACTTTTATAGACTTCTCTTTTGCAAGAGTTTAGTGATGTCTTGAGTTAACCTTTTATGCTAGGTGCTATAAGCCTGTCTGAAAGTGTGCAGAAACCAGGGCATCAGCACTTTCCTGATGCTAAGATGCATTGTAATGAACTTGGCACTCTGAGAAACTTCTGAATGTTATTTTAAAGAGTAAGATTAACCCCCCTCTGCTTTTTATCAGAGCCTCTTCAGGAAAATAAGACACTTTTTAAAAATAGAGCCTGCGCTTGAGGATTATTAAATATAAACCTGAAAGTGTGTGATACTTACACTACAGGCAAACAGCAGCTTTGAGTTGCATATAAAAACATAAAGCAACATGCAGCATTGCACAGATGTTAATATGTAAAGTCTACTGTTACAGAAAAATATCCCTGGTGGTGACGGTGTATCAGGATCCCGGATGATGGATCAAAGGTAACTGATTCCAAGTGATAAGTGGCAATAACTACAAAATATTGAAACAAAATTGTCATGTGCTATTAAAAGCATATATATATCAGGTGAACCTGGTGTTAGGTACCTGTATTCACTGCTCTGAGGGCTTGTGAATGAAGTCTGTAAAAATGTTCCTGTAGCAGTTGTTTTTTAAATATGCTTCTGTTTATTCAGTAAATTAAACATATGAACTTTCTTCCACAATCTGCAAAATAAAAAAAAGAGAGATGGATGAAGGAATTCTCTACTCTAAATACTAAGATAATAGACCAAAGATCAGATACAATTGTACTTCTGTCTGTTAAGGTGAGGTAAACATTTTTTAAAATGTTTGTCAGTCTTCAGCTGACTGTTACCCTTACTAGTCATTGGCATTTCCACTTATGAAAATAACCTATCGTTAGTTTTTAAAGCTGCAGACTACCTAAATTTTCAGATAATTGCTATCAGTGACAAAAATATTGTGTAGGAAAAAGGTGGAACTAAGTAATTTTACATTGTCTTACAGGTCACTTTACTGTTTTATGTAAAAGCAGTAGCAAATTCAAGTCTTCAGTCATTTGGGATTCTGTGTACACTGTGTTGTATTAGTACTCATTTGTAATGTCCCTTATGTAATATTCCCAGTTATACAGGAAAACTGTTAATGATCTTACTTTAAAAGCAGTAATTAACATTTTTCATTTGATTCTGGTGTATGTTTAGCTTGAAAATAAAGAAGTGACTGTTTTGTATTTTCCTCTAGATTAGAATTCTTTAAAACTAGTTAATGATCATAACAATGTTTTGGCATTTACAAATCTATTCTAAGCATGTTTTTCAACTTTTCAGCTTGTCAACTCTAATAGCACAGTATGATAAACACTTGGAAGAAATGAGAGAACAGCAGCAGCTTTATCAGGTATGGGTATTCCTAACATTTCAGACTCTATGCCCTTAATATTTTGTAGTATTAATACTTAGGCCATTAGATATTCCTAATCTCTTTTTCTCAAATGCTTACTGCATAAATGATGACAGTTACACACTGTATCCCTAAAACAGCTTCAGTTAATTAAGAATTAATCTGTAAGAACTATAAGCGTTCCAAAAGATAAGTTTAATGCTCATTGTGACTTCTGAATGCTCAGGTATAACAGGACTTCATAGTTGTTAAATTTAAATGGCATCCTGAGACTTTGCTTTAAAAAAAAAAGTTACTTTCATTCACTGTATTATGCTGAATTATATTGTTCCATCTTTTACTTTTTTGCTCGTAATTAAAAGGTGAAAGAATTACCAAAGCATATGTCACTTAAATGACTGCATGTTTTTGCTTCCATTAGGCACAAATGAGCAAGATGAGACAGAATTTTGAAGAAGTGACCAAGGAAAATGAAAGGTAAATGCACTTCCCTGTTACTACTGCTGTTCTTGATTTCTAAACCCTAAGAAGTTGTATGTTTGTTTTGTTTTTTTCCTAAGAGACTTCAAGATTTCATTGTTCCAAGAAGTGCTTAGTATAGATTACAGCACCTGATTTAGAAGATTAAACTATATCTTTAGAAGTGCTAGAAATTAAGTTAATCTGAATTGTTTTGTTCATAGAAAATAGTAGATTTAAATGTGATTTAGAAGTAAATAGTATATACAGATTGAAGGTACAGTATACTTGAATTTAATAAGCCTATGAAAAACTCCACTGAACTTAGTTTTTTGAATTTCAGGCTGCACAAAGAGTTGAAAGAGGCTCTTGAGAAGCAACTGGAGGCTTTCCCTTTCACTTCTCTGGGAACTGATATTCCTGTAGATGAAGACATAGTGAGAAATCTACAAGAACAACTCCAACTGACTAATCAAGTGCGTGAGATGAAGCATGTGAACTGTTGTGCATTGGAAGATTACAGGAAGCCATTTTATTTCATGGTTTAGAATTCAGTTGTTTGGAGTTCCATGAGATTATTTTGAGACCCTCTTGACTATCCATAGATAGAGAAACAAGTACTTAGATTTTCAACTTGAAGACCTGAAGGAAAGTCTTTCCTAGTTTCATATCAGAAGTTTGTATTATTAATTTCTGCTTGTGATTTTTATCTAGTTGACTTGATCTTTGTAATGGAACTGCTGACCAGGAAATGTGATCTGATAAAAAAACAAACAAACAAACAAACAAATCTGGAGAAGTTGCACTTCATGTGTAGGTGAAATTTGAATTTGGAAGCATCAGGTTTGCTGCATGTGAATTCGCTGTTTTGTCCATGTACTTGTAATGCTTGGAGAGAAAAGTACAGAAAAGAGCATTTCTCCAAAATAGAAGAATACTCTTTTTAGAAAATGATAGATGAAGGTGAATGTGCTATAGCTGACTGTTTTATACAAACCATTGTTCTATAACAGGAAAAAGAAAAAGCAATAGAGCTCTGGCAGACTGCATTACAGGAGCATGATCGACTTCAGCAGCAGTACCAGGAACGCATGACTGAAACACTGCTTCATGTGGCTGAAAGACATAAGCAGAAAGTAACTTTTATTTTTTAATTTATTCTTTCTTAGTTTTGCACTGTCTTTCAATGCTGTAGAAATTATGTATCTGTGTAGTCATACTGAAGCATGGGAGTTCTACAGGTACTGTTAACTATTTTGTGTAATAATCATCTGAAACTGAGTGGTTAGGTGTGATCAGTGATTCATGAGCTAAATGTACTGTTATGGTTGGAAAATTTCTTTGTTTTGTATGTATGTATATGCACTGTGTCTGAGTCTTACTGTATGTGTATATGTATGCACATAAATGTATGTTTGAATTGCACACGTGGGATTCTTCAACAGAGTTCAACAACTGAAAAAGCTGTCAAAGATTTCTGAATTATAAGCTGTAAGTTTTTCATGTTTTCTTCTATGTTTGAATCCTTTATTTTGTCTCTTAAGATCTCACTAGGATAGTGGGAAAAGTAGTATTCCTTTCCTGATCTTGTTCAGTGAAGAAGCATGTGTGAACAGATAAAAAAATCAAGTTCACCGATATTCTTCTAATGCTAGTTTGTGTTTAGCAGATTGTTTCTCTTCTGGCCTTCCACGGTCAGTTAGTGGTAACATCCACGTAGAACACGCAAGATCACTGGTAGCTTTTGCAAGATTTAGAGTTGTCAGATTCTTTTCATTGGTAACTAAGTTCTTGGTGGATGTTAATGCTATGTAACAAGAATGAGGTTGAACTGCCTTTTATTCTATTTTGGGTTTTGCTTTTAATGGAGGAGCAGAAAATAGCTATCAAAAATAAATACAAATGAGTGAGACCAGTTAGAATTAGAATTGACTGAAAGCAAGGATGAGAGAGGACATTGCTTTACGGGCAGATATAGTAAATAAGGAAGCGCCTAGATTTCTTGCATATGCTTGACCTTGAGACAGACAAACACAACACTATTCACAGATATTCCAGCTCAGAGACTAGAGTCTTTTCTTTGCTCTGAAGTCACTTGGAATGCTGCAGATAATTTTTCTGTTTTATAGTAGTATTCTTAGGATGACAGAGTTCCCATTCAGGGACTCAAGATTTTAACAGAGCAATTTTTTGCATGGACACATGACATTCTATACAGCAAAAAGCAAATTAAATGTGTCCTTACAGATGTTCTTCAATTAAGGGGTATACGCCTGCTGCTGTGCTTATCAAAATACAAAAGCGCATGAGTAGAGTCTTTAAATGAAGTCCTACACACTGTGGTGCTATGATTGGCATTTTTGGTATGTGTGTGTGTGAGTTTTGGAAGGAGGCAGTTTGTAATTTAGATGTATTCTTCAGTAGTAAATCTAATTTTCCAGATTCCAAGGCCAGTAGCTAAAAGCAGTCTAATTAAAATCTAAATACTGTAGTGAATTTCCCACAACATACATAATTTTCTTTTTTAAATGTGTTCAGTTGACTGTAAAATTCTCTAATTAAACACTCCTTGTGATGGCAACTGTTGTAAGAAGTTCTGAATCTTCTTTTTAGGATCAACTGACAGGCTTTCAGCAGTTGACTCAAGAGCTGTATGTAGCCTATGAGAAAAAGGAGTTGGTAAGTAAAACCTTCTAAATATGACTTAGGTTGTTGGGGTTTTTAACTACTTGATTTTTAAAATATACAAAAAAAGCAAAAAGTTCTCCATGCATAACTGATATAATGAGAAATTGTGCCACTTAGATTTGTAGACCTTTAGGAACTTGTTAAAAACCACTTAGTAATGGCTTTTGAGCTCTGAGCTATAGGTCAGGGTTGCTGAGAGGTTAGCTCTAATATGGGAGCTCTGGCTTGAAGAAGTCAGCAATAAGCTTACGCTCAGAATTTTAGTATATGGTGAGTGTACTTTAGTCACATATTCAGAATGATCTTCACAAAGGAAAAACATATTTGAATGCTGATGACCTCTTCTCCAGGTTAGCTCTGCCACATTTTTATCAATTCTTAGTCTGGCACTGCTAGCTTCAGGGTCTGTCGACCTTTTCAGGGAGTTTAGAGCTTTAATGATTGCCTCGTGCTTCATCAATATCCTTAGATTGTGAGACTTCTTAGTCTCCAGGTTTTAGCCTGGGATCTCTGCATATGATTTTAGTATCATTAAAAAAAATCAAGGTGAAAGGTGGGATTGGTGAAGTATCTTCTCTGAAAGATGTGATTCCTGTGTGACTTTTTATTAAAATACTAGCAGAAATCCTCTTGCCCCACTCTAGGTAATGGCTTCTGTCTTCTTTTTATCCCATTTTTTCCTCACATTTGACCTCTTGCTGAAATACAGACCTGTTTCTTTGGTGTGAAATATTGTGGTAATGAAGCAAGGATTACTAAATTCTTTGTCACAGTGCCCCTTATTGATAACTTTTATATTGCTATTTTTTCCTTTTCTCCATTTTTTTCTATTCTGTTCACACAAGTCAAGTTTTCAAATGCTCACTTGCATTTTTTTGAGATGTCTAGTCATTACGCATCCTTAAATTCTTTCAGTTGTATCATTTTTGCACTGAGGTGCTGGATACAGGACAATGCTCCAGTCAAGCTCTCAAGGCGTAAAGATGTCATGGGACAAACAAGCTGCAAACTTGAAAATAAAGAAATAGTAATTAGTCAGGTTTTTTCATGTGGTAAAATGCTGCATTTTCTAGATGTGTTTGGGTTAGAGTTGTTGAGCACATACTTAAAAATCCTCTAGAATGTTGATAAATACTTATTATTTCAGGTAATAATTTCTTCAGTTTACTTCAGTTTTTTGCAGAAGCATGTCACAATGTTTAGTATCTGAGTCAGTTTTATCAGACCTTTTGTTGGTCTTAAAAAAAGCAAAATAGTGCATGTGGGCAAGAGGGAGCTTTCAATTTGGTTACACCGCGACAGCCTTGAAATTACCAGTTATTATGAGTGGTAACAGATAACATATTTCAGAAATAGGAAGTGTCTGAAAACTCAGCAATGGTCAAAATAAACAAGAAGAATGTTAGCAGGAGAGGAGGAATAGGAATATATTGTGCTTAAGCCCAGAGTGCAGTAACATCCTCCTTGCAGTTGTGTAATCTAATATTTTCATGTAAGGTATATGTAAAATCTAGAAAAGGCTACTAGGGTAACAAAAATATGAAATTATTTTCAAATGAGAAGACACTAGCAAAAGAATGACACCTTTCAGCACTGTGGTGGGCACAATAAAAATTAAGGAGGAGCAATGGTTCATTATTCTTTGTCTTTAAAACAAAAGAATTATTTCAGCAATTTGTAGTCTGTGTGGTACTGATTGTCACGAGGTGTCCCAGACACCTAAACTAGATGGGAATGCAGATGGTAGACATGAGATATTGTTATCTCAGGAAATTCATGCACTGCAAAAATACAGGAAAAGAAGTGGAGGATTCAGTAACATTTGCATTTGCCTTTCTAAAATCCTCCACCTAAACCTGGGCGCATGGAGATCAGCCAGCGTGAAATAGACCTTATTGGCCAATATTTTTATTTATGCTGTAGGATGTTTCTACAGAGTAGAACAATTGTTAATATACAACATTTTCAGTACAATAAAGAATATGGTACAGATATTTCCTTATTTTGCAGAGCAATCAACAGTTTCTGAAAACTGTAGCAGAACAGAATGTGGAACTAGAGCAGCTACGAAAACAACTGAGGTATAAACCAAGGAGTTAAAGCCATAGAAAAGATTTTCTTTTTTTCTAACCTGTTGGTGTATCGTGGGCCTTGTTTGCATGCAAGCAGTCTTTATAGTAATACTTATGATGGTTTCAGTTGATGCCTCTTAAGTTCATTAGAAACTTGTGCATCATTAGGGTAGCATGTTTCTAATTAGGGTTTTGTAGTTCAGCTGTTTTCTGAAATATTCAGTATTTGATCTTTAAAAGGAACTTTGTATGCAACTTTTGCAGGTACTCCCATTACTTAAAAACCCATGTTGGCTAAAGATATGCTGATATTGATTTTACTCCTTGAAGAAAGAAGGGCTACATTAGATATTGCCTCTCCCCTCATCAAAACCCATCCAACATACTATATGAGGAGCAACTGGTGTCTGTTGCAATGCAAAGTACTTATTAAAGATTGGACATCATACAAATTGCAGCATCTCTTTAAGGAGTCTAGTTATACTGTTTGTAGATAATAAAGTTCATTCTTAAGAGTATTAAATATTTTCTAGCTACTGCCTTGGCTATTAGTGTTCCAGTTTGCATTAGCATTTTTAATAATCTTTGGTCTTCTTTAGCGTTATCATACATTCAGTCATTATTCTTTAACTAAATGCAGACTGAATAATTAGGTTGCACCTCAGGTGAAGGGACTCTCCCAAGTCAGAGGAGTAAGAAGGCTGCTCATTTCAATAAGCTTTTTTGTTGAGGTGAAAGTTCAATTCATTAAGTAGGATTTTTTCTCTTTTTTTTTTTTTCCTTTGATGTTTCAGCTTGTCAGATCTCTTCAGATTACAAAGCACTTCAGTTAAATTCTTCAGAAGTGGTTATATTTTTTTTTAGTTCATTTTCATTCCCAAATTTCTAATTGCTTACAAAAATAATCCTAATTCTGAAAAAAAAATCATTCACTTTCTATGGCAAATTATTTTATCTCAAATATTTAATCAACATATACAATGAATTTGATATTCTTCTTTTACTGAGCCACAGAGGAAGAAGGGGGAAAGCTTTTCTGCCCTGTAGAACAGTATAACAAAATCTGACTGCTCTGCACAGCTCTTTCTGCAAGTTGTAATGGGGCTAGGTTTTTCCCTTTTAATAATTGAAATGTAATTCCTCAACTGTTCTCTTTATACAGACAAGCCAAAATAGATGGGAGGACAGCAAATGCTAAGATTGATGAAATGACCAGATTGACAGAGAAACTTCAAGGCCAGCTGGAGAGAAAGGTATTCTACAGAAAGCAGTAATTTTCTATGGCAATGGAATAGCTAGTCAATTTTCTGAGTACCGACATTAAAACCTGATTTTTAACATGTTTTATGTTAGTAAGTCTTTATTTTGTCCAGGGAGGCTTAGATGATGTCTGGATAATACGTATATTCTTTCTAGGAAGAAGACGTGGCATCTGCCCAGCAAAGAGAAACAGCATCTGACAAACGCTTGCAGCAAATGCAGTCTAGTATAAAACAATTAGAAACAAGGTAAAGGTAGCTCATGGGGTGTTAATAACAGGAGATGTGCAAGTGAGATAAAATATTACCTGTGTTTCTTGGCTTTGTGTTTCCAAACAGATCAGTTTTCTCAAAATACGGATATTTTACTCTTGGCTGCTCTCTATTTTTCTTACTCTATTCTGCAACCTTTCAGCCTCTGATTTTAATGTATTTAAAAACATAAAACAGACCACCACCTGAATTTATTGACTGCAGTGGAGAAAAAAATGAAGCGTATATTTTTCATATCAGTTATTCAGTTCTCATTCACCTTACACAGAGTTCTAAAGGAACTCCAAAGGATTCATAGAATCATAGAATAGTTTGGGCTGGAAGGGACCTTAAAGATCATTGAGTTCCAACCCCCCTGCCATAGGCAGGGACACCTCCCACTAGACCAGGCTGCCCAGTGCCCTGTCCAGCCTAGTCTTGAACACCTCCAGAGAGGGGGCATCCACAACCTTTCTGGGCAACCTGTTCCAGTATTTCACCACCCTCACTGTAAAGAGTTTCTTTCTTATGTCTAGTCTAAATCTATCCCCCTCTAATTTATATCCATTGTTTCTAGTCCTCCCATCCGATATTATGTTAAAAATTCCTTCCCCTGCCTTTCTGTAGGACCCCCTCAGGTACTGATAAGTTACTATGAGGTCCCCTCTGAGCCTTCTCTTCTCCAGGCTGAACAACCCCAACTCCTTCAGCCTGTCCTCATAGGGCAGTTGCTCCAACCCTTCGATCATCTTCGTGGCCCTTCTCTGGACCCTGTCCAATAGGTCAATGTCCTTCCTGTGTTGAGGGCTCCAGAACTGGATGCAATACTCCAGGTGTGGTCTCACCAGTGCCGAGTAGAGGGGTAAAATCACCTCTCTGGAGCTGCTGGTCACACTCCTCTTGATGCAACACAGGATTTGGTTGGCCTTCTTGGCTGCGAGTGCACACTGTTGGCTCATGTTGAGTTTGTCATCAACTGACACACCCAAGTCTTTCTCTACGGAGCTGCACTCAAGCCACTCTCCACCCAGCCTGTATGTGTGCTTGGGATTGCTTCGACCCAGGTGCAGGACCTTGTACTTGGCCTTGTTGAACTTCATGAGGTTGGTTTGGGCCCACCTCTCAAGCCTGTCAAGGTCCCTCTGGATGGCATCCCTTCCTTCAGGTGTATCAACTGCACCACACAGCTCATGCTGAAACTAGAAAATGTTCACATATAAACTGGCTTATTTTGTGGTGAATACGGGCATTTCTTTACTTGTTAAGTAAGATTTGGTTTCAGTTCACCAATCTTTATACTAAGTAATTATGTAATAAAACTTTTAAAGCACACACCTTAACACTAAAATGGTAGTTACTAAAGTAGTGTAGATACCTGCTAAGGAACAGAATGTTAATTCCAGCAGTACTGAAAGATCTGTAACTTTATCAAGGCCTTCTGTGGAATATGACAGTTAAGGATTTTGATAGTGCAGTGATTTTGATTCAAATGTCATGAACAGTTCTTGAATTAATAACATTAGCCAAATGGCCTGATAGCTAAGATGAATTTGTAAATTTCTTACTCAAACAATTGTATGACTGGTTGTCTTCCCTTCTTGGTTGCAACCTTGCGAGCATGATTAGCAGACTTTTCAGTAAGTTGAAAAACCAAATAATCAACCTTGTGATTATGTGGTCAAGTGCAGCCCTGACAAGTTGCCCAGGCTCTGTGTGATGATTTTCCCTGTCCTAAGTGTTGTAGAGGCTTTTAAGTTTATTTTAGAACATCATAAGGAATTGGCTATTTTATAATTTACTCTAAAAATTGTGCTTTGGTTCCACAACGAAGAGTGGTTGAATGTCAGTGTTTCATTAGAAAACTGTTAGAAAGAAAAACCAAGCAAACAAACCCAAGGTTGTTTGAAAAGGCAGCCCAAGTGTTACTACAGTGCTCACTATGGGTGTTGTAGAACTGTGCACTTTGTTGAACCAGCTGCACTTGTGTAACTTTCTGAGGTATTTTTGAGGATACCTCCGAGGGCTTTCTTGCCTTTGCTTGTGACTACCAATACTGGCAATCATAATTAAACATTAAGAGCTTCTGAGCTGTTGTAAAATTATCTGTGGTTTTCTTGTAATGATATAGCTGCAACTTCATTGCCCACATCCAATTATTCCATTTCCTCCACAGAGGATAACTTTATTGCTTCTGGTGCTGTTCTGCTCTGTTTTAATATAGAAAAATTTTAGTGATGTATCCCTTTACAGCAACGTTCTTCTGAGATTGGTTATCTGAGTTAACTCCTATAATTCTGTTACTTTGTAGGATTTAGTGAATATTAAACTCAAAGAAGCTGTTCAAAAGCAAGCATCAGGAATGCAGCTTTAGCAACTTATGAACAAATACTTCCTATTAGTTTAGTTTGAAATAATTAGCATCTTAATTTAGCATCTTTTTGTTAAATGAGTAAAATTATTGCTGTCTTGCAGATTACGTGTTACTGTCCAAGAAGCTGAACAGTTGAGGACAGAGAGAACAGCCCTGGAGAAACAAATCGGGGAGCTTCAGACAAGGAATGCTAAGCTAGAAAGGGAGAAGTATGATGCTGTTGCAAAAGTCCAAGATTGCATACAGCTATTAGAAGAGGCTAATCTACAAAAAAGTCAGGTAAGGCAATGGATGAAGATATTTCTTGGATACATGAATAACTTCCATCACTTCAAGTTGTCAGGTGCCTGATTATGAATCCTTAGAGGTTTAACATACATACGCAACCAAGTTTCTTTTATGTCTGTTTTATTAAAATTAGTAAGACAGCAAACTGTTATGTGGCTATATGTTACTTTGGCTTGTCACACGGGCAGTCTGCATTTCAAAGAATATGCTGAGTGCCTAGATAAAGGTGATCTAACTCATACCATACCGCATACTGAATTTTTTTAAATTACTGACAGAATTTCTTACTGAATACTTATAAACAAATTGGGCTGTCAAGAGTAAAGTTCCTGTCATGAATTTATAACTTTTTAATGGTAAAGAAAAATGATCTGTAACTAAATGGACTTACTTTTTGCATCATCACCAAGAGAGTGAGTTCTGTGTTCAGATCATAATTACTAAGAAGAAATTTGGAAAAGTGTCTGAGTAATAAGAGGGTGAAGTCTGCAGGCAAGGGAAAAAGGTGCAGAAGTGTTTAGTTTGTTATAAAAAAATGGAAGAAGAAACATGAATGTGCCACATTGGGTGCTGTATTTTGTCTTGCCAATCAAATTAGTTTAGGAGGTGGTGTGGGTTCCTCTTAAGAATACATTCAAACAATCCTCCGTGGTACTCAATACCATGAATCAAATGTTGAGAATGAGAGTTGAAAATAAAGATACCTTAAAACTTAGCACACCTTTATGTGAGGTTTTAATCAGCCTGTTTCAGGCAAAACATAGGAGAAATGGTAAAGTGTAAAAGGAGTCAACATAGAAAACTAGACATATAGAGAAGCCTTCAAACAAATAAATAGGGTTATGTGTATGACAAAAGCATAGATATGAGAATGGTCAAATTTACAAAAGGTCATTCCAGCAAAACTTCCCAAAGAAGAGGGTCTAATTCAGCAAGTCTTGATGTATCTGTGGATCAAAAATTGTCAGCCTTTTTTCCCAGTTTTTTCTGATTGAAAAGGGAACTTTAAAGCAATCCTGCTACATTCTGCCCTGTTTCCAAAAGAGATTAAAATATTGACAAATCTTAGGGGTTGGATTTTTTTAAGCTGTCATTTCTGCAAGTAAATGTGATTCTTCTTGTTATACAGAAGAGGATTATAATTTTGTTATAGCCTTTCTTCCCATGTATATGTAGGCATTTAGGAAACCTTTTGGTGGCATCTTTTAATTTTCATAATTTTCCCATAACTCGTTGCATCACATTTGTTTTATGAACAGATCTCCTACAGTCATCTTAACCTGTTGTCTCTGGTTCAGAAAGAGGTGAAAAATGAAGTTTTACATCTTCAGCTTTTGATGGGTGTTTGGACTTGCCCTTTTTCTTAGATATTTTGGTCTTTAAGAGCATTCTGCAGCTCAATAATGGGAAGACTATGAGGAATGAAAAGTTAAAATATAATTATTTTTTCAGTGTTGAAAAAACGGGAAACACTCCTTCATTTGAAAATTACTGGTAAGGGGTATAAATCGTATTTCGATTCAGCTAAATTTTAGTACATCAGAGCAATGTTAGAACTCCATTTTTCATTCAAAAGTAGTTCAGCAGATATGTGATACTACTTGCTATGAATTAGCATGAAGCTGACAGAAAGAATGGCCCAGAAAAAATTATTGTGATGTAAATTGTCTCTCTAAGACAGTAACTGAAGAGTAACAGATAAATCAGTGGCTTGTTACAAGTGATAAGTTTATATTAATGCTGCAGTAAAAATAAATGGTAATTGGCACACACTTGTTCATTTCCTGCTCTGACTAAACCATCCTGAATTTTTTAAACAAGAAAGTTTTACTAATGAACAGGATAAGAGAAACATAGTATAATTTACATACCAGTTAACTCTCTTTGTCTTAAACCATATGCACAGAGGTTTTTCCCTGCTCTATAAGGAGTGGGAGTAACAGGCTGTTACAATAATGCTGCTTCTGTTAATGTTATAAAGTACACAAAGCTAAGCTAAGAAAAGGAAATCCAAAAAATTTTTAAATAGTAGTTTGAGAAATAAAATACAAACTTAAATTGAATGGGGACAGTAAAAGACTTTGAAGTGGTGTGTTACTACCTGAAGTGAGTAACCTTCTGTAGGCTGAAATTATATTATCTGACAGGGAGATAGAGTCATTTTTATCTCTCTCCCTTTATGTATCTAGATGTTCTCTGTGTGCCATCTAGGCACTCATCAAAAATTCTGTATCCTATTTTCAGAATTCAGCATCTGCAGGTTTTTTGTATATTCTGGAGTGAGGGTTCTGTGCTACACATTTTTCTGTAATTCTCATGCTTTTTTTATGCTAAAGAGTATATGAAGTCCACCATGAAGGAGACTGGATATGCATTCCTTAGTTCCTTACAAATTTTTTTTCTTTTAGCTTTTGTTTTCATGGAGATGAGTAATTTATTGTATCAAAGAAAAAAATTCTTGACTGTATGTAGGAGCACTTGCGTGCTTGTGTATGTATATACAGTTATTTTGTTTTCTAGCAAAACTTTAGGTGCCATTGTTGGCATTTTTTATCACATATCCTGGCCCCATTGGAGAGCAGCTTTGCCTTTTTGGCCGAGTTCCCATGCTTTCTTCTGTACAATTCCATGCCAAGGCAAAATCTGAAAGTCCCAACAGAAAAAGGCATCTACAGACACTTTTTGTATAGTTCTGACTTTAAAAAAATCTATATTCAGTGCAAAATGTTTTTCTGTTCTCATTATCTTGTTGAGTTTCAGCTTCAGATAATCCAAAGTCAAAAGAGGAAAAGGTTTTTTGAACTGTGACGATGTGTTTTCTCCTCTCAGTGCTATTTTCTATGCCACCACCAAAATATCATCAGTAGTATTTCAAGTTCTTATTTCATTCTAGGTGCTTGTTGGGGAGAAACAAAAGGAAGAGGAAATCAAAAACATGAAAGACGCAATGTCTCAACTTGCAGAAGAGACCGGTGCAAATATTAGAAAGGCAGTAAGTTATGTTTAGAAAGAATGGAAAGATTTTTCGTGTATGGTCATTATGAGGAGTTTTATTACAAGTGTTTTGATAATGTAGGTAGCAAGGTAGCATGCTGACAGTACTGTGCTCTTGAACTTTGTTATCTAGATGTAAATTCTTCCAAACTAAATGATACTCCTAAAATTCTCAAGAATGGAAGTCTTGATGTCTATGCAGACACTGGCATAGAGGAGGCTGCACTGTGAAAATGTAAATGATTCTGTTCAGTAACACATCAACAGGCTGAGTTTTGTATTGATACCAAGGTATTTATTTTGAAAGTAGCTAATGGCAGCTTACCAGATGATAGGACATGTTGACAGTTTTACTATTGGGTTTTTGATATCTCTGTATTTAAATAAATTCACCTGTTTGGCCAAGTAAGGCTGTTCTGGTTAGTACAATCAAAAGGCTAAACACCACAGCCGACGTAGAAATTAGAATTCAGTAGAGAAATTACTTTTAAAAAAAGTTTTAGAATGCTTGACATTGTTATTGTTGTTATGAGCAGCTGAAACTTGAAGTTTTTATGATAACAGATTACCCTCAAAGTTCATGTTCTCCATGTTGTATCCATCTGTGGTCAAAATACAGACTCATTTACCTGGGAGTTTTCAGTAATTAGCTGCATGTCAAAGAGACTTAGTTTAAGTCACACTTCAGAATATTTCATATCATACAGTGTTTAATGTCATGTGATTTGAAGAAGGGGCAAGAGCTAAAGAGTAACTAGTATATGCACTGCAGTTGTCACAATGATTTACTAATGAGAATTTAGGCATTTAGAAATATTGTATTATTTATATTGAAATTAAGTTGTCATGGATGGAAAAATAGTTATAAGATCAGCAGTTTAGTTTTGCTTTGGTTTTGGTCACAGGTAGATTCTGCAAAGAAGCAATATAATGTTCAGATTACTCGACTAACAGAAGAACTTTCAGCTCTTCAGATGGTATGGCATTGACTGATGAAAGTATTTTTAATAGCAAAACATCTGAGACTTCTAGTTTTTGTTGATCAAGTAAAATACTAAATTCAGATAAAAGTAAGTCAACTAAATTGTCTAGGACTGAATTTTATTAATGCATAGCATTTTATGTCCTGCATGTCTCCAGACAGTAATGCAACTTAGTGTTTTTCATGTAACTTGACAAAAGCATAGGGTATCTTAACAGTCAGGGCTGAGGCTGGTATTTAGGTGTAAAGGATATTCACTTTGAAAATGCATTAATGTACGAGTTTGCCCTGTGTATATACAATTATATCTTATATAACAGCTTATATTTGCTTAGAACTTGCTCCACTGCTTGAAATTATACAGTTCTGCAAATCCACCAATTTCTTTGTGTTTGTTCTTCAGTGATGTATAGTCTTGTAATGGATCACAAGCTTCTTGAGAGACAGAATAATTGTTGTAGAAAATATTTCCCATTCATTTCTTAAGCGTCCCTATTTCTTTCAGGGATAAATGAGAGATGGAAAGCTGAGTACCTGCTTATCTATAGTCAGATAGATAGAAATGAAGCAAATGCTGATAAAGTGTGCTAAGAGACAGCCCATACATCATATTTATTGCATTCTTGAACAAACCAGGAATGCATTCCTACCAGCAGCAAGAATTCCGTTTACAATGGGTGGGTTTCAGCTTTGGAATGGGAATTCTTATTTAGTGTAATTTTTTTATTAGATTTATTTATTAATTACTTTTTAAAATAGGAATGTGGAGAAAAACAGCATCAAATTGAACGAGCCATTAGAGAAAAGAGGGCAGTGGAAGAAGAGCTTGAAAAAGTAAGGCAATTAGATGTTTTTTGTTTCTTTTCTTACATGACATTGAAGAACTCTTTTCAAAAGTAAAAGTTCTATTGATTCTTTTTCCCGTTTGTCATGTGGTTCTTGTTTCCTTAATTTATTATTTTATTACTTGAGTGGATTTTCTTAAGTGTAAATTTGCATGTATTGTTCTAAAGTGTGGGGTTTTTTTTAAACTGGAAGGCTTTTTAAAGCTGTAATAGTAAACTGAAAATGAGAGTTCTTTGAAAAGTCAAGTAAAAGGAGGGATGTTCGAAATAATCCAAAAGAACATTGATACATATTCCTGTTATGCTTAAGCTTAATAGGTAGAAAACTAAATGAATGCCAGATCTTTGTAAGTTTTCTTTCCAAGTAGCAGCAACTATGATAGAAATTTAGGTTTGTTTTAAATCACTGAAAAATAGTATGCAATGAGGAATAGCCTCCTTGTCAGCACTAGCTGCCAATCACCAGTGCAAGGTAAAGATCATTTGAGGTGTAAGCTTGTTCTTCAGATTTACAAGGAAGACAGAGGACATGAATACAACAATAGAAAACTAGAGCAACTGCATCAGAAATACTTACTTGCAGAAACTATGAAAGGTGACCTTCAGCTGAGTCTCCAGGCAACACAAAATAAACTGAAACAACTGGAAATTAAGTAAGTTATAATGGAAAACAGTGGAATTTTTTTTGTCTAATTAAATTGTTGTTGGTGTGTTAGGTTTCTATTACATCTTTTTAGCCAATAGAAGGAAAGGCATCAAGATACTGCACTTCTAAAGCAAGGTCAATTGTGAATCACTGTAACAGAATTAAAGGGATAACATCTTGCCAAAATGAGGACTACACACATTTTTTGACAAAAAAAAAAAAGAAAATTAGTATGTTATTTGGAATCTGACTGTATTTTTACATAAGGAAAGTTACTCTATGAAATATTACTTATAAATTTATCTACAGTATTGCATTCCTTAGTACATGCAGAAGACTGCACTTTTCACCACTATATTACTGGCACTGAAATAATGTTTATTAGCTGTGAACACAAACCTGAAATTCAGTATGTTATGTAAACAATCTGGTACACGTTTTTAGACCAGGTTGTTGTTTTCAACATGAAAAATGTAGATTTTCCCAAAACATCAGTCATTTCTACACTCTGATGATCATAAATCCTGTCACTTTGCCAGAGGCAGGAAGCAGGTAGTGTTTCACTCAGTTGTGAATCTGGAAATATTAGGAAAATTAAAATCTTCAGTATCATGTTGTAATTTTACTGAGATTGCCATAATATTAGATTGGTTTTATGAATTCTGCCATCTTGATAAAATTCTTTGCTGATTTGTAGATAATTCTAGCTGCCAAGCCTGTTAGATATGCCAAGCTGATACAAACTTTAAGGGACAAACAGGGGCACAACTCTACTGGGTCAGACCAAAGATCTAGCCTAATATATGTGGTTTTTTTACTAGTACAGTAGCTATTCAGCTATTGAGTTCCCACAAGACTTTTTTTCTCTTTCAGCTCTGAAGAAGAGAAATTTCATTGTCAGAAAGCAATCTCAAAATTGCAAAGCATTCTCGATTCAGAAAGAGAAAAGAGTGATGTTGTCAATGAACAGAGGTTGAAACTTCAGAAAGAGAATGAACATCTGCAGAAAGAAATAGACAGCATGAGAAAACTGGCCATAGAAGCTCAAAGAAAAGCTAAAATAAAGGTATGGTATGTATGTTTAGGTTTTGGTTTTTTTGAAAGTAAGACTGATATTTGCTTAGTAAGGCAGCAGTTCTAAGAGAAAATTTAAATTAACAGTGAAAATTTCAGTGACACTTCCTGCTTAAACATAACTTTGTTGTAGCTAATGAAATTAATACTAATATCTATTAAATTCTGCTTGATAAGAAGATCACAAATATTCTTTGCTTTTAATAAGATGAATAGATTAAATAGCAACCTATTTTATTCTTGAAGTGACTTCACTTACTCCCTTCTGGGTCTTCATTTATTTGCTGTTGATAATTTCCTGGGAATCTCTGTATGATGTTCAGTCCAGGCTGTTCCTCTAGCTGTATATTTTCCGAGCAGGGTGCAACTAATACAGAAGTGAATACTGCTGTTGTCAAACCTTGGTTCTGAACAGAGATAATTTTTGTATTTGAGTAGTTGCAAGGAAGACAATCTGAAAAGATGGAGGTTCTGTTTCAATGTGTTCCATTAAATGCACCTGAATAGATTAGAGGTGGGATAATAAATTGACAGTAACCTCAGCAGATTCTTGGTACCTTTGCTTTCTGCGGGAAATAACAGCTTCAATCAATAATGTGCTTCCTAAACATGTAAAGCTGATATTTCACCTCTGCTCCTAACTCCAGGAGTGTAAAGATACTGGAAGGGGATCTAGGAAGCTGCTGCAAAGAAGATAACTTGAGTGAAGAATTTTACAAGTTAGGAATTGGGCCATCTCAAATCTGGTTTACAGTTTGCACCACAACATAAAGGAAGCAGTTTAATTACATGGGAAGTCTTTTTCCAAGTCATGTTTGGACAAATATAGTTTCAAAACAAAGGATAAGATTCTTGTAACAAATAGGTAGTGGTTATAAAGCGCATACCAGATTTTTGTCTGTCTCTTTTTTTATCAGAGAGACTTCCATTATGTTCACAGGTAAGATTCATTGCTTGCTTTCATTTTCCTTTGATGTACAAAGGATTTTAGGTGCACTTCAGAAAAGCCTACCATTTTACTTAGATGGATAAGAAAAATTGTGTTTCTGTGGAGAAAGCCCAAGAGAGAAGGATAAAGATGATTTTAAAAATAAGCATACATGGGTCATTATCCTTACCGTCAATTGTAATGGTTGTTTCAATTTGCTTTAGGAAGAAGTATCTGTTTCAGCATATAAAAACAAGTGTAATTATTGTATGTTAAATGTTTTCAATGAATGTTTAAAAATTTTTTAAAGAGTAAAATGTCAGAGACTTGACTATGCCTAATTTGTATTTTTTCTAGATAAGCACAATGGAGCATGAGCATGCTGTGAAGCAACATAGCTATGAAGCTCGCCTGAAGGAAATGGAAGACACCAGTCAAAAGTCTACTGCTGAGCTTAGGCGTTTGTTAGTAGCTCAGCAAAAAGCAACACATCGTTGGAAAGAAGAAACAAAAAGTCTTACTAAAACTACAGAAGCTAGGATCAATAAGCTAAAGTAAGTGTGATTTTGTTCCTCTTCTGGAAGGGGTTACTGTTTTAGTTACTGTTTGGTGTATGGCAACAGGCCTGCAGTTAATCCAAGAAAAAAAACTCTCCTGAGTAAAGCATTTCGGGTTTTTTTATCTGTCCAGATATAGACTGGAATTATTTTGTCTTAAAGTGCTGTGCTTTTTGCAAAAAGATTTCTAAACAGTTCTTTTAAAAGCCTGCTGCAGAAGTTATCCCAGTATTGAGCACATCTGACACGGAGTGCTGTGGTTATTCACTGACACTTCTAGTGAAATACTGCACTGTAGGTAATTAGCTGGGTCTTAATAATGCTTTTTTGACATCTTTCATTAATGTGGTAACAAGAAGAAAACATTGTGTAGTGTTTCTTGCTTAGGTAAATAAAGTCTTTAAACTTTTTGTTTATTTTCTGTAAATGAAACTGCAAATTCTTTCACAGTTGAGAATCTAGTAACTTCCAGTTAAAAGGGAAAAATAACAGACTTCCAAAATATTTAAGATCGTCTGTGGAACAGCTGCTTTCCTCCTTAAACTTTAATGAAGCTTTAAAATGTTCTTATAGGTGACCAAAAGATTTAGACCTTATTTATCTGCAGCAAAGTGCTGACTTAGAAAATTTACCAGACATGAGAGGAAGTCTGCTTTGTGAATCTGCATGAAAAACAGGTAGTAAATCTTGAAAATGTCCCTGCTTATGAGAGACAGCCTATGTGGCATCATCTGGAAAACTCCTGCAATAATTTAACATCCTGTATCAGAGAATACTGACTGATGAGCAGAACAGGTGGGAAAAAACCTTCATCTCATTGAAAATTTTAACTCTGCACTAAGTCCTCAGAATTCTCTGCACCTTCAGTAGATATTTTGGTGTAAGTCTAAAAGCAAAGTCAGTTACTTTTGAAGGTGGGTTCATGCACGATGCTTTTACATACTATATAAATGAGAAGTACAAGTTTTTATCAGGCATTTGTTCCCTGACAAGGTAACTGGCAGTAGAAACAAGGTCATAACTTAAAGTGACATAAGGAATTCCAGAATTAAATCTGTGCATTGATGCTCTGGTAGTACAGTGACAAGTTGTTATAACTGGATCTATAAATATTATCTAGAAAATTGAATGCCAGCTTATTTTTCATGTTATGTGCATTACCAGATACTAGCTTTATAGTTCAAAGTGCAGTTGGAATGAAATTAGCTCCTGAGTTACACAGCAGTAATTAATGCGAAGCCCTTATTTACATTATAAATGGATAATCATCCTGCTTATTCTAATCTTATCACAGTAACATTTTGAGTATTTTGGATCCATGTACAGAATGGCACATCACAGCTTAATTTGTTGTGAACTAGAAGTTGCTGATTATGTAAAAAGTCAAATAATTTTGCAGCAGATGCATTTAGGACAGAAATATCAGCAAGACCAGTAAATAATAGACTGATGCTGCATAAGCAGGATCTATTTAATTAAAGGCTCAGTTTGAAATAACTCTTGAGGTTAATGCAGGAAATGGTATAAAGCTTTATAGCTGAGTCCAAGTAAGAGGCTTCCCAGCTCCCTGTGTACTCAGTTTCCCTATGTATGTGCATTTTTAAGTTTATGTGGCTTTTTGAGAGGGTTAGTTAAGCAATCAGCTTGTAAGGAAAACTTAATGTCTTCCTTAGAAACTCCGTCTTCTCATGCCCAGGCAGCAAGGCCATGAAACTATCAAGATACCCGTTTTGGATTTAAATAGAGAACTCTCCAAGTTCAGCAGCATATAAATGGTTATTTAGTATGTTCTGAGGTCAGTTTGAGACATTCATTTGCACTTCATAAAGTCACAGTGTGATGTACCCGATTCATGTAAATACATGAGCAAATGCAGAGATTGTGTTGGTGACATGTAGCAGAATTTTGGGGTTTAATAAAAATTACTACTTTTCCAGCATAGCAATGTGCTTTATAAGTGAATGTTTTTCAGGAAGTCATATACTTCCTAGAAGAGTCATAGCAGTGTGAACTAGGGAGTTACTTTACATTAAAGTATTTTATTTACATTTTATATTTCCTTTCTCCAGAAGTCTGCTGTTGATGCAGCACTTGTAAGCATTGAGTCAGTTTCTCTTTTGTTAGTGTAGGTGTTTCCCTCTCCTGTTCCTTAAATTCATGATCTGTTGCTGTTTTCCAGTGCTTTCCTCATTACTTTAATTTTCCATGTGAAGGTGTCTGAAATGTTTTGGTTTCTTTACTAACTGCCCAACAGCAGCTGCTAAATTTTCTATATTCTGTGCTGGTTCCTTGTCATCGTTTAAGTCTGTAGTGTTTTGTTTGTGAGGTGTAGTACACAGAAATTAAAGGAAGCATTAAATAAATACTTTCAAGAAAAGAAGAAAGGAATTTAAATAAATAAAGAGAAGGAAAATAATTTTTTCAGCCTGGAACAGTAGAGTTGATTGATTTTTTTGAGGCTGTTATTTTCTGTTTTTAAATATAAGAATCTAGTTAAACTGTTGATAAATCAATTTATACTTTCAGGCTTCAGTAAAACATATTCTTTGCTGTCTTGGACACTTGGGTCTCATAAAGCTGAACTTGGAATTAAAAAACAGTCTTGTAACGGTAGAGAATGCATTTAATACTTATAGACTAAATTCCACCTTTTTCTTCATAAAAATAGTTTCCTGCTGAATGCTTTTAGAAGGATTTACTACTAGTAGACCTCACCTTCACCTTGCGTGAGGTCAGGGAACCATTTTTGCTTCAGTATGCTTGTACTTGAAGGCAAGTAAGACGGTTGGTTCCTCTTACAACAGAAATCATTGCTCAAATCAAAACACTGCTCTTGGCAGCTTGACTAACAACTCATGGCTGGTGTTTATTCTGTTTATTTCTGCAAAACTACTTGTCTGGCAGACTATGAAATGAGGCTGTTCTGACTCTTGATTGCATCTGTTTAACATGTGCTTAGAGTTCTAATGACATTTACTGAAGTGAACTTAGACAGCAAATATTTACAATTTTTAAGTAGCTGTGCAAATAATGGATTACTGCTAAAGATTGCAGAAGACGTGGGATAATGCTCATACTTACTTAAAGATGAACTGTCCCAAGGCTTTGCTATTGAATTTCAGTTGTTCCGTTCTCCAAGAATGTGTGTGCATGTAAAAAATCAGCTTAATTCATATCTGTTTATAAACATACAGAAAAGCCATCACCCCCAGATTAGGTCTAGAGGAATTTACCTTGACCTGTGCTGAGTTTGGCTGGAATGGAATTTGTTTTCTTTATAACAGTCTGTGTTGTGCTGTGTTTCAGATTTATGTCTGAAATAGTGTTGATAACACCACTGAACAGTGCTAATGCAGCATCAGGGCTTCTCTGTTTCTACCTCTGCCACCCCAGTGAACAGGCTGGCAGTGGACAAGATGCTGGGAAGAGGCAGAGCCAGGAAGGCTGACCTAAGCAGACCCAGAGGGATCTTCCATACCATAGAATGTTGTGTTTGCCAATAAAACTGGGTGGAAGTTCTTCTAAATTTGCTGTTTGGATAGTGGTTGGTCTGCTAGTTATGAATTATTCCTTTTGCATCTTGGCTATAGAGCTTCCAACTGTAATGTTGTAGTTTCTAAGATCACTGTCATTTTGAATGTCTCAATACAACAAAAGACTTTGGTGACAGCAGTGCTAAGGTAATAGTATCCAGCTTCTTCTACGTTTCTTGTCTTCAGTTGAAGGAATTTTCTATTGAAAGAAATTAGCAAAAATCCACTCATCTTTCTAATTGCTCTTGCTTTCATTGGAGTACTTCAATCTAGAAAAATCCTTCCTATGGCCATATTTTGTGGGAAAGACTGTTCTTATTACCCTACAATATTGTGTATAAAGCTCTATAGTCCTTCTCACTTAAGCTTAGAGAAATAAATGACAGCAGAGACAGAAAGTGATATGAGAAATAGCAAAGGAACATTTAGGAAATGTGTCAATTGGAAAGAAAATAACTTCAGTAATAACAGAATACAGAATAGATAGAGGTGAGAGATTGTTCTGAGAAAAGAGTTTAGGAACAGGGAGAAGAGATCTGTCGGTACTTACTGAATGAAAATAAAGTAAAATGTGTGAGTTTAAAACATAACAGCAGATTATTCATTTATTCTTAACTGATCTGTATGTTTGTTAACTACATTAAACAAATGAATAATAAAGTCATGACAGAAGTAGTAATAGATAGTTAATGCCTTATATTTTAAGAACTCTTATGAATTGTTTCATTTTTATTGACAATCATAAATCAACTGAATATTACTTACCGAAAGGGAGTCATTGCCATATTGTTTTCAAATGTAAATACTTGGCTTAGTTTAAGTCATCTGATTGCAGATATTTTGGGTGTCTTATGTTCCAGTTTCTGCTTATGAAACATTTCTGTGGCATAATTAATACTCCTTGACTCAACAGCAGCCATGTGTGGGTTTTGGAGTTCTCAGTTTTCTTTTCTACACTTAAGAAGAACCTGTTTCTGAAAACAACCTCTTTTGGTGCTCGTATATCAAGTGTTGGCCAAGACTGTCATCGTCTCCCTACACCCTTTGCAGTACATTGAGATAATAGTGCAGCATCTTGAGATGAAGAAGTCTCCTCCATTTCTAAAGCATTATTCTTCACTATGCTTCTGTAATGTTTGGCAGCCATAGCTGCTTATTTTAAGATGTTTTTTAAAGAAAATATTAACAGGATGAGGGACAGCTGCAGGTACTGGCAGTATACAAAATTCATAATTACTAAAAGTAACTGAAGCATACTGTAATTCAACTGAAAAAAAACAGCTGGCACATGCTGTATTTGTCATGTGAGAACTTTGCAGAACATTATTGCTACAGCTGGCGAATTTATCACCCGTCTGCCAAAATGCTAAAAGCTCACCTTTTGTTTCCCACTCACTTAATAGTGACAATATGGAGCAGCAACTGATATGATTGCTCAGCAGTTGGGGTTACCTGCTTGATTCCTTATGCTTACAAGGTTAAACTGTTTTCTTTAAATACAAGTTCAGTGGAATCTAGTTATAAAAATAATTGCTTGATATAAAGCTGAATATAAGCATGTGAACTCTGGCTATGACCTGTGCTGCTAAGAGTGCTCATTCCACACCTCAGTACAAGTATAGAAGACAGACTGTTTTGAGTAAATAAGAGTTTTAATTTATAACATTAATTTATTTGGCTAGTCTTCTAAGATGATGTAACAATAAAGATGCCTTGTTGGAATTTAAACACTTTCTTATTTTGAAAGTCTTTTTTAATAGCGTAGTTAAGATTCAACATCAGCAGCCAGTACAGTGTAAGGAGTAATATCTGAATAGTTTTGTGAGGAATTAGTTTTCAAAAAGGTATGTATGGAAAGATACTACAGGAATTGTACTTAATATACAATTTTAAATTAATATTTATATATCAACTTTTAAAAACTGAACAATTAAAAAACAGCTGTTCACTAGGGCTTCTGTATTGAATGTTCTTCATCTTAATGCTTGTTGTTGGTTAGGGAGGACAGATTGCAATAAATTTTATCAGTATTAACATACTATCTTCATCCTGAAATGTTAATGTCTTATTTTATATAAAATTGTTTACTCGTGGTAACAAAGGTATAAGCTATGTATAACTGTTTAGCATAGTTTAAATACCTGCGAGTGTACTGTGATTTTTCTAGCAGCTCTAGTCAAAAGATACTGAAATGGTTTTATGATTTCTACCTGGGACTGGTTAAATGGGTTGGTTGAGAACAAGGGAGTGGAAACACCAGCCTTCTGTTAATAGATCACAGAATCACAGAATGTCAGGGATTGGAAGGGACCTCAATAGATCATCTAGTCCAGTCCCCCTGCCAGAGCAGGAATATATTGCAACTTTCTATTTAAAGTGGCATTTAGCAGTTTTCAGTAAAATTTCATGAAATAAGTTTATTGTTGAGAACTAAATGCCATCATTAAAGTAGTAGAGATTCTTTACGGCGAAGATCCTAAGTTAAAGTACCTCTTGCCTTACCTCTGTTACTCTTAGAAGGAATAAAGACTGGGTTCCCTTACAGGGGTTTCAGTAACAGGCAGAGCAGCAGATATTTAAGTATGACCATTGTCAATATCCTACATATGCATGAAGGCGACCCAGACAAGGAAGGTAAAGTGAGAATAGATTTGAAAGTGCTTTTACAAAAATACGCTTGAACCTCAACACAGAAGGTGAAACCAGTGCTGAGAATCTCTCACACCATTTTCTGTGATGGTTGTTACCAGTGGACTAGAGACTGGTCAAAGGTTAGAGCAGTGCAGCACCTTTCTCTGGCTAAAACTACCATAGTATAAAGTTTTTTCCATCTTTGATCATCCCTCTACTTCAGTAGCCTGTGATGACAGAAGACAAAAAGTGTTTCCTTGGAGCACAAACTCAGAAGTGCCTACCATAACCAGTTATTACTTCATTACTGTACAAATTCAGGATTGCTGAATTCAGAGTAAAAGCAAAAAGACCACATTGAAAAATGTGGCATTTTCCTTTTTCTTCTGCAGTCTTACATTGTTGTCTGTCTCACAGTTACAGAGTGATTTGGTTTTAGGTGCTTCAGAGCAACTTTGGAAATGTCCATGCTGAAGTCTGCTTATGGGATAATTAGAATGTTGATCCAAATATGGAATGCGCTGTGCAAATAAAGCTTATATTTATAGCATATTTGATAATATGCCTGCAAAATAAGATTCAATGAACAGCAAAAACGCTCTTGAAATCAATGTTTTAAGAGCAACACTGTAATATCAGATATACCATAGGCCCCTACAATGCAGGGAAGTACATATGGAATTGCTCTCTAATAACTGATGCACTCTGATAACTGAGTAACTGTGTGCTAACCAGCATATTTTCTTATTAATAGAAGAGAGCTGAGTCAACAAAAACTTCAGAGCCAGGAGCTCATTTCTCAGCTGGAAATAGCAAATGAAAAGGTAACTGAGGTAAGACAATGACCAATACAACTGCTTTTACTTACAACCAGTTATAATCTTAACAGAAACCCCTTTAGTTATGTTGCTGATGTAGAAAATCTAAGGATTTTTGATAGGAGTAGACATAACTGGAAAGCCCCACTGCTTCTGCTGACTGACATGTTCAAGTGTCAGAAAGACACATTAACTTTACTCTCAAATTACAGGAAAAGTAGAGATCATCTTTCAGGGTTGGTAATTTAGCAATTTTAGACAGGTCAGGAAATATTTCTACAGTCACTTATACACATGCATTCCTCTAAAAGGAACAAGCTTTGTGTTATGGATAATAGAACTATGCAGAGATAGCAGCTTACTGTATGTATAGTAGAATTGACACAGTGTGCATATATGCATATAGATAAAAGCATTATACATTAAAGATTAAGGGCAGGGTTGTTTTGGAATGTATACTGTTGAATAATTAATGGCCACTTCAGAAAACAGCTATCCTGTCATCTTCATGAATCTGGGGTAATATCCAGTTCTGTCTAGGGTAAGTTCTGTGTTGTTTGTTGTCGCATTGTATTAGAGGAGAAAAATGGGGCTGATGTGAGAATGGATTTCTGAAAGTAAATGATGATTACAAAAGACTTTATACATACCTTTTAATGAAGAGAACAGAAGAGATCTGTAGCAAGATCATCATCTCATTTGTGTTAGCTGAATTCTTCCCTTTGAGTATAGTTGAGCTATTTACATTGTAAGATTTGTAAATTAAATTACATGGATTAAAATGTCAGCTTTTATGCATCTTACTTGAAGATGGTGAAATGATAAAGCTCCTCTGCATGAAAGGTACTCATAAAGCTTACTCTGATTGGAAAAGTCATACGATATCATATTTTAGCTGGAAATTCCTGAATCATGTCAGGAGTGTGTCTTCAGTCCTATTGCAAGTAGTGAACATTCCCACTTCTTAAGTTCCTTATGTTTTAGGTTTTTACAACAGAGCAAATGGATGCAGCAAAAAGAACATTGCATTTGTAATGAGATATTTCATTTACACAGGATAAAAAATTAATGATGGAATATCAAGAATACATCAATAGGCTTCAAAGGCGACTGAGCCAAGCAGAACAGAGGGCAGTTACGGCATCTCAAAAGGTATCAACACTCGTGAAAAATATGTTATCTAAATACACTTTAAAAATCCCATTCCTGAGACAGAGGTGATCATTTATGTGCATTATTATTGATACAGTTTTAACAAGCTTTTATGGATACATCAGTCACAAGACTGATGTATATTCAATTAAATGCCGCCTTCTAACGGAATCTCAAGTGACAGTATGGGTTTGCTTATGCAAACAAATTAGATGCAAATTAAACTTCTGTGGCTCAAAACATGTGAGTGCAGGTGTATTGACATTCCACCTTCAGAACTGGCTGGAAGTTAACAAAGAGGGAAAAAACCAAACTCCTTAAATATCTGCAGCTCCTGTTTACATAACTTGGTGTAACCTAGTGCAGTCACAGAAGGTGGCTTCACATGTCAAAGAGCAAATGTGCTGATTCCTGCGCCTGTCTCCAGGGGAGTCTGACTTGAAGCAAAGCGGCTCTCAGGCTGATGGCTAGTGACTTGCCTTTAAAAGCTTTCTGGGTGGCACATCTGTTCTGGGGAAATTCTGTGTGTGGGGTTTTTTCAGCCAGTTGAGTTCCCTGGTTTTATTCATTGTGTCCTGGACAAATCAAGGGGATGATAGTGTAAAGTGGTGGCAAAAGAGAACTGTTTGTGTTGACCTGTTAAGTTGCAATTTGATGAACACTAGAGAGTATCTTCTGCCATGTCATGCAAACTGCCAGTTAACTTGTCTGTCCTTTTGTCCTGTTGCCTGCACTCCCTGATAGAGTCACCCTTCATCTTTCCTGTAGCCTTCTTAAGGTACTGGAAAGCTGCTGTGAGGTCTTAGGCTGAACAACCCCAAGGCTCTCAGCCTGACTTCACAGCAGAGGTGCTCCAGCCCTCTGATCACCTTTGTGGCCTCCCCTTTCCCCGCTCTACTAGAACCACAGCCCTCCTTATGTTGGGGCTTCAGAGATGGGAGGGAGGACTCCAGGTGGGATCTCACCAGAGCAGAGGGATAAAATCACCTTCCTTGACCACCTGTGTGAAAAATGCTGAAAATTGTGCAGACAGAATAAGAAATACTTGGTTTTTTTACAGGCCATGGGAGGAGGTGAAGGAAGGGATGGTGTATGTGTCTCCTTACCATGATGGACATGCCTAACAGGTGTTTTAGTGACTCTGCATACTTCAGACAGGGTGTGTCTGCTAGAGCTGTTTATATGCACAAGACTTCCTTGTGCACTGTTGTGGTCACTTAATGAACTGGAGTGTTGCCGTCTCTTTTTTCCAGTTCTCTTACAACTTACTTCCAACTTTGAGTAGTGCTGGTCAGTATTTACAGACATTGGGGGTATTGGGAAGAAATGCTTTCCTATCTTCAGAGAGAAACTTTGTGTTGTGTAAACCCCATGCTACCTCTAATTCTCTATTTGCTCAGCTTGGCAGTACATGGAGGTTTTTGCCATCCAGCATTCTTTTTTCCGTACTATTCAAGCTATACATCTTGAAGAAAATCCATGGGGGATTACACACTTGGTTCATTTATTTGCCAAACTTTTTGCTGAAGCTGGTCTCATATTAAGCAAAGGTGATCTTTCTGACTAGTTTTTTACAGTGGTATAGGAAACCCATTTGCAAATTACAGCTTTTTAATATGTGTGAGCCTATGCGAGTTGCAGAGGGAATAGGAAATTTCTTCTTGATTTTAAATTGTCCAGTTAGGAAAAAAAGGGCTTTTTTTTTTCCCCCAACAGCAGTGAACAAATGGGCATAGCTGCCAAGCTGTCATAACAGTGTTTCCTGGCTTTAAGTTCTGTTATGGCAGGGTCTGTCCAGCTGGTGAAGATATGCTCTGAAAGAGTGATGTATGTATGTTTGTTTGTTTTTTTACCTCCTGTTTGTTATATGGCTCTTCAGCTCTAGTACTTCCGAGGTGCTATCTTCCCTTAAAAAACATAGTTATGTCAACTTTCAAGAGATTAAATTCCTGGCCTCCATGCCCAAAGAGGAAGTCATGCTGTTCCTGAGATATCCATTGATACCTATTCCTCAGTCTTCCTCTGAAAGGTAAAACAGACCTGATAAGATAGCTGTTTAACTGTTGTACAGATCTTTTTGCCAGCCTTGAGAACTGTCTTGCCCTCTTCAGGCTTGGCAGAGGCTACTGCTGCCACCTGTCAGGCTTCTTGTAGTGACCCAAAAACTTGAGCCAAGGCCCTTCTTCTCCACCTGCTCATAAAGGGGATGTACCAGTGCTGTTCCCTCTAAAGGTGGAATAAGGCAACCTCCATTTGCACTGCAAGAATGTCTGCTCTTCTGAATCTGAAGAATCGAGGTGTTTACTCTCTTCTAGCTCTCAAAAGGCTGAATGTTTGTGTGTGCTTCCTCTGATTGGGAATGGTAACTCTTGAACCTTTATCCGAGCCTTGTTCCTGAATCAAGACTTTGTCTTGACTAAACTGTATTTTCATTACATTCTCCAGCTTACTTGTGAAAGCTGGATTATTAGGGAGTCCAGAAATTATGGTTTTATCATAGTCAGTTCAGTGATTATAAATATTAGCTTACTATTAAATAATAACTCAGTAAGAAAAGTAATGAATACAGGCTAAGGTTTACACAGATTTAAAATACATTTTCTATGTAGTTATCTTTAAAGTGTACTCTTGCTGTCTGACTTTTCATCATTTTGAATTTTTTGCAATGTTAAGACAAAAGCAATAGTCACCTGTGGATTAATTCTGTTAATTGTTTACCCCAAATTTCCCCTTACCTGTGCCTGCTCTCTCTCCTTCATTACACCTTCAATAGTGAAGTTCTGCAGATACTTTGATTTTTTTAAAAATTATGTAAAAACCTATCTGCTTGTTTTTCATGACAGCTCAGTCTGATAACGCCACAGAAGAAAAAAGCTGCTTCCCTGAATGATCTGGAAAATATTTAAAGACATGCATTGTCCATTCCCACTGTGCTGGAGTCAAGAAGATTGCTAGAGAACCTTCGTATTGGAGAGATAACGTCCAATGTGTAGCAAGGCTTGTAAAACTTAGATAATATTTTCTGGTGGGCTGGATGAAGATACTGTATCTGTTATGCAGAGTAAAAACTGGAAAAAAGACTGCAAAATGTTGTCATTGAAGTTCTTTAATGCAGCAGATTAACCAATCTGATACAGAGCTTTGCTGTATTGGTCCTTTCGGGTCTAAAAAACACCAGCTCAAACTCTGTCAAGATTGTGTACAGGGAATAGATAACATTGTATTGGAATCCATGAACAGCTTTGCTCACATACAATCAGTACCTTTTATTTTTCTTTGCAGTGCAGTAACTTAGCCACATTTTGAAGATCTTTTATGAATTGTACTAAGACGCTAATTACATCATTAGTGTCAAATATTTGCTGGTTTTATAGTAGGCGTTATAGCTGCCAATTGACCTCATTGCTTACTAATTTTAAGAATTCAGTCACGTTTTTCTGTTGCCCCTGGCAAACAGTTCATAAATAAAATACTGCTATGGCTATTCATGAACCCGATTTCTAAGGACTGTAATCTTTCTTCTGTTGTACTTTTTCTTCACATTTACTATTTTGCAATTGTTCCTTGCTTTTCTGTTGATCTGCTCTCTTACTTTGTATGGCTGGGCACTTTGGTTACTTCTCAATTTGCACAAAGCTAGTGAAGACATCCACCTTTCCTGTTTTAATGCGGTGCCTGATGTCTTTCGATGCCAGCATGTGGGAATCCACTTGCATACACCACTTCCTGATAGTTGAGAAACTTCACATGTAACATTTTGACATCTTTTTCCTTTTTTTTTTTCCAGCATATGTTATGAACATTTGTTAAATGTGAACTGATTTTGAAGTGCTCCCATCTTGCACCTAAGTGATGTGATTTGTTGTCCCTCCTCTTAAACATGAAGAGTAATTCTGGTTTATCAGCTCTAATTTGGTTAATGGGTAATGCTTACCCTGTGCCTGATGAAAACGCTGGGTTTGAACTGACACATTTACATGGCTGTCGCAGCAGATCTTCACCATATTTGCATTTTAGAGGTCCAACTGGGTTGGTCGCCATGTTGAAGTTCGTTCGTGCCATCTCCTGGAAAGCTGGTTGTTCAAATGTACATTTGTACACACTTCTTTACTAGTACTTTTCCAGTTGGTTATATGCATGTATTCATTGCAATCCCTAATCTTGCTAAAAGGCTTCAAATATGGATACACAGTCCAAAATGTCTGTTGTGGTGAGATTTTCATCTGTCAGCCACCTATATCATACAGAGGGAGTTAAGCACCAAGCACCTTACTTTCATTTGCACAATGCACACCTGAGATGTTGACAGACCACCTGGAAAATTCTATGTGAGCTATTAATCCCATTCCCTCCTTCAAGAGAGACTCTAGCTGTGAAGTGAAACTTGTCTGAAAAAGGCAGATTAATTATAAGTTTTCTGATCAAAAGTACTTGTTTATTAGTTCCTTGATGCAGAGAAGGGCACCTGCTTGGTTCCTTTTTAATTACAGTTATATTGGTTTCAACTTGTGGTGTAGATTGAGGTAATGGTTATTTGCCACAATGTAAACTGCAATAATGACATAAGTGCTAGTGAAGTTAAGGGACAGCAGAGCAGTTATGGCAAATGGCATAGGAATGAAGATTTGCTTTCATCTGTCTGCCTGATCCTTTGAGCTGCTGATAATTGACTAAATAAGTTTGTCTGAAGGACAAAAGGAAATGTGGTCAAGTTAAGGTTGATAGATATGACTTTAGAGGAAAGGTACTTTCTGAGGCAATTTAAACTTGAGTCTTGCTGGTTAGGTAAGTTTTGCTATTTTCCCACATTATATGAGATCACTTTATGGAACCGAGGAGCAGGCTTTTCATCAAGCTCTCTTGGGTTTTTTTACTTTTATTTCTACTTTGTTTTTCTTGTCACACTTCTACTGAAATTTTTTCCCCCCTACCTTTGTTTCACTCCCCAGACCAGGTTCTGAGTATTTTTAAAGACTCCCTAGTGCATTATTAATGCTTCCAATTGAGTACGACTTTGTTCTTGATCATGTTTATTTAGGAAGTTTCTAGGCAATAGTTCTGTTCATGCAATGGGTGCCAGAAACTGCAGGTGAAGGTGTTACGAGAGCCCTGTATCTTCTGGCAGGGGCTAGAAATTGAAAGATCTATCACTGTGCGCTGCCCTCAGCATTGACCCCATCTGACTCAAGTAACCCTAGCACTGTAGTGCCTTTCTGAAAGGCTGCTGTCAGCAAGATCTACAAAGCAGCTGCAAGAACCTCTTTTGGGCCTTGATGAGCTTTTAACAGTAACTCTTAAGAGGGCCATCCTTTCATCTTCAGTCTTTGAAATTTTTTTTTTAAGGAGTTCCACTCACAGTTGCCTACAGTGTGAATGGATGTGACAGCACTACAAGTTACTTACCCACAGCTGGCTTTCAAGATGTAGTGCTAGAAGTATGTCTTTGCAACCTTATTCTGTTCTTGCTCTGCACCAAGTCCCTTCCATGCTTAAGCATCTTGAGTTATGAGGAAGGAAGGGAACTACTGTTGACCTTCACACCTCCTCTCTTAGAGCTCCTGCTAAGACTGCAGATGTTCTCTGTCAGCATCACTTGCCTACTGCCAGTTCTTAGTGCAAGTGTATGTTCAACTTGCTTTTCTTGAAAATAGAGGGGTTAGCATCATGTTCCTCCTCTACTGGAAGATGTATGAAGATCCTGAACTCTGGAAGGACACCATGTATCAAAATATATGAACTATTCGAGGTAAGCAATCCCTTTTTGAAGATCTCAAGAAAGAAAGGGAGCAATTGTCTGCTGAGGGAGTAGGCACAACTGTCGGTAATAAAACTATCCTATTCCTCAAAAAACAATCTTCTCTTTCAACCACAAAGCAATTTTGATACCTGTGATATTCTGAATTAAATACTTATTTGTAACCATGGCAATTGTTCAGATCAATGCAGTCAAGTGTTTCTGTAAAACCCCAAGCAAAGTAACTGCTGCAACTCCTAAACACTGCTGGCAAGGATACTGCAAAAATGTACAGCATTTATTCACAAACAGACAAAAGGCACAATTCTACTGAATATTTTAACAAAAAAATACAGCTATCTTCAACTACGTCTTTATAAATACTTCAAAAAAGGGAGAAAATAAATACAGGATTGGGCCATGTAATATAAAATAGTCATCTCTACATATACTTTTTATTTCTATCTTTCTTCATGCACCTTTTTTAATTAACTTCAGCTGAATGGACACCAAAGCTAGGCACATAGTGAAAAATCTTCTGTACAAGGTTTTACAAATGTACTGACAATCTTCTCAAACTTCTAAAATTAAGATTTATACACAACACGTATAACCCTTCATTTAATTTTGTTTGAGCTCATAACCTAACAAATGGCATTCCAGGCAACTTTACAGAAGTTCAACTAGCCTACAGTTTGACAGAATACACCAATCATAGTCAGACATCTCTTGGTCAGTCTGCACAAGGAAAGGTAATGCTTAAGAAGAGAAATACAGCAAACGGATCTATCCCAGTAAAATACAGGGGTGGATTTGTATTGTCACTGCCGTACTTACACCTCTCCTGCTGAGCACTAAGTGGGGAGACAAAGCTAACCTACAGAGCTGGTCCTACTGCAGTCCTCTTACAGCTTTTTTGGTTTTTGGTTCAGCTTAACTGGAAACATTAGAAAGCTTATTAACCTAAACAGCGAGGAGCAAAACAGATAAGGCATTAATTCTGCACAACATTAGCATTCATAATAGTGCAAATTAACAAGGTACCTCTTCCAAACCGGTGTGAGGTTAAATCTTTACTTAGAATCAAAATTTAGATCATTCCTTTATGGCTTGACAAGCAATTCCCTACATAATCAACTTCCTTAAAGAAAACAGCAGTGCCTTCTCAGAAAGCATCGCTGTCAGTCACGTACAACTTACTTGCATTTACATCTTGTCTGTTTTTGTTTGATCAAATAAGTACTTCAATGCACCCAAAAGGGAATGTAAAATTTCAGACTCACTGGTGTCCTGTCTGACTTCCTCCTCTGTGAGTCATTAAATTAATCTGACTTCTTGGGCCCAGCCATGGTATTTTAAAATTACACCATCTTTCATAAAATTCCCCTTGTCATCATCCTGAAAGGTATCAAAAAGCTTAAGACTTAGGAGTTTTAAAATGAATGACAGGGATGCATTTTGTTGCAATATTGAATTGATAACTTGCATAGCAAGATAGGGTACTAATAAGGGGGGTTTTTTTCAATTTTTGATTGAATCCTCTGGAAGACTCAGTTCTGGCAGAATTCCACTGTGTTTTAAATGCACCCTGCTCAGGAAGCTAGGGCCTGACACAGAAAAGGGAGTGGATATGATAAGAGTGGGCTGCAAAAGGGGGGCTGAAAGGGAGTTCTTCATGCCCATCTTTCTGTAATACATTGCTGTTTCAGCTTTTTCACCACTATCTACCTTAGATCTATGCAGAATTCCAAAATTTACAGGCTCCTAACACTCCACTGTTGTATTTGCCCTCTACTCAGTAAAAAACACTCTCCTAAAGATCTGTTAATAATATTATTATTGCTCATAACTTACTAGTTATTGCCATTTGCAATTATTTAAAAAAGTACACAATTAGAATACGAGTTCCCTCTTCCATCAAATCTAGTCCAGAATACACTATATTTTTTCTTCATTTGACTGTAAAGAGCAAATCACAATTTATTGCCTTTTCATTTTATTCTATTTAGAAATATATATTTATGTCCATTTTAAAGCAAACCATTAGTGTCATAAGCCTGGCTTTCCCAATACGTACCATTAGTGCATATCTGGTGGGAAATCCTTCTAACTAGTGCTTTAGAAACTTTTTTCTCTAGAATTGTCATTGTATTCTTGGAGGCAGGTGACTGACTAATCAGTGAGAGGCTATTCCATGGGGTGCCATAACCCCCCAGCCTGCCCACTTTCTCAGAACTCACCCACTGGAGCATGTCCTCCAGGCTCAGGCTGAGGCTTTTCAAGCTGTTGCACTGTAAGGCAGCTGCAGCCTTGACCATTCTCTTCCTCCTTCTCCAGTATTAACTCCTATTTAAATCTGGCTGTCTCATAGGGGTATTTACATGTAAACTCTGGAGCTTGTGGAGGGTTCTGAGCTGCCATCTACGCTCAAACTGAATGCAAAAGAAAACATTCAGCAAACATAGAAAGACCTTCCACCATCCAAGGAAAGTGACTATTTATAATGGGGTGTAGCAGTGCAGCATGGTTGAACAACCATCTTCAATTCAATACACTCAAGTTAAATTAGGAACTTGTGCTTTGCCAGAAGGCAGGGAGTAAAATTTTCTCAGTGCTTTTTAGCTAAAAGGGATGAATGCAGCCTACTTCCTCCTACTCATCCTAGCTCCATTTAAAAGGTTTTTGTGAGTTATTTTAGTCTTCATCACAAATCCTGGTTTAATGATGTAATTTCTCTGCTTACTCAGGAAAGCTGCAAATAGAAGAGATTCAAACTTCACAGAATTAGGGGGAGCAAAAGAAAACAGCCTTAAGTGCATGTAAACATGTTTACACAGCTCAGGAATAACAGGTTTTTAATTTGTCAGTCTGTAGCCATGTGTAAGAACTCTCCTCTCTCACACCAATAAATAACGTGGACTTGGCTTGTAGGCAGTGAGTCTTCTGACCACAGTGCTGCCACCATGTCCCTGTATCCAGTCAGGATGCCAGGATGCTTCTCCTAATAATGTCCGTCCTTCTGCTGATAGTGCTGTCTGGACTGAGCCTCTGCTGCCTGCACTTTTTTTCAGCCACTTCAGTCTCCGAGTCACTCATTTCAGCATCGGGGATGTACCCATCATTCTCGCTGTCGGGCTTTAGCTTGCGTTTTGCCCTGTCCTTGGGCGAAACTCTGCCCACACCCAGGTAGGGGTAGCTGGAGTTCTGGCGGCAGGTCTCCTCCGGGCTCTCACCCTGCTGTTGCCTCTCCCCCTTCTTTGGAATTCGGAATCCGCCCCAGTTTTTAACTGGGCTTGTGGGTGTCGTAGGCACTTTAGCTACTGTCTGATTAGAGTTTACTTTGACAAGACCCCCGTTGCATTTAGGCACTATATCCCTCCGCGTGCCAGGTGCTGACCTACCACTGGAGTGGTTCACAGCCCTTTTATTTTCTGATTGCCGCTGAGAGAGTTCTGTGGGTCTCAGTGGCTTGTGGTTGTGTTTAGAAATCTTTTCCTTTAATTCTGCCTTGATCACCTCACACTGTGAACGATTGTCTCTTCTTTTTCTGTGATCTGGTATGACTATGCCATTTTTTTGCTGTGCTGATACAATCCGTGTCTCTGCAAAACTCTTGTCAAAATTGAAGTAGTTCCCTGGAGCTGCATCGTCTTCCCTTTGGCTGGGCTGCCTCAGCATGGATTTGCTGTCATTCCCAGAGCTTCTTCTTACTCTGTCTCTCTTGTGCGGTTTTTTCAAAGAGTGGGTTAGAGATGTGCCCATTTGTTTCCTGAAGAACGCCGAATGCCACTTCAAATCCTCAATCTTTGGGGCATTGGGGCCCAAAGATGAACTATTGAACAACACTGTGTTTTCCATAGAGGGGAATGAGGAAGGCACACCTAAATGTAAACAAATTAAGTTAAACCCAAGCAATTCCATGTCTGGGTAAATACTGTCTTTGAATGTACCTATTTTAACTCTGTTCCCCATGCTTGACATGTTCTTCAGCATAAATGAGTATGTGGTTGCCAAGCCAACACCTTTACCTCACAATTTTGCAGTTATGTTGTGGTTTCACAACATACAGCTGGTGGAATTTACTCTGCCATGATTCTAGCACTGCATTCACTAAGACATTGAGACTCTTCAGAAAGGGGGTGGGAAGAAAGCAACTAGCAAGTGGATCCGATTGATTTCCTCTAATACATGGTTTATTAGTTAGTGAAAGCTTTAAGGACAATCAAGTTAATGCAGTGAATTTGAAGTTATTAATCTCTCTGATAAAAGACTACTGTCAAAGAGATTAGGCAAAAACCCACCAGATTTTAAAACTGGCACGCTACAGTTTAGAAATTAATTTCTTTAAACTGCCATCTATGATGCAAAACAGCACATAGTGAATACTAATAAAGCACAGCTTTCCTAGCTACTGTATCGCACTTCAATGTAAGTTGTGGTCTCTATCACAAAAGGTCATTAAAGTATCTCACCAGGAAGGATCCAAAGCAGGAAAGCCTTCAGTGGCCCATGGACAAGAACAGAATTACCACATTCTATAGCAATGTGACTACCATTACAGCTGCACAGTCTAATTTTTCTTCCAGTCTGCTGATGCATACAGGACTATACAAGATTTTAACAAGAATAAATGAGGTCCTGTTTGTCCTTCAAAGATTAGACATTAGCCTGTAACCAAAACTTTCAATGCTCATGCATGTGGTCTTGGGTGGAAAAATGACACAGAAACCTACCTGAAACTCTTTCTTGTTCCAACTGCTTCACATAGATATTAAATATCTGTTCTTGAACTTTGCAAACAGATCTCTTGATTTTTTCTCTTCGGGTCACCATGTAAGTGAGATTACGCACCTATAAGACATATCAATTAGAAGAGTTTTACAAGAACTTTGTTTTTATAATGTCATCAACCCATGCTTGACTAAATTCAGTTTAAGTACCACACACCATTTGAACAAGCTGGTAATGAATTTAATGCTCTAAAACACACTTCTTCAAAAAATTCTAAATACCATTCAGTTGCTAGATTTTTTTCTGAGTGGGAGGGCCACAGCACAGAAGTAACTTTTACGAACACATGAATCACACATATGCACATGAAATACAGAGAACTACTGAAAATGCTTAAATGTGTTCAGTATTAAATACCCTCCCATCACTTGCAGCTTATTGTCTGAGATAAAACAGGAAATTTACTTCATTAATAGCATGAAAATTCTGATGCCTGTTCCACTACAGTATGATTGGTCAAAATGAAGGCAGGCCACTCTATATGTGTGCTATGGAGGTAGTGGGGACTGGAAATGATATGAAATTATTTAATTTGCCTTTTCTAGGGTTTTTTAGAATAAAATTTCATTTTTGTCCTTAAAATATGACTGTCTAATCTAGACAGCTCTTTAAGTTTCACAACCATCACTCTCCTGGAACTTCGAGGCCATTTTTTTTCCCAGATGAGGGAATCACTGAGAAGTCTCTGTGAGAGTCCCAAGGCCTCCTTTTCTCTTGTTTCAGGCGAGCTCTATAGGTTACAACCTCACTGGCTGATCTCTCAGCCATTAAGCAGGAGACATTTAACAAACCTAACTGTTTTCACTGAGGTCCTGCTCTATTTAAGGCTTCCAATCCCAAGACAGCCAGTACCTGTGGTTACTCTGTGGATTGGGATGGAAGGGGTTTGTCTGGCCTGGTATCATTTCTGATAGCCCACGGCCAACTGGTCTTGGCCTTTTCTGATCCAAGCTGCACAACAGTCATGCCAAGTCCACAGAAGTACCTGTTCCATTAGGTCAAATGGATACGAGCATTTCCAAATCTGTTTCTAGATGGATGACACTGTCACTAATGTAATTCATAATAAACTCCATTTTCTCTTGAAAAGGAGAAAAATACTTAGGCTCCACTTTTTATGTATAGTCAGCAGGAACAACAGATTGGTAAAATAGTAAATATATTACTAAAATGACATATCCTGTTTTGACACCATACTTTAAAATGAAAAGAATAAATACAGACGAGAGCATACTGATAAAATCAACTTATTTAGCTGATCAAAGAAAGGTTAAAAGATTCATGTGCACACAGAGCAGAAACAAGAGACAGTAGATAACAGCTGTCTCCCTCAGCTATAGAAGCTGACACTTACAAGAAAAACTGCAATGATTCATTAGAAGAGTGATTAGCCATTGGGATCATTTACATAGGAGGACAGTAGATGCACCTACTTAAAGCCTAGATGATGTTCTGGAAGAAAAGCTCTAATTCACCCACTGGTTACTGAAGCCAAGGTATTACCTCCCAAGCTGGGCTCTGTAGACAGCCTATACAAGCCCTCTGCTGTATGGGTGTGAAAAACTAAATAATTTCAGATCTCTTTTTTACTCTGATGTATCTTAAACTCTACTCATTAACTCAAAAAGTAACTCAAAAAGGAAGGATATAGAAAAACCACTAAACCGATCCTCTTGAACTGGTTCTTTAAACACTGCAAACATAATTGAGCAGACTATTACATGACTTCCAAACCTACAGCACAGACACCCAGTGATAGGTCACCCTACTGTGCCATCACTGAAAATTTGCTGCAAATCAGGTTAAGTTTCATAATCTTTTCCTTCTTGTGCACCAGACACAAGGTGCCAAGAAAGCCTATAAAGGCTGAAAAACTGCTGGGGGATGCAGTACAGTCCAGAGCCATTGGCAGTAAGTAATTAGTAAAAAAGCAGAAGCAGAAATATGGCAATCCAGTCATAAGGAGATTGGATACTACAACCCAAGAACCACTGGCCCTGTGACCTAACCCACTAATTGAAAAGGAATTTAGTGTTAACCATCTTTCCTGACGATACAGCTTAGAGTTAAGACCCAACAGAGTGCCTGCATGCAAGGGCAATAACTGAGAGTGTAGTTTTAGCTACTGAAGGCCAGCACATCTTGCCCAAGTACAGGCAGGGCCATCACTTACCCGCTCCAGATCTTGACGGAGATGCGTGAAGAGCTGCAACCTCCTGAACAGAACATCCTGTTCTCTTTTAGCTAGATTGTCCTCTTCATCCTTCTTTGGGGTAATCAAAGGCTTATTGAAGTTGGCTTTTCTCTTCAGCTTCCAGTACTGGTACAGGAATCCCACTGGCTCCTCGGGCAGTCGCAGTGCTTTAGCCACTTCTGAAGACTCAACAAATGTATAGAACTCATCCTCCAGCTGCTGGAGCTTCTGCTTGCGGAAGCTGACTCTGTGGGCTTCCTCCTGGTTCTGATCCATGCCATCGAAAGGGTCAACATGGACAGGAAGAGAGCTCTCCTTAATCCCATTCCCATTCTCCTGGCCTGGGCTTTCACTGTAAGTCTCATCTTCTGCTTTCTTGGTGGAGCTGTGTTTGGGACAGTAGGACTTAAATTTCACCTCATCATTCTCTGCCAGTATGGTCTTCATTTCCAAGCCCCGGTCAAATGCACAGGTGACATGAAAGGCTGTTCTGCAGTTCTTCACTGAACACTACAGATATTAAATTAAAATTAATCAAATATAAATTTAAGTAGCCACACTGCCTAAATCTACTGGACCAGCCAGGACTGCTTTGGAAGAGCAACACTGTTACCATGCTCTGCCTTCTAAGCTGCATGTACTTTGTTGTTCTCTTTTTAATTAGGTTACAATTTCGTGCTTCCAGGCCAAGCAAGGATAAAGTGTCCCAGTGGGACAGGAGTGGTTAACCCCTCCAGCCCAATCACACTGTACAATAACCAGCAAATACATCAGAGGAGCATTTCTCCCCTTACCAGAGCCACTAGAGTGAGGCTGCATGACACAAAGGAAAATGTCTTCCCTTTGTGCCGGCATGACAGAGGGAGAGAGAGAGAGAAGGAAAGACACTGTGGTGGCTCCAGGCCAGCCAGGGATTTCTAATTAAAAGCCTTTCTGAGCACCTGGACTCTTGCTACCCAAAAGGCCTTAACCAAGGGGAATTTTTTTCCCTGTTATCCCAGTTTCATAATGTCAAATATCAAATCACTGACAATTACTTCTTCACTGACTGCAGCCTTCCCTTCAATGAGATGAGGAGAGCAGGAAATTCATGGGTTTTTGTCATTTTTCTTGCCTCTCAGTGAATCCAGCAGTCATGGAGTGATGGGCACTAGTTCAGCCGATTTAGCTCTTAATTGTATACTACTTCCTCTTGAAAAATGCCAAAATAGCTACTGTCAACCATAAACTGAAAACAGAAAAATCTCAATCCATATGCATATACACACACATGCATTTGTATCAACTCACACTCCTGCCTCCAGTGAAAAGAATTTGAAGTGGAACTGAACATTAGTGCTATGAACTAGGAAGAAAGCAAGCTACACTTAGAAATGTTCTGCACAAGAATGCTTATATAGTACTTATAAAGTAAAGAAGCCAAATGTCTTTCTCCTCTGGGTCTTCCTACTCAGGTTGACTCAGCAGCCGGATGGTGTACAAAGGTATGGCAAAGTTTAAACTGCAGAAGTTTCAAATGAACATTCTTTAATTGAATCAACATATAAAAGGAATTTTAAAATACCAAAGCATCTTTCACCCTTTCCTCTCTTACCAGCAAACAGGACAAAAGTAGACAAAGACAAATACCAAGCAGTGCAGAAGAGTACTTTAGCCATGGCTTCCAAGCTTCTATCGTTTAAAATAATTAGCTCTTAGTGTGGCTGATGCTTTACTGTGACAAGAGGGGAAAGCCTGTCTCATCAGAAGCAAATCTGCTGAAGCTGGGAGATTATGCAGTCTGTTTCCCTGGATTACTGCAGCTGCTCTCTGCCCAGCCTGATGTGTACTTCCAGCTGCTGGCTTTTCTAATTGCCATGCATACCTCACATCATCTCTGCCTGGAGAATCTCTCACTCTCCAGTTCCTCTCTGTTGCAGAGCCACATATAATGGTCCTCTCTGCAGTACAATGTCTCACACCACCAATTCTTTCTCACTTCATTAATGAAACCAAGGTTTACACAACTATAAAACATCAGGCAAAACTGGTCTTCGGTCTCTTCTCCCATAATTTCAGATGTAGAACTCTCTGAAGTGGCAGACATCATGCATGCATGTCAGCATGTCATTCCTAGTAGGGGAGGTGGCACAGGAAAAAACATGGATGGACAGCCCTCTTTCCCCACACACTAACATGCATAAATGGGTTAGTGTGCGTGCAACTTGAACTACTACAAGTTACCTCTCAGAACTGCTCTGGAGATGAACAAAACGGTTACAACTATGTAACAGCAGCCAACAGGAAGGAGGTATTATGACTGCAAATTTGTATGATGTGGACAGATTTATCCTGTCTTAACATTTACAATTTTAGACATTCTTTAAATGGAAATGAACCAGTAGGTTTCACTGAGAACTACTGCTGCATTGCTGGGTTACAGCTTTTATTGGCAACCTCATCAAATGACTAGAGGCAAGGGGAAAAGGAATTGGATACAGCTTAATTTTATAACTAGTGCAGGGCTTTAGAAATGCATCAGGGCATCATGGCTGCTGAAACATTAGGCCAGCTGCAAAGCAGAAAGAGCTCAATTTCTTCAGACAAGAATTATGAAGACTAGACAATTGCTTTGATTCTGCCCCATCCCGCTGCTCAGGACTTTCCTCACCCCTGAGCTCAAGTGAGTATCATTAGTTAGAACAGTAATGTGGCACTGCTGCTTACAGCAACATGGAGGAGGAAACCCAGACCCAGGAGGGTTTTTTCCCCCCCCTTAGAAACACCTAAGCTCCAGAATATGCCCACAGCCATTGAAGGAAATGGGGCTCACTTTGTGTGCAGTTAAAAGTCTGTATCAACAAACAGGAAAACAAAGACAGTTTACTGCAGTTTACTGATACATTTTGACTATCTACTGAAAGGTGACTAAACACATGGAAGTTTGTGCAATTATATTACCTGAATAGATGCTCCCACTTTTTCATTACAAAGGCTGCACACCAGTGCCCATCTACTGCTGGGAATGTGAGAAACCTTTGTAATGGGCTCCATTTTTTCTGGGCTTCCAATGCTCACCTAGAGAAAAAAGTTAAAAATCACAGAGTGAGTGTGACTTTGTTAGCTGAAATGGGAAACAATTTTATCAAAGAAATCAAATTCCTCATGCACATATGCAGAATTAGCATGTTCAAACTTCCTTGGTTTATAAGGAACTAACTAAAACAAAATTTCTTTCATAAAAAATCAGTTCCTCATTGTATGAAGAGAACAGTTTCAAGGTGAATCTCTCAACTTAAAATGATTGAACAGCTTGAGTATTTTGATTATGAGAACCCCCAGGAATTCTCACTGTCACATCCAAAGCTCCCTGATTCACCTTTAATGTTACCATTACAAAACAAAATGGTATTTTGTCTGCTTGCTAAATTAGCTTTGCTAGCAGCAAAGGCCTCATTTATGGAGTCCTAATTTGCATTGGCAAAGGCAATATAATTACTTTCGTTACAGACGATGCTTCATCCTGCCAGACTTTACACCTAATTGAAAATCTTCTAGATAATCTTCCTAGGAAGTACGAAATATGTACTACACTCAGTGCAGAAACGCAGAATAGGTTAATAAAGTTTTTAACACATTTCTTCTCTCCTAAAAGTGTCGAAGCTCTGGGCACCTACCTCTGGAATCCACAGGGCACAGCTGACATGCACCCACTTTGTGCCACTCCGGGTCGGCTTCATAGCACCGCCCTTCTTGGGACACAGCAAACACTTGGGCTGAACACCAAGGGCACAGGTCCTGCACAGCCAGCTGCCTTCCGGCACCTTCAAGATCCCATAACACGCCTGTATCCCCAAGTATAGAAAAGACAAAGAAAACAAGGGAAACGACATGTATTTCTGTCCTTTTTTAGCTGTTAACACATAGCCTCTTACAGGCCAATGGCATCCTGTGGTATACTAGAAGGGGCATAGTCAGTAGGTTGAGAGAGGCTCTCTTCCCCCTCTACTCTGCCCAGGTGAGACCATATCTGGAATACTGCATCCAGTTCTGGGGCCCTCAGTTCAAGAAGGACAGGGAACTGCTTTATAGAGTCCAGTGCAGAACCAAGAAGATGATGAAAGGATTGGAGCATCTCCCTTATGAGGAACAGCTGAGGGAGCTGGGTCTCTTTAGCTTGGAGGAGACTGAGGGGTGACCTCATTAATGTCTATAAATATGTAAAGGGCAAGTGTCAGATGGATGGAGCCAGGCTCCTCACAGTGACTTCAAATGATGATCTTTAAGGTCCCTCCCAACCCAAACTATTCTATGATTCTATGATAGGAACTGGGGCAATGGATGCAAACTGGAACACAGGAGGTTCCACAGAAATATAAGAAAAAATATTTTTCATGGTGAGGGTGACAGAACACTGGAACAGGCTGCCCACAGAGATTGTGCAGTCTCCTTCTTTGGAGACATTCAAAACCCATCTGGAAGTGTTTCCTGTGTGACCTGGTCTTCCTGCTCTGGCAAGGGGATTGGACTAGATGATTTTGAGGTCCCTTCCAATCCCTGATATTCTGTGAATCTGTGATCCCATAATGCTCTTTATGAAACTTCTAATGCTATGGGAACATCAGCTTGCAGAGCATCTCATCAACTTAGCCAACAACAACACCCATTCATTCCCCAAAAATATCTTTCAGTGAAAGGAGGTGAATTCACAACCCATTATTAAGCGGAAAACACCTACCCACTACAACTGGGAAAATTAAGAATATGTTTACCAGCCCAAATGACTAGAGGACTCCTGACAGTCAACCCTACCAGCAGGTAGGGTTCTATCACCAAGACTAGAAGCAACAGGAAGTAGACTTTAATTTGAAGGGCAAGAACCATCAATTCAAGAGCTCTGCTGTGCAATACTCAGTGTTATTATGAAACACTGAGGTTTGATTCTTACTTAGAAGGAAAAGAACCCAACAGCAACTTAAGATCATTTCTTTTCAGAAGATTCCATTGTTATGGAGATCTCTGTCCAAAATGGTCAGCTTTTAAATATCTACTTTAGACTCAGTATTTCCAAGACAGCTGTCTGTACCTTACAGCTTTCACAGGTGAAATTCACCATTAACACAAATGTAATTAAGTAACTTATGCAAGAAAATTACATTCTTTCTCCTGGAACAATGCAGCTTTCCAATACTGAATGACAAAATCAACTTCTCTAAGCTGGGCAGAAAGGACAAGTTGATAGGAAGGCATCTGCGACAGTAAGAAGCTCCCACAGAAACTGACCCACCAAAATTTTATATTCTTGCATGCTAAGACGACTTCTTAACTGCCGCAAAAAGGTGGCCCATGATAGTGTTTAATTAGCTCAGCTCAGGACAGTATGTTCTCAGTTAAATTAAAATTACTAAATAAATAAATCCTACTGATAACCTGAAAGCTCTTTTTTCCTCTCTTCTGTGTCTAAGTTGCTGATAACAGAGGAATGTCAGATCTAGAGGTCTGCAGAAAGAGGAAAAAAGAAAGAGAAGTGCCCCATTTTCAACCCTCTTAGCATGACATTTCTAGGATTACATGTAACAATCCTTCTCAATTACACTCTATCTGAATTCATCCCACTGCTCCATGGTGAATTCTGCAAGAACTTAACAGATAGATCACTGTCTGTCACCAGAAAAAAAATCCACCCCGTTCTCTTTAAAGGTTTGGAGAAGTTTCTGGCACCACCACTGCACTCCCAGTGTGCCCCAGCTGCCATACCTGGTGCACGCAAATATTGCATTTGTCACAAAACACCATCTCATTGCCATCTTCTCCATCTGGAGACTGACAGACATCACAAACGACATCTTCATCATATTCAATCCCAAGTCCTTCTTCTGTCTCAATAGCATGGCTCATGTTATCATAGCATCGTTGTTCAAACTCCTCTATGACCCTTTCCATCGTGTACTCATCCAGCTCAGGCATCCCTGGGAAACAGAAGCTGTTACTAATTTAAAGGAAAATCTGGAAACCCCCACCATGTGCAACTTCAGCTACCTTTTTAGAAATGAAGTAGATACAACCAACACCCATAAGCACACATAATTCCTAAACAATCATGCCTATTGCAGCATGAAGTAGAAAACAAAACAAACAAAAAAAAAGGAGTCAAACCAATCTCATAACTGCATTAAACTAACAGCAGAGTATCCAAACCAATCTTGCAAAATACTGAGAAAAACTTCCATAAACTGATTTTGTCTTCCTTCTCTTGGTCTCATTTTTCCTTCAGGAACAGCACTATCAGTGGGTTTTGCTCCAGTTCTGTAACCCAGGTGCTGACTATTTAGAGAAAGATTTGAGAGTTTTGAAATGAAAGCCATGGCCTATGACAAAATCTGCACTTGTAATAAGCTATCAGTTTCTAACAACTCTTGCTGGTTTTTTTAAAAGTTCCATCACACCTACCACACCAATAAATTAGTTAATTTTAAAAAGTGAAACACACAGTTGTAATAAATCTAATGTGGGACAATAAATAGACGTAACATCTAACCTGGGATTTGGTCTTTTCAAGCAGTACAGCTACAGGCTGATTACATTACATTATCATAAACAATCACCTTCCTCTTGAGAAGACAGTTTAGCACAAGAATTTCCATATACTTAAATCACTAGAATGGAGTATAGGCTTAATATATCCCGGTTTTGTCCCAGTTCCCAAAACCTAACGTTTACTGTGACATACAGAAGATGGCAACCACATAATGTTTGTTTTAAGAAAATACTGTAACAAGAAATCCCTTTGGCTCTCCCTGGGAAAAAACAAGCAAAAAATTTCACAAACAAACAAATAATAACCCTCTCTAGCTCCATCAGATCAGAAGGCCAATACCGTACAAAAGTACTTCCAGTTTCCCTAAGTGAAAGTGAACCTTTGCAGCAGAGCTGGGCATCCGAAAGGAAGCAAAAAAAAAAAAAAACCAATGACTGAACTATAACCCTAGGCAGGGAACTGCCACAACACTAACAAAAATCAGGTACTCACCAACATGCCCCAACCTGTCCTACCTCACACAGCATCTTTCCCCTTATCTAAGCAATGTAGTTAAAGTTCTGTTCTGACTCAGATCCTTTTCAATTCCCTGGAAATCCTCCCCTGAAGCACACACCTTACCAAAGACATGTTCCTGCTCTTCCCCTGCTACTCTGCCCCTTCCCATGCAGAAGCCACGGAAAGGTAGAAGTGGCTCCCCTTGTGACAGCTCCTCCAGAGAAGTTGGAAGATGTGGTCAGATTAAGGTTTGGACATTCCTCCAATGAATCACTGTGGGAATACTTTACTGCCTAATGAGGACAGTAAATCCAATATAGGAACTCTTTGGGAATTCCCTTGTCATATAGAAAGCAGCAGAGAAAAAAAACCCCACGTGGCCAGATTTTGACCTGCACTAGGCAGAGACAACTCAGTAGTTCAGAAAACATCTATCTCAGGGCTTAGTGACATCCAGGTGGGTTTCCCGTGGCTATTCCAGTTCATGTGACTATCTCTTCATGCTTCTATCATCTCTTCCCACTGCTTCACTCTCTAAAATTATACTTAAGATTGCCAACTTAAGATTGCAGCAAAACCACAAGCACTCATTGCTCACCCATTTCTTTGAATTCTTCATTGGCAAGTTGCAGCCATGCTACATCCACATCATTGAGATCGTAGCGACACACGCTGTCTGCTAAGGTTCGAATGTCAACATAGCCCAGCTCCGGAGGCTCTGAACCAGATGAAACAATGTACTTCCTGGGACGGGTAAAGGTGACAGCTTTTGTCTCAGACACAACCCTAGAACAAAGAGAGAGGCAGGCGTCAGGTATGCTGAGCTCCCCAGAAACTCGTCTACAGAAAATTCAAAATACCTCATTCTAGACAACTAATGATAATCAGCAACCAGCTAACCACCCCAGTAACCATATTCCACCACTGAGATGAGAAGGGAAAGCAGTACAGTGCAGTTTTATCATGGATTGGCAATACTGTAAGAAATTAACAGTAGATGTCTAGAAACCCAACTAATTACCAGGATTCTAAATAAAACAAAAAGATTATAGAGGACAGAGCCGTGCTTACTCTAGGCTGAAATTCACACTTGTTTAAAGCCAGAGTAGAGACACTGACTGCATTTATGTAGTGATGGCTGCCATAGACACAGAAGTAAACTTAAAACTCTGTTTTAAGACTTCTTTTAAATCAATCAGTTTAACTGCAATACCAAGATCAAGAATATTCAAGTGAAAAAGAAGTAGTATTTCCTGCTACATTTTAGGTTTTCTTTCTTACAGTATGTCTCCTTTGAATTTCTTTCTGTATGTGTGTATAGCTATAGAATCACCATCCTTGTTCCAATTCAGAAGACCATTTCCCAGAGAATCGGGAATTTGCACCAGCTTCACCTTCACTTACCCATGCAGATCCAAGCTCTGGCACCCCGAGTCTGCACTTCCTCTTTCACAATCATTAAGGTCATGCTGGGCCAAGCACAAATACTAATCAGCTGCTGCTGGAACTACCCTCTCTCAGGTTTTGCAGGCTCCAGCTGGTCAACAACCAACCATGAAAGCATATTTTAGCTGCAAGTCAACTGAAGTTTTGTCAGCCATAGGCATTATTTCAGGAAACGCTGAAGTACCAACAGCACATCACTTGTTCTAGGTCTCATCCCTGCAATGCCTCAACTTTGCAAAGCCAGAATTTGGGAACAAAACCACCCAGTTCACAAGGGACAGGAGTTAGCAAGGTAACTGTCAGTCCACCTATAGCACAGTTCTCTCAGTAGAGGATACAGCACCTTCTCTTGGTTAACTGCACACAAGAAAATTCAATTTGTATGAAACCTCATGCCATGACATAAAGCTGGTACCTCCAGAAGCGAGAGGCCCCACTGCTCCATGACGGCCTACTGCAGCACCAGAGCTGATGAGTTTTTGGGTGCTCCAATGCTGCAAGGGAGGAGACTGCACCACTCTGTGGAGATGGCAACACTCCGTGTAGATGCAACTCTCTGCTGGGAATGGCCTAAGCTCCACAACGAACAGGAGGACATCCTCCAGGCCATTTTGTCCCTACCTGAGGTCCAACATATTAACTTCTCCTATTGGGGAACCCTGATCTGCCACTACAGTATCTGCACACACAAATTTCAGAAATCTCCTACTTCCAGTCCCCTGCACAGCCCTGAATTGTCCCCTCATCTACCTTATTTCGGGCAACAATCTGAGAAATGGTGGTCAAGAGCCAAATGCTGAATCTGGGGCTTCTAAGGTGGAGAAGGGGACTGTGGAATAACAAAAATCTGAATGCCCTTGCCAGCCCAATTGCACTGCCCAGACTGCTCCTAGTCTTAGGGCATGGTATTAAAATTATTCACAGAGAATTTACCTGAAACAGGGCACTGCATTCTGAATCTTCTTTAACACCAATTCATTCCTGAATACTTTCCCATGTGGAAACCCTATCCTCTAGCAAACACCCTGCACATCTGGCTAAATACCACTCTAGTGGCACAGGAGAAATAAGCACAAGTTCTTGAGCTTTAAAACCAATGACCCTTCATCTCTCTTCACTTTTGTAACAGGAAGAAATGAAAAAAAACACTTACTATACACCAAAACACATGTTCAATTGAATTATCCATCTAACCTTGAGCTTAAAATGAGCCACCCACACAGACTCGCTCCCTTCCCCACCCCTCTGAACCTACTCTTGCTGCCCTGACCAGTCACTACAAGGTGATTTTTCTTCTCTGCTTACCTATTTCTATTCTTTAGGTGCCATATACCTTGCTAGTACTACCTATCTGTTCTGTATTTCCTTCTGCTCTACACTGACTGTTGCTGGTGTAATTTATAGAATGTGGTCCTCCCACTGCTAGGCAGAGAACAGTTCCAGCAACCCAGCACCACCAGAAAAGGGCTCTCCAAGTATTCTGTGAGGGAGCAAGTAGGATAATAATCAGGCACTACAGGGCTACTCTGCCAAGAAAAAGCACACCAGTAGGACCATTCAAGATAGCTCAGCAACTGAGTGGTGCCTCTCATACTGATACCTGCAACTGCAGATGTCTTCTTTACCCATCTCCGTTAATATTTTAAATTCGGAGCAACTTCTGGCCACTGGTAGAGAAAAGGTCTCTCTTACATAAGTACCTGGATGTGACACAGTCAAACAACCTCCCTTAAAGATACTGGGTGGGAATCCCCTGGAAGATCTCCCTCTATGAAAGTCTGCAGATGTCCTGGCCTTCCTGCAGCCTTGAGATACGTTTGGAAGAGAAGACAGTGTGAGCACACATGTACAGCTTGTGTGCACTTATACCAGGATTGGCTGAGGTCTAGGCTAGAAGCAGGGTCAGGAAACAGTGCGCTCCAAAGTTCTAAACTGCACAGCTCCTTGGAGCTCCAGGTCCTATCCTTCAGAAGAAGGAAAGAAAAGGTTTATCTGATATGCAGGTAAGTTACGCCTTGAACAGACCTAACAGGGCTGTGAAGTGATCTGCAGGTTGCTGCATAGAACACAAAAAGTACCAACAAACATTCCTGTAGTCACACGACTCCAAGGTTAAAGCTGGCAGATACAGCATAGCTTTACTCAAATTTTTCTGCCTGTATATACGAGACTGGGCTATTCCAGCCCCACCAGCATTGCTGGATCTTTTGCTAATACCTTATGGGCCAGCCCATCAAAGAGATCTAGCATGATTAAATCATAATAATCCTTGTTCTTCTCACTTTCTTCAATCTCAACTAAACATAAAATAGATAGCTGAGCCATGCTGCAACATGTTCCTGCCCTTACAACTGTACTCTAATCCGAAACAGAAAACATTATCTAAGTGTAACAAACATGGTAAGGAAAATAAAAGTTTCTTGGATCAGAGGCAGAAAATCTCACATTAATGTATTTAGTTACATGCACATCTGGGTAGTTCTTTAAACAGCTGAAATGTTGTATAACAAACAATTTCCCAAGTTAGTAAGTTAAACAATTAAAAAATAACAAGTCAAAATAAATGCTGTATAAATGCTGTATTTTCTCTAGTCTTTAAGTCAGGCTTATCTAACTGCTCCTTGAAAGAAACCTACCACTTGTAAATAAGCACGTGAAGCATCAGACAAGAACTCTCCCAGCAATGCTGAGTGAAGCCAAGGGTGGGCTTAAAAACAGATGCTATTTTCAAGGTTCTGTCATCACACTTCTTTCTAATGTGACAACCAAAATGATTCTCTCATGTTCACATTCCAGCACACAGTCAGAATAGGCCCAATTCTTGCCCTCTCCCACCATTCAAAAAGCTGAAGTGGGCTGCTCTTTGTCTCTGAGAACCAAGACCTTTCTAGCTAGACACTGTGGAACACAGCTGAAGAAGCCAAGGCAATGTCAATATAAGCTGCTAGCATAAACGGTATGTGTATTTTGGTTACATTCCTCCAAACTATACCTGGCTACTGGTTCTGGGATGGTCCCTGGGCTAACTGGCACCTGAACTCCCTTTTCCCACTCCTGCCTCCAGGGGTCTGCCAGCACATAGTATTCATCAGGGTTCAGCTGGAAGGAGTCATGTAACTTCATGGCAGTGATCAGGTCCGTTCTGAACACCTGCAAAGAGAGTGACCGAGAGAGAGAAATAGAGACACTGACATTTGATATTTACACTCGATGATTAACAGCTTCAGGGTAACCATGGAGCATGGTGTGGAACGAGGTCACTGTATCAACAGCAAACTAACCCAGCCCACTGCAGGACAGAAGGTGAGCTTGCTTCATCACAGGGGAAAGGGCAGCTGAAGGTGCGAATACTGATAGACTAACTTCCAGCTAACTCCACTACAAGTCCCGATGCTACCCCTGCACTGCAGACATGATGCTAAAAGGTGCTTTTAGCTCTGTTCTGCCTGCAATAAAAGCTGCAGGAGCACTCCTCTTAAAGCAGAAGCACAGGGAGCAGTCATTTTTGCTCCAAGGCTTTTTGGTTTTTGGGTATCTTTTTGAATTATTGAAGCTCTGACTAATCCAACAACATTCTAGAAATTCCCTGTGGTAGAAATCAAGGCGTGACTATACCCTGACCAGCCACAAGAGGAAATTCTAAGGAAGATGACTCTTTCTTTAAGTATTTAAAATAATAACCCAAAAGATCAAATAAAACAGCAATCAAACTTAAATCCTGGTGGCAGCAGCTGCCTATTAAGGTTCTTGTTATCCCATCAGCTACAGACACCTCAGCATAAAGACCACCATTTTATTCTGCCTTTTTGCAAAGGCTTCCACTTCTAAAATAAGCAGGATGTTGGGCAGCTTTGGGGTTAGCAGCCACAAGCAAACAGCTGTGCTGTCCTCAACAAGCTGCAGAATTAAATGAAAAGAGATTCACTCTCATAGCAGACACACTGCAGTACAGTTGTGGCAGTTTCAGCCTAATTTCCTGCTGCCTGTCAGGGCTGTGGAAAGCAAAGGATGCTCTCTCAAGCACAGGAACTACAAGCCTGCACTTGTTTTCCCGTCTGCCAGCTCTCCCCAGATTGCTCTCCCTGTAAGGTTGCATCCTGCACGCAGTGCTCCTCACTTCCACAAGAACGAGTTTTTCACTACTCAATGGCAAGTTCAAAGGAAAGGGTTAAAAAACAACCATGTGACGGGAAGTAAGCACCATCAGGAAGAGGAAAAAGTAGGTAACATCTGAAGAAAAGTTTCTCCTTAGCCTTCTTGGTTCATGGCAGACAGCATCATCATTCACCCTGCTCCATGCTGCAGAGTTACAAAGTTAAAAACAGACTATCCAGGTAGTGTTCCTATGTTCTCCTATGGGACAAAGTGACACAACCTCCCACTCTCCTACACAGGTTCAAACCATGGTGACACTGGCTGGTTTAGGTTAGCTCCAGCCAACTGTTTCACTTGGCTGAGGAATAAGCAGACATACGCAGAGCACTAGTTAGGCTGGTCTTCCCAGGACAGCCATTTCTGTCACACACTGTCCACACTCCTGAAATCTCAATAGATTCCCTATGATTTTTGGGAAGTATTTTAGGGAAACAGTGAGCCCAAGGGTTAATTATACACTTGTGAGAACATTTCCAAGTGTGATTTGCTTCACCACACTGTACAAGTTGAAACCTCTCCTTCCCTCCCAACACACATGCACACATACACACACACTATCCTGCTTCTGTCTCAGCATGTTTCCATTTCCACTGGTTTTGTTATAAAAATAGCATAAAATCATGATGTTTCTGTTAACACTTGTCTTGACATGTTCAGAAAAACTGCCAAAGTTTAAAATGTTAGGAATAATATTACCATATGAAGGAAAGAGTGAATGCAGGTAATGAAACATAATTAAATGTTTTAAATAATCAAATTACAAGTCCTGTGAGGCTCCAATTGAGAAATTAAAAATAAGCCACAAAGTAAACTAGCTCACAAAACAAACAAGCACAGCTGGCCAGAGGATTCTGCACTTTGAAGTGTTTTGAATTAATGTGATCAAATGTCAAATGAAGACTAAAAATTAAAAATGGGATGCTAAGCTCACTCAAGCTGAGAGTGAAAGGAACTCAGGATCTGTGGCAGAACTCCCTCAAAAGCAAAAAACTAATGGAGCACCGGACAGCCAAGAAACTTCTTCCCAAGCCAGTGGCCCCATTACCCCATTCTTTCTGCTCTGATTTCTGATGCAATCAGACTGCCCAGAGCAAAGTGGAGCTTACACAAGTGCTGGCTCTCAGAAGTGCCAAGCACTTCAAAGCTGAAGGGTGAAAACCTGGCCATACTGAAGTCAATGGGAATTTTGCCACTGACTTCAATGAGAACAGGACTTCACCCGGGGAATTCAGCAAGTGTCACTTTTCAGCCAGCAAACTTATCATCAGCAAAGCGTGCTGTGGTGAGCAGAGACAATGCAAAGGGAGGGAGGAAGTGAGACAGGGAAAAGGCTGTTGAACAAAGCTAAAGGAAAGTATCAGGGAGGTCAATCCAAGCAGAGAAAATGAGAGACAACAGCACAAACTGCAAAGATTCCAATAACAAATGCAAGGAAAGGGAGAGGACAAAACAGAAACAGACAAAACTGATAGCAAGATTGATAATTATCTCAGATAAATTCTTGCTAGCCTTTCACAAGACAGTTCTCAAACTGGGTCTATGGGGCTACTCCTAAGGGATATATAAAAGATAAGTAAGGAAAACAAGCCTGTCACCAGCAAGAATAAACTCACAAGGAGCCTCCACAGTAAAAAAAAAAGTCTTCAACTGCCAACAATCAAAACAGAAGACTAGAAAACACCAGTACTAGGTGTAGTTCACAATGAATAATGAATAGGACTCTTCTTGGGAAAACTCTTCTCTAGGACTTCAGTATACTGACACTGGGAGATTAATGAAGCTTGTTTTTTCTCAACAACTATCATTCAATGTTGCATCAGGAAAAGGTGTGTTGGGCAAGTAAGTTAAATGAAGGAACTCCAACTACCAAAGCTAATGCTTTCTCTGTGGCCTCTACAAAGTCTGCAGTGCAGTACTGGCCTGAAGACAGGGAGATTCAGCAAGAATCTTTCCAAAGAACTGGATCATATGTATGTATTCCCAAGTGTTGATCCATCCTAGAAAGTTCAAATATGGCTATCTCCCTTGATAGGATTTCCTCAAAGCACCACATAAGACAGTACTGTCAGGAAGCACACTTCTAGTTTGACAGGCACTTTTAACTAAGAACACATACCAAGACCCAATGCTAACAATGAAATAAATGCATCTAACAAAATCTTAACTGCTAACAAATCAAGCTCCAAATAAACCCTGATGCCTAAAATACTAGAAGAAAGACTCTGCAGCTATGTTGGTGTCAGACTAACAAAATTCACAGACAGAAACTAGTGCTGGCAGTGGCTGTGCCAACAGCTGAACTCCCTCACGCATTGGCAAATAAACACACATGGAAAAAGAGGGGTAATGAAGCAAAAAGAAAACGTGAATGAAAATAAATGTATCTGTTACCAGAACATGTACATGGGTTTGCATTTGATAGATGTAACAAAATGCAATTCAAATTCCAGAAATACCTCAGAAGGTTTTCGATCTTCATGTCTGGAACACGAAGGCCTCCGATGTCGAGATCTAGAATGCTGGGACCACGTGGACAGACCTAGAGGACACAGAAACCATAATTTGCAGACAAAGCTGCCATGGATCCTTATAACCCTTCGCTCCCTCTACACACCCGAGGTGGCTACTTGAGTCCAGTGGGACTGTATGAGTAAGGCAGCCAGAGACAGGCTTCTCTGACAAACCTCCAAAAGACTCTTTAAAATTAATGAGAAAATGAAAGTTGCTCAGTTGTAAACTTCTGTGATCACACTTCTGGTTTAGTTTTGTTTCTAATTTTTTCCTGATAGGTGCAACTATTGGCTGCTCCACACTTATCAGCCTTCCACTCAGCATTTGAGGAAAGTCACTCCATAACATGCCTGTTTCCCCCTAAGCATCAATAAGCCACTTTCTGCAGATCAATAGCTGACCAGGGGGTCTATAGATAGCCTGAGATACACTACTTGAAGCTAAGAATAATAAAAAAAAAAAAGTATTGAAGTCCTAAATATCTCAATTGGTTACCTAATATTTACCAGAGCAGGCCTTTTCAAGAGGAAACATGCCACTGTGCACAGCAGAGAACCCACAAAACAACCTCTTGTCTCTTCTGCTGAGCTATTCTCTTGGTGTGGCTGTACACTTTTTGACTGCATTATTATTCATTACACTCTAAGAAATTATACCTTTTTGCCTTGAAACCCTTTGACAGAATCTCTATCCAGAAATACTGTAACAGGAGAAAAGGAAAAGAGCAAAGAATCTCCAATCCATTGGCAAGGTAGTTCTTTGACACCTGGGTATATTATACCTGTGCAAATCAACTGATTTTAATTCAGAAAGATTTATGGGTATGGCAATGGGTCACTGTGATCTACACCACAGTAATGAGAAAAAAAAAAAGCCAATAAATCCTTATGGACTGGAGAGATGAAGGGCTTGTAATAAGGTGTGTGTGACAGGACAGCCAGGACCTGCATGGCAAACTTTGAAAGATGAACAGAGATTTTGCATCTCTGGGTATTAATTGCATAGGGTGGGATAAGTTCTCCATTAAAAACAAAACCCCTCTTCGAAGTGAAATGGCTATCCAACAATTTCACTGTAGACTTACGACTGAGGAACAGACTAGCAGAAGAATTAATTATGTTGTAGTCATGCTTTTGTCATCTCTTCTCAGTTACTAATACATTAAGTAGCCACTCTTTAACACAGCAGTAACAGACATTGCACTAAATGTGCATAATTGATGCAAAGTATGCAGCAAGAAGATAAAAATCTATTCTTCTGAGGTAAAAATACAGAAAAAAATATTTTATGAAAATGCTGCTGTTTTAATATAAAAGCTGGTGATTTAAAAGGCTTTTTAAAAGTCACAATCACTTCCCCTTATCCCCTCTCTATTTTACAGTTGTAATTCTCTATTGCTAGGAAAGAGAAAAGGGGGGTGGGGGAAAGGGAAAAAAAACGGGAAGAAAGCGACCAACTGCCATTTATGGGGGAAAGCCAGACTCCCAAGATCTTTTAACTACTCTTCCAGTGAAATGTTCTCTTGAAGACTAAAGAAAAACACACAAGCTACAGTCTATAAACTCCTTCTAAATATCATACCAGCCTCTACCCAAATTCAACGTAAACAAGAGAGGGCAAGAAGTGAAATAACTCCAAGTATCAGACAGACAGCTAAAATTTGCAACAGAAAACCAGATTTTTACCTGTAATATAACAATACTAATATTTTAGCATTCAGAAAGATAATGATCTCCTTATTGAGACCTCACTAGAAGGCAAAGACCAAACATTTATCCACACAGTCTAGTGGGCTCTGATATTTTCTATCATTAAGACACTAAGTATGTGACCAGCTCTCTGCCAGTGAGAGGTTCACCTGGTTACATCACTGCTTCAGCACGTCACACACTTGGAAATTTCTAATTCATTTGTACATCTGATTTGTTTGAGTGCTTCAGGACTTGTAGGCATGGATCAGAGCATGAGCTATGAACAAATTATTTTGGAAAAACAGTCATACTATGATGTTTGGATGAGAGAAGAGCTGGGGAGTCTAGTCTGGAGGCTCTAATACAGCTGTTCCCAAGCAACACGTGCATCTGGCAAAACTAGAGCAGTAGGTCTGTGGTGTATTTCTGGATCTTGACCAATGTGTTTTAATTCAGCTCTGATGGCAACTTCCCATAAACTGAAGACAAGTAAGCGAGCATATGGGCTCATTCTTTTTTCATTAATACGATACGATGGATTTCCAGCTCATTCCACAGAAAAGCTACAAAGGTGATGGATGAGTACAATAATCCTTAACTATCTTCCACCTCCATTTCTTTACTGCATCACCTGCAGATGCTACACATCAAAACAGTGTCTAAAATGTGTATTTCTAATTAAGGCACAGTCCAAGTCCCCAAGGGTTAATTAAGCCCCTTGATTAATAAACTATTCCATGTCACATGAAAGGTCGACTTTTTGCAGCAAAAAGACAGAATCTCTATCTTAAGTTACTTTTTAACGTACTATATGAAAGCACTCAGATTTGAAGGGGCAGACTTCCTCAGGATATATTATAATGAGTATTTTTTCCATGCTGACTAACTTCCTATAACATGTTAAGGAAGAAAAAGTTTCTTAAGTGGTTCTGTAATAGCTGCTCCCCTGCACATGAAACAGTAAAAACACACCATGGTTTTAGTAAACTACTGAAGAGACTTGCAGTTTTCTGAGCAGCATAACCTGACTGTATCCAGTACTAGGAGAAAAAGATGGGAGGATTTCTCATGGGACTGAGATTTTACTGCCCACACCGATGACCTTTGGCAAGGGCTTCACTTCAGCAGGGACAACATTTACCCACTGAATAAACAAACCCCAACTTTAAGGCACACGTTCACAGATTCAAACAACCACCATCACCACTCAGGCACAAAAGTGAAAGAAACTGAAGGAGCCAGGCAAATAACAGTAAAATATCCACTGGCCTATGACAGTATTAAATGTAACTACTTCTGACATCTTAAATATGAGTTTCAACTTGCTCCAATTAAAGTTAATGGCAAAATATCACCTCCTTCAAGAGTGCAAAGACGAGGTCACTGAATTACCCAAACATACTTTCATTAATAAGCAATCCACCAACTCTGGGTACAACAATAAAAATGCATCAGGAAATTGAAGGATCATATTTGTCTTTTATGCATCCTTTCCCTATTTTCATACCTAATCCAGAAAAGGGGCAAGACTGAAAGAAGTTCAGAGCTTCTTCAGTGATTAATGATCCATTTTTTTACATATAAATATATGAAGAACTATTAGTGAATTACAGGGAAGGAATAATCTACTGTAGCCAAAACACTAGATTCAAAACTGTTCCCCTGCATTACAAAAGCACAGAAACCAAACTGAGTGATTTTAGAAAAATTAACACATTCACTAATAATCAGGCCTTCATCACATACTGGATTAGGATGACCAAAAGTAGAAAAACAATTAGAGATCACGGCAATTAAACTCAGTTTTGGTAAAGTAAAAAAAAAAAAAGTAATGAAGTCTGGATCACTGCGATTTGCAAGATGTAAAGCTTACTTCTGATAACATATACCTCATGGGAGAAGTGAGTTCTATGTCAGATGGAAATTAATATAAGGTGAAGAGTCCCCATACTACCAAAAGTCATCTGAATAACAGTGAATACGAAAATTACCCAACTCTAAAGCACGAATAACTAAACACACCCAAAACATGCCTCACTAACAGAGATGAAACATTTTATTAAGTGCCTATCCTGTTACAGCACTGTGCAAGTTAGAGACCCAGAAAGGAACCCAGCATCATCGCTACGGGAGATACACTGAGACAACTTAAATTCTTTCAAAATTAGGATGCTTTCAGATAGCCCAGGTGTTCAGATGCTTTAAAAGTTTTTTATAACTGAGAACAATGCGAGGAGGATCATACTCCTACTACACACCTTTGCATTTTTCCACTTACAGACAAAAATGCAGAGAGAAATCCCAAACCACTAATAAGGTGTAATTCACAGGAGAGGCAAAGCTCTAACACACTACTGGTGCTGGAAAAGCTACTTCTAAGATTTGAGCAAGAAAACTTTCTGTTTCCCGTGGCTATTATATACACCTCATACTGTAAATTCAGTGGTTCTGTAATACCACTCCTGATAATCAAAGAAAAGCAATCAAGGAGTGTGAATTCTTTTTCCACATTTGTGAAGGACACACACTTCCCAAAAGGAAAAATACGATCAATTTTAGCTGTATTAATTTATTAAATGATGTCTTAAGAGTATGTTTTGATTCCAAAAAAGACATTGAAGCCAAGCAATTTCTCAGGACCAATAATGCAATCCAATCACAGGGCAAATTCTACCCTACAACTAATACTCTCTGCTGCATAAGCAGAAAAGGTTGGACTGTTAAGTGTGATGCACAAGGCTGCTGTGGAGGCATCTGCAAGGCACCCAGCTGTGTCCCCAGGGAATGACTTGGTGCTACACCTTCCGAACACTTCAAAGCCTCCCATAGCCAGGCAGCTGAAAACACTTCTCCCACCCTAAAAACAGCACTACAGCAGGCAGCACAACAGAGCAAAGCATCCCCGATGTGGATGTATGTCTGGCTGTCATTTCTGCTTAACACTGGCATTTCCAGCTGCCTCCACTGGTCCTCAACTCACTGAGACCAACGAGGTGCTGCTGCCAACACTGTCAGAAAGATCTGCAGCCTGAAGAGAGTCTCTGCAGCTCAGAGACTTCTCATTTGCTTCTCAGCCCACAACTCTATGTAGTAAGGCTCGATGTCACTTCCACATAACTCCACATGTCTAGACTTGAATTCCATCACAAATGAAACAGAAGCAGACTCTTCTAAGAGCAGTTTTCCATTACACTAACTATAAGAAGAGCCATCTGTGCGGAAGCCAATACACTTTATCACAAACACAACCTATGGTGTCATTTCACAAAGCCAAGCTCCCCTTCTGTTTCTACCCATATATCTTCCTTATCGTTACGTTGCAGCACATCATTATATAATAATTTCAATTGAGATCAAAACAGAAAAAGCAACAGGTTTTTATCCCTTGTCAACACAGATCCTATTGAAAATTTCCTGTCTTCGGACAAGTACACTGTTGCAGCTGTGATCAATGCTTGGATCTATATGTCCTCTGCAGCATTTTACCACAACTGCTTGGTATGTGACACAGAATGAAAAGGCCTGGCAGCTCCCTGCACAGTCATTCAATACAAGGTCCCTACCATGATCCCTCTTCTCAGTAGCACATGCCTGTGTTTTAGAAACTCAAAGAATAGACATATAGGCTCACATCACACTTCTAATGGTAAGGAATTCCTAGACACCATCCTATTTTCTATCACATAACCAAAGTGTCACTCTGCATGTGCACCCAAAGATTCCCACTGCGGCAGTGTTTTGCCATAATCATATATAAAGTTTAAGCTTAAATTTAATATGGGTTATGGAAGCCAACTAGAGCAGCTCCCCAGCTAGCATTCATAGGTTGATAACATGATGTGATCAGGCCTTAAAATTCCAGTGGAGTTAGGGGTACTCCACATTAGCAGTCTTGTAAAAAAAAAACATGCCTCTCCAAAAATTTCTCAGCTGCAATATCCTGTCAGCCCAGGTTGCCTTTCAAATAACTGCTCTAGAGAGCTCAAAAGACCAAGAGCTTCACCAACAAGTCCCATTGCCTTAACGATCCCAAATTTCAGTTCAGATGCTCACCACCTGTCATCACTTCAAGTACCATTAACCCTTCTTCTAAAGCACAGCAGTGACTGCTAAAATTGTTGCTTTGCCCAAATTCCAGCCTTGTAACTGTATTACATTCTGCTGTTTCATCACACTCATCTACCAGCCAGTTCAAGTGAAAACCAAGAAATATTCTTCATTTCTTTTTCCTAAAATGCAGCTCTAGGACCACTAAGGAATTGCTGTATTTCAGGCCAGCAGAGGCTGCAATTCTCTGGAAATTGAGGTAGAGAGCATGGGTTATTTACTCGGTAACCTCTGCAAAGGCATTCTGGGATCCATCTCAAACACAATGGGAATCTACTGGGATGCAAAGCCCTTTCTAAACCTAAGATGCCTGTCATTCAGTCAGAGCAATGGATATTAACAAAATATGTTTAACATTTGTTATACAACGATAGAATGAGGGTCTATCTCAATTACAGAACTGCATTCCATAATCCCTAAGTACTAAATCTTTTATTTGTCAGAATGAATGTGAAACTTTTAAATCTCAGAAGTATTTTTCATCTACACATGTCTTGAGACCTACTCTGAAGACACTCTGCATGTAGGAGTATGATGAATTGATAAGCCCTGCAAGAATAAATTAAGAGGCATCGTGGGAGAGCAAGTCAAGCGTGAAAAAAATCATCCTTGGAATTCCCTGTTTATGGAAAACAGTGACTGAGCTTACTTTGACATAAAGAAGAACCTGGATTTCACTCAGGCTCCCTATAATACTACTGTCTGATCAACAGCTTGTCTCAAAACACAATCTGTCCCTGTGGTCCAAAGCATTTGTGCCAAAGGAATGCCCTGAAGCTATAAATGGAAACTACTCCACTCCCAACTTTATCTCAACAGACATGAGATATTCAGCACAAACCATCTTTGCAGATTTACAGACAGATGAGGCTAAAATTCTGAGCAGGAAAGACCAAACAGCTTCAGTATGTAACACTTAATTAGAGTGAGAGAAGCTTTATGCAGTGGAGGAGGAAGCTGAAATACAACATAACAAAAACTGCCTTAAAAACTACCAAAGCACCAGCCAGCAATGCAGGTAACAAGGTAAACATCACTAATTTACTTGACACAGATTTTGAAGATGGCATGTACATCACACAATTTTTATGACAAACCTGGCTAACATTAACCTCTATTGTAGCTGCTGTAATACATTATCTCGAAAGGGACAGAGATGAAGAAGTTGTCACTTGGCAAAAAAAGGATTATTCTTGACTCCTCCAAGCCTCTCCCAATACCATTCTTCTCTATTTAGACAAAAGCTCAAAATCCAGAATAATGGCTGCTGCCATTTTTTATTCAATTATATTTCACAGATAAAATGTTCAAGTGACCTATAATTTTAGAAAACGGAATCTCTGAACACAGATATTCAGGGATGAACTACAGAAACACCATGCCCAACTTTCCCTGACACCTTTTGCTCAGTGCTTCTGATATGCTATTTTGGCCTCTTGTCTAAATGAGGAGTTAGAACACTGATTTTAAGGGGACACAGTTCAAAGATTTTCAGTAGTTAGGGTTTCAAGCACTTTCAGGGGCTTGAAATTTGCACCTAGCTTTCAGGAAGAATCAACTCAGAGGTTAAAAAAATGTGATGAGAAAAGCAACTGCTCTGTAAGCTGCAAGGCTTTAAGATACTGCAAATAATATACAATCATTCTCACTCAAATACCTTCTGAAAGTCAGTAAGTGCATGTGTGTTCTCTAGGACTGTAGTCATGTAGTTAAGTGCTCCTCACTTCTGTACTTCACCTCTAAATGAAAATGGTTCTCTCCTATTTCATCTAGTGATTGGGGTATGAGACTTATGTTTCTATAACCCTCTGCCTGACAAAGAAACTAATTTCAGTGATCTAATGGAAAACAGTCATTGTATGTTGATTTATTTTTTTGGATAAATTACACTATTAGTAGCACTGTTATTATTACCTTATAAACAGCCAGGTTTCTGAATTCAATGCAATATCCTGTGTACTTCTTTATGCCAAAATACTAACAGGTGGCAACAGTCTTCATGCTGAAGTCTACCCCAGAACAAGCATCAGTGTTCAAATTACTCAAACAAATTGACCCAGTGGCATTTCAGATGAATCAGAAAATGTCTATCACATACTCTACTAAGTCCCTGTATGAAAATTCATCTTCAGAACTGGAGAAAACTTGTAGTCAGAGGCCAAGTCCCCACCTCAGGAGATGAGGGAGATCAATTCTGAGCTAAAAGCTGAAGGACTATCATGTTGAACATGATGGCAATACAAGACGTGCACCAGAGGGTCAAGAGCTCCCAGTGACTGAAGGGAAACTGATGTTGAGCAACAGGATTCCAACTAAGTGTTGATTAAAATTTCAACTTTTCAATTACAAGATGGCTGTTAGAAGTGTTCAGAATGGTCTCTTTAATTGTTTTCTGCCTCTGGGAACTCTCATCTGGAAAAACACATTTGTGAAAAAGGCCAGAAATTCACATAATTCTCTTATATTCTTAGCAACAAAATTTCTTTACTTCTTATTACACTCCCATCACTAGTACAGTGAATGAAGGATACTACTGACAAATTAGCAACATGAAATTAGCACAGTGAGAGTAATCAGCAGTTCTACTGAAGACACTAAAAGATTACAGGAAGGTGAAACCTGAAAGGGGAGACGCCTGACATTCAAACATAGTCTCATGAAACTAATGGTATCTCCTGTAACAGGGAAAGCGGAGAAAGAGGGCCCAAGCATCAGACACAATTCTCAGGAAAGTGTGAATGACAAAAAGCCTTTGAAATGCTGACACCCTACATTAAATGTTCTCCCAGGTTCTGATTATTGACCCTTCATCTGTTTGAAGACAAGTGTATAACAGAATAAGCAGAATCTATATCTGAAGTTGCCCTGAATCTTCACAAGGAGAAAAAAGCTTTATCAAGTAAAGAAAAAAGTGTAAAGAATGGATGTGGTGTATATTTCAAATACTTGAAAAGACTTCTAAAGTTTCACTACCTTTTGCCATGTAATTTATTTAAGAAATCATTATTCATATTAATCAGGCTTTAAAATAAAGAGATCATAAAAGGGTAAGGGCTTGTTTTTCTTTTCCTAATTAATTTTCTTGGATCTTTTTCTATGGAACAGATGAAAATATAGTTTTTTGGCATATGTAATTTAGAAAGTCAACAGCTCTGTTCCAGATAGTTATAGAACAAGCCACATTACAAACAAGCATTGTCATCAGAAACAGATCAGTAAACTGTACCTATTTCAGAACTTCAATTCCAAGATTATCTGCTTTGTATTTGATTTGGTAAAGCTTGTAACACAAGGCATGTGAAAGGAACAGAGGAAAAAAAAAGATAGCGAAAATAAGTATTATTATCAAAATGAAACCCTACTATATAAATCTGCAAGGAAATGAAAAAAGGGTAAAGCAAAATTCTAATGAAAGACCTCACATTTGCTGCTACTTCTCTATTTTACAAGTAAAAATGCATCTTTGTTCTGGGAAAGTACAGATCATGTTTGAGGAAATACACCAGCTTCAATTCTAATAACCCTAACTTTTAATCAATAAAAACCAGGTCTGACCCGCAATCTTTTTTGTTCCACAATCCCCCAACGGCAGGTAACTCTTCAAAACCCAAGCCAAATCCAGAATGCTAATTTGGAAATCGCTCCTAATGAGCTTACTAGTTCTCACCCCTACCAGTCCTTTTTCCACTCCTTCATTTCACAATAGTTTGACAAAGGTTGTTTTAAGAAGCAGATCTGGCCATTTCTGGGCAGACGCCCATGAAGCACACCTATGAGACAGTCCCCAGTGCCACAAAGGACAGCACAGGGCCACCTTCACCTTCTGGAGTAAAGCTTGCAGAAGCATCTACAAAAGCTCCCCCATAATTTTCTATTACATTTCAGACTGAAGTCTCACAAAAAACTTCACCTTGAAGATGGGTACCTAGATAAACCAAATCAAAACCAGGAAAATCTGCCAACTGGCTAAGCTGCACCATTGTCAAGTACATTCAATTTGCTTGTTTGGGCAAACATAACACCTTGGCACATTTCCCAATTCTTTATTTTACCACCCTTCCTTTCTTTTTTGTTTTTTTTTTCTGCTTAAATGAAAGATTAGCAACCAACCCCTAGAATCCAAAGAGATGATACATACACATGCCATATCACCACACAGAGCTCTGTGTTAAGTTAAATCAGCACAGAAACGGTAAAAAAAAAAAAAAAAAAAAATTGTATCCAAATTACTGAATTCAAATTCTTGAATGTTATCCCTTAAGCAAGTTAATCTAATGAAATAAGGAAAAATTTTTATGCTCCATCTATCTTCTCTACTTAAGTTTGGCACAATATACTTTTCCATTGCATAGAGTATAAGAACACTGAAGCAAATTTAAAATACTAATGCAAACTTGCATTAAGTATTCGGTTTTGGACAATACCAGCAGGTGTCTCCATGCAAGTTCTGTCCTTGTAACAACTGATTGCTAAAGTTTTGAAGACAATGACCAACTTTTTACCTTATTAACCAATCCGTACAGTCAATACGGCAGAGGGATCTTTAATCTACTTAGAATGACTGAGTTCAAAACTAGATCCTTATAATACACACTCCTTCCAGTCCATCCAATATGCAAAATGTCTCTTGTCACATAAAATGCTGCATTAAAATGTGTTTTTAAACTCATAACCTACTGCACTTTACTACAAAGGAGCACTTACTCCCGTTGTCATCAGAATCTTCACTGCTGCTGGGAAGCCGACGTCGTTTCATGGTCTCCCCGGGAAACAGCAGGCAGCCTACAAAGCAATGAGACAGCACTTAACACAAGATAATAATACACAGTCATCAAGCTGAGCATCTGATGGCATTCGAGGATTTACAGCATACGAAGGAAAACAAACAACTTTAAACAGTATCTGAAATATGAACAGTGAATACCTCAAGGATGCTTAATTAGGCAGTCATGATAGAAGGTGAACAAAACTGGAAAGCATCAATGACAACCCCGATGACACCTCCACCCCAAAATAAAAACAGAGTTTGTTCTGAGAGGTGTTAAAACCACTAAATGTCTACAGTCAATGTGCTTAACTTCCCCTGCCCATTCTGACACTAGATTTGCGGTACAATAACTTTTTCCTGCTTGTGTAAATATTTACTTTGGCTAGTAGGTTTTTGGAACCATCTTATTCCTGTTTAAAGTGCCAGATTTATGAAATCCAAGATTAAAGTCATCCACTTACGTGTATTAAAGAAACCTCACTAGCAGCAGCAAGTTAGGTCTGCATAGATTAACTAAAGATGTTTCACCTACATCCTGCAAGGCACCACCCTCCAACTTAAAGATAGTTACATCCTCCTGCAGGTGCATTCCTCATACCATGCTGATCACTAACTTTTCAGGAATCAGACCACTAACTGATTACACAGAGGCTCCTCCAAAATCACAGACTTCTAGAAATACGGAGTTCAACTACACAGAAACTAGTGATGTAAAGGCAAAAGGTTCTATCTCATCTTAACAGTGATGTAAAGGCAAAAAGTTCTGGCTCTTTATAACTGCTATTCACAGGGTGCTGGGATTTTTGCATGTATCTTCTGTGTAATGAAACCAAATTTAGAAAAAACAAGGAAGCTGTAAATAGCAAGTCAGCAAATTTACATGCAAAAAGCTATAAAAAAGTCTAAGTTGAAGAGTAGAAAAAAACATGACAAGTGCAGCAAGGCATACCCAGCATAAGTTAAACTGACAAGAACTCTAGATGTTCATGAGATTGCCCAAATACTTTGCTTACCACTTATCAATGGTGATACCAACACAGTCTGGGAGTTCTGCCGGCAACAAAGCCCTCTTACATACCTCTAGGGCATGCACTCCAAAATCAAGATGACAAAATACTTATTTGCTTCCAGGTGGGTGCAGTAAATCAGATCCTCCTATTTCACATTTTCATGTGAGTTGGGTTTTCCTGGAAACCTTCAGCAAAACTCACTTCATTGATCATTCAGCAAACTTAACGACTTCAACTTTGTTCACTGGTAACACCTTATTATAGCAAACTCAGTAATGCTTTAAACTTTTAGCAGCCTGATTCCCCAAATAAGGAAACCCAAAAAGCCTAACCAAAGCCTGACACTACTTCAAAAAAAAGCATGAAAACATCTTCCATTCCAAAAGTGATTCATATGAAAAGAAATAAGCATTTTTTGAGGAATTTCATTTTACCATCACTATCAAACCACAACCAACTCAGCCTTGAGACTGTTTTATCCTTTCAATGAACTTCACTGTTTTTAAGAGCATGAGCACCACAAGACTGCCTCCTTTTTTTGTATTATATATGCTAACAGAGATGAGGGGAAGCCTCCCTCCCAAAGAATGACTTTATACTGGGATTCAATAGTTGGCCTTTGAAATACATAACAGCCTAGAGCTGCAAACTTCTCTTACTAATGGTAAAGAAAAACTGGATGGTTCACCAAGATCTGCTGTCACTATTTCATAGACTCAAAGTTCACATATAACATCTCATGTCACACAATAAAGAACTGTAAATAACAATCTCCTACAGAGTGAGAAGAACTTTCTTTGAAGCAGAGCAGAATTTTGTGTGTATGGCACACAGTAATGCTGCCAACACATACATACAGACTGGACTATCAAAATCATCTGAGTACAGAGCTGGTAGAAATACAGCAGATTCAGAGCCAAATTCTGTTACAGTCACTTATAAAGACAGAGAGCTGACATTCGGATACAAAACAGGCTGAAAAAAAACAGGGAAAAAAACCTATTAACTGCCAAGGCCAAAATCAGAAAGGTAACTATTCAGTAAGGAACTTCTTCAAGTAGTTTACAAACTTTCCCAGTAATTGAAAGAAATATTAACAATATCAATATAAAAGAGAACATGCTTATTTACAATGGAAATACTTCCCATAAAAAGGAATAGAAAATATGGAAGAAAATAAAAATTAAGTCCTCTCAGAAACCAAACTCGCATGTTTCTGATCAAAATCCTCACTTCTTGATTCATTTTGTCATAGCCTGAAAAGTACTATACATTGCAGCAGAAAATAATGTCTATATATATATATGCACTGAGACACACTCATGAACCCACAAAGAATGGGAAAATTCACAGTTCTGGTCCTCCACATCTTTATGGTTAATTGTATTTTGAGCTTGTCTTCTCCTAGACAAACTTTTTGCAAATTTACCAAATAAAGACATATAGGGAAGTTTCTTCCTACCATGTGCTCTAAAAAACAAACTTAACATCTTTTCTTTTGCTATAGTTCAGAAGCTCACATCTCCCAATTCAAGAACTCTCCACAGTTCCTCACGAAATAAGAGAAGCCACAACAGAAGCCAGTTTCCTGGAGTACAAAACATTAGGTAAGGCACCTTAACTCCTTGTCTACTCCAGTCAGCTTCTGAAGTTGGCCATATCAATAAGCATGCATTCTCAAAACTAACTTTAAAATAAATATCCCAATATCACCACCTGATAGGTAAAAACAAACAAACAAACCAAAAAGAGTTAAAATACAGAGACCTTGTTTTCCCATCTTTGAAGCTAACCTGAGTTCACAGGGAGCTAAATCTCAGCTGGAAAAGCAATACTTGGCTTCCAGATCAAATCTAAACCACCTAAAATTAACCTAGAGTTTTTGCCATTAGAAATAATAAAAGAGATTTTTTAACTTCTGTAATAACTTTAAATTGTTCCCACCAGATGTTTGCATCCACAGTTAAGAACACATGCTCTTGAGATAACACCAGAAGAGTTAGTAAGGAAAACAAAACCTAGATCAAAATGCTGCTGCTGCTCTTAACGGTATCGCTACACCGCCACCACCTTGAAGATCATTGATTTCTATCAAGTTACGATCATCTCAAATTCACACAAGAATCACATCAAAAAACTTATGGACAGCGATGCTTAGGATCAGTTTGAAGGTACAGGATTTCCCCGTTCAACCTCAGACATACACATATTCCCAGGACGCGTACAGAATACAAGTCATGCTTTTTAAATCTTCAAGGAAAAAAACCCAAAATATCAAACCAGAGTAACTTATTCTTCATGGGATATAAACTAAAAATAAATAGGCATATTTCTACTGAAAGAACAGAAGAACTACCAAACTTTTCAGTAACATTACTTATCTCATTCTCCTTCTTGTCCTAATCTGAGATTTGGGTGCCAGCAGTATTACCCTTCACAGTCATAAAAATTACTTTTTGATGCACACTTAATATATCCAGGTACATGCAGAATGCATCTGATCCAACTCCGATCTCCTTCAAACATTCTGAAACTGAAGTAGGTCTGTCAATTCCCACAGCTCAGAAGGCAGGTTCCTCACTTAATTTAACAGTACAAATTGGCTACAATTACTATGCAATTCATGTGAAAATGCAAAAAGGATGAAAAATTTAAGCCAAACTTTAAGATTCAATATCAATAGCAAGTAGAAATTATGCACACAACACTTTCAGAACAGGAAGAGACTATCCAGATTATTAAGCTCACTTTCTAACAACTGCCTGCAACCACATAATTGCTGAATAGTCCAGAAGTTTCCACAAAACCTTCATTGGGAAGAAAAACTTCCCAACCCCTTTTGCAAAACAAATGCTTTTCTGAAGCAAGGCCAACCAGTGTCCTTGAACCCTTCTATGACAAGTATTTCTACTGTTGTTTGTCCCAAATTCTTACACCAGCCCCAAAAGCTCACCTACTTAAAAGGCTATGAATCCAGAAGCTCTAACGTAACAAAGGCAGTTGCATCATCAAGCCAAATACATACACCCTGAGCTTACAGTGACATGTAAATTCCTAATAATCCAGCAACTTCTGTATGTCATTTCAGTTCCTTGCAAAACATTTGTTTCTTCTTGTTAAAACCATCCTTTTGAAAAATCAGATCAACACACAACACACACTGATAGCTATTTCTCCTTGGGACTTCATTACAATATTTACCCATTCGTTGGGGTGACCTGGGCAAATGCTAGCCTTCAACCAAACATAGCTTTATAGAAACAGCCATAACTCTGCTGGCAACATTTCCAAGGGTAGACAATACATCTAAGAGAGCTTCCTGCAATCACAGCAGTACAATAAATGGCAGAGATCAGGCAGAGGCCATCAAGCACCTTTTGATGAGCAGAACAGCACTGGTAAGGCTGGCACATCATGCACTGCTCCAGAGGCTGAAGGCACTGTGCCTTACCTGAGACACCTCACCAGTGGCTTTTCCATCCTTTTCAATTGCGCCAGCTCTGAAAGCTAAGCCCTGGGTTTTACCCATTACTTCAAAACAAATTTCAAACATAGCCCTGGACTTAGATGGCACAATTGCTCAGATAATTTCTAAAAGCAAGATTACAACACCTTCACGTTTCCTCTGCCTACTGCATTTTGAAGAGCGTACTAAGCCCTTTCCAAAACCCTGTTGTAACACTATGCGAACAAAATGACCAGATGGTAATCCTACATAACGAATGCCAGGCCACAGAATAACGTTTGGATTTACATATCCTTGTGGAAGCGAGCAACCAAGGTCTAACTCTACACTAACAACCAGATAGAGCTAGGAACACAGACATTTCTGCCTACATCCCAGTACTCCCTGGCAAGTGCCGTGCAATGGGTTAGAATCAGCAACACGGCACAGTAGAGCAAATTCACTTTTTTTACCTGTATGTGTTATTATGCTCCCCTCTCCTGCAACAGACTAACTCAAAAGAACCAACAAAAAACAAAACTTACAATGGGTAGCCAAGATTTTTACTTTTTTTCTCTCATGATGAAGTCCCAAGAGTTGCATGAGTGAAAAAAAAACCAAAACCAAATCCTTTCCCCAAGCTTTCTCAGAGCAGAAATCCAGGCATTAGCCCATAAAACTGGAAGGGCAGTGTGCGTGCTCAAACATACACCTAAGTGTAAGGCATCACACAACTTTTTATGCTGCTGCAGCACAGTTCAGACACCCCATACTTTTTCACTCAGTTTGACCTCGAGTAGAGAGATGATCAAAGAGAAAGATGTAAAGTGTGTCAGCCTTTGTTATGCAAATAGCTAGAGTAGCAGATTTAAAAAAATAATTATACATGAAAAAAATCTACATCCTCAAGTCAGAGATTTTACACAGCACAATTGTTACTGAAGTATTCTTAAGGGCTATATAAACCTCTGAGTAGAGTGCATAATTCAAATTCTGACAGATAATTAACTGTAACTGTGTTAACGAGTGTCACTGTAATAAATTGCACCAAGCAGCTACAGAGACAGAATGGGAAGAAAGTAGATTTATGACAGATATACACCCTGAAGACAAACTGAAAAACTGGCTTTTCGTGAAAGTAACCTGCAAACTGCAATGAAACTAAGATACAATTATCTTTAGTACACAAGAAATTGCCTCAGAACACTCACTGTACAAATGCAAGTAAAGTGTGACATAGTCTTAACAAAATGGAGAGTAGATTAGGACATTTGACTTCTAGTACTGTACTGTTTTTAAGCAGCTTGCCTGTAGCTCCACCCCAGTTTTCACCAACCAACACCTGACATAGCAGGATTTTGTTTCTACATCCTGTCCAAACAAAAAAAATAAACATGAAACTACACCAGAAGTCGGCTGTACTATTTAAAACCACTTAAAATTTCATAATGTCTTACTATCTTCTATGAAATCTTATATTTTAGAGTCACAAAGCTACAAGAAGAGTTCTTAAATTAAGTACTATGGTATTATGTACCCCAGTCCACAGTACAAAAGCCACAGACCTCAAATTTGAAAGAAAAAAATCCTCCAAGCCTCACAAAACAAAAATAGTATATTCCAAGGGCAAAGAGTGTTCTCCACATGGAATTTCTCTACGGACTTCAGCACACCTAGTCAAGATTTCACAAGGGAAGGCAGAACCACAATTTGGACATGCCAGCCCAAGACTTTCCAGCAATCCACACTCATTTGTGCCCCTTACTCTACAACTTGGGCAATGGCAGCAAATTATTCCTCAACTGTGCTGGTGAAATTGCTCACAATCTAGAGAAACAATAAAATGGACTCCATGAACTAATTCAACCCACACTGTACCTACTGCAATTCATATCTTCCATCTGGAAAAAGCTGACAGCTTGGTCAGCTCCAGCTGAAAACAGGAGCGGGGAGCAGCGGGACTAACCACATGGAGAAAACATTTGAGGAGAAGACTGGAAGGGTGGGTGGAGGGGGGGATTCTACTATATTCTGTGAATTGGGAGTGAAACCAGAGAAGCTGGAGGGGAAATCTGCAGCTGTGAGGGAAAAGGGGAGTTTATTATTTTATTTTAAACATATGTATTAAACATCACTCGAAAGCAGGGAGCAAGGAGTATCTGAAGCCAGAGGGAAAATTCTGCCACTAAAACATACAACCCTTGCTGTTTCAACAATAACCCACCAAGTGTGAGAAACCTCTAGAAAAAGAATCGTAACAGGCATATTTTCGTTTTACTTTAGTGAAGGTTTTAGGTTTGCAAGTGTGGGCAGCTTATGACTTCCTTAAATGACAGCACCCACTTATAAAGGAAATTATTCTAAATCATAGCTAAATCTTTCTCTAAAAACAAGAACGGGACTAGTGTAAAAACATCTTCCTGCTTTAACATTAAAATGTCAACTAAAACGTGCGACCACACAAACCGGTTCTGTGCGTGTCACCCATGGGCAGCTCTCCCCACAGAGCCAACGGACTTTCCCATCTGCGCGTGGAATCTAATAAACTTTACTGGAATAAAGCTGTGGGCTTAAGTCAAAGGCATCCACTCTGTCCGGGCAGCGTGGATTTTGGAAACCGCCTCGCGGGTTAAGCGGCGCCTTCACCCACCCAAAGGGGACACGGTGGTCGCCACTCTCCCGGCCAACGGTTGTCAACTCGCGGCCGCCTTCCTCGAGGGCGGGAGAAGGGAGTTGAAGAGCAGAGTCAATTCAAATACGGCGCCTCACGTCCCTCCCACCCCGCACTAGGCTGTTTCTCCTCCCCCTTCTCATCCTCCTCCTCCTCCCGCTGCGAGCCCACCTCAATTCCCGGCCTCGCTCGGCCAGCGGCCGGGAGAGGAACCGGGGAGCACCTCCCCCGCTGAAGTGGCACCTTCCCGGGCATTTGAAAGCATTTTCCGTTTGAAACGGCCCGGCTCACCCCCTCCCTCTTTCTCCTCCCCCTCCTCTCTCTCCCGCTCCTCCCTGCCGCCGGCCGCACCAATCCGCTCGGCCCCGGCTGCAAATCAAACTTGGTGCCCCCGGCTCCCCCTCCGCCCCAAACCACTGTCACTGACCAAAACGCCTTCCCCACCCATCACCTCCCCCCGCCTCATCTACAGGCTGCTACGGAGAGAGTGAGGCGGGAGGGGGGGGAGGAAGGAACGGGACNNNNGGTGGAGGAAGGAACGGGACGGCCTTTTGGTGGATTGAGCAGCGGCAGCGCGGAGAAGACTTGAGCTCATTTTCTGTGTCTGTCTCTCCTCCCACTCCCAGACAGTTCTGGAAACTGTGTATCACCTCTTGTCACAGGAAACCAACCAGCAGGCGGTGCAAACAAACAAACACCCTTTGCCTCCGCCCTCCCCAAAACGGAGAGCTCCCCGCCGCCTAGCCTTCATCAATCGGAGGGCGCCAAAGGGGAGGGAGAAGCA